>OY757019.1:37033325-37228325 GCA_963580285.1 Lucinisca nassula
GTTTCCACTGAATGCGCATGAAGAGAATGGGCACATACATTGTGGATACAAAATAGAAGTGAATGCAATGATCAGAAATCGATACAAATTAACTCACAATTCCCATCAAAGAAACCAAAAGGAAAAGAAACACGAACATGAAATAACTAGAACCTAATAGAAACATCACTAGCGGAAAGCCAAAAGGACAGTTACTTTACCACAAAATGGCCAACTGACTATCCAAAATAAAACTAAAAGCGGTACACACATTCAAAGACAAACTTTAACAAAACTTAACCGCGACCGAAGAACCGCCTTTGAACTATCAGTCTCTTTCAAACATACTTGTGTTTCCCGCTGTCGATCGGAAAAAAAAAACAAGCGTTTGTTTCGCAGGGGCAAATTCTTTCATTTAAGAGCAAGACTCTTTTGCGGAAGGGAGGTGAACAGGAAATCTGCAGGTTGTGTTCGTTCATAACCCTTTTAAATGCTTGTATAATGGGAACAGTGTAAAGTAGCATACGGCAATCTTCAAGAAAGCACTCCAAAATGCACATTCTTCGCACACACGAAGGTGCAAACGTATAAGAACTTGGATTTTCAAGGCCATGCGTTTTTTATTACTTTAATTTTATTTTTTCTTCTTCTTATTTATTCTTTAAAACACAAAACATAGATTGTCGGTACTCGTTAAAACCGCATCGATGAAGCGACTGTAACCAACGCCCACAATCTATTCTTGGCACAGAAATATATCACAGATTATCAGGTATCAAATGACATTTTAGGAGCCATGAAATATCGCATTCACATAGGACTATTGCCCTTTAATATAACAAAGAAAGTAAAACGAAATATTCAACTAGCGTTCCGCGTAAGGAAACAAAATCATTCGTGGTACTATCAGGCTTTGGGAAAAAGGAACAAAATGGGAATGGTAAATGTTTTCACGTGAACATCAAACTTCAGAATAATAAGAAAAGGCCGCCAGGTTCATATGCTGAAACACTGGTATTAACGCTTACGTGTAAGAATATACATCTTTCAGTGAAAATTAAGCTAGCATGAAAAGGTGCATGAAAGACAAAAAAAAACAAAACATATTTTTGGTTTGTTTATTTACTACCACAATCTATGCTTGGCAAAGAAATATATCACAAATTATCAGGTGTGAAGATCAAGCTTCAGAATACAACACATAATAAGATAAGGCGGTCAGATTCAAATGCTAAACCGCTGGAGTTAACGATAAATGTATTCCAGCGAAAATTAAGCTAGCATGAAAAAGCGCATGGAAGATAAAAAAAATCTTTACAGGTTATTAGGCAAACATAAAAAAAAAAACATATTTTAATTATATTCCAACTCCTGTTATATTATTTTTGCGAGACTTGAACCTCCGCCAGTGATGATTTCGTTTTGTATGCATGTGTTTTTTTCTGCCACTGACTCTCGTCTAACCCACTCGGCCATCTCCATAAGCCCATTTATATAACCATTACTGTTATGTTTTATATCTGTCTTTATGTTTATATTTAAAGGGGCGCGACTCTAATTGTTTCACTGTGGGCATGTTTTTGCATTGGCATGATGGTATAAGTAGCTTATCAAGTGAGAGTAAATCAAGTTTAGCTTAGTTTATAATAGCAGACTTCACACGATAAGCAATGTAAGGACTAAAGATCATAAATAGCTAATTCTTTTGTCTATAAGCAGTACTACCATCGTTTAATATGTACTTGATATATAATTTCAAATTTTAAGAAACCCGAATGTCTTGCACATCCCACCAAAATTTGGTGAAGTGCTTTTCACCTGGTTCAGGAGACTCCGTGATATACGGTTTTTTATCTGGTACCAGGTTTACAGGACCGCGAAGGCAAGTCCTTTACACACATATATATATATTGCATATATTTGTTCTAACTGAAAAGTCAGTTTATTCCAGTATGAATCCTGAGATTCGTTTTGAAGGGCTAGAGACTAATCACGTCAATATAGACAGACTTGAGAGAACTGTGAAACTTACACCTGTGGATCCGAGGAACCAGCTGTCATATGGAGAGCTTTTGAATGGGCTGTGTGCTGAAGGCGTAGAACCTAAGGAGATATCCGGCATTTTCAAGGTCAGTGCTACTGATTCTTCGTACTCCATTCTTTTTAAGTACCACGATACAGTGGATAGATTAATGGCGCTGGAGGAAATCAATCTTGCTAACAAGACTTTCTTGATTATGAAGATGACAGAGCAGATTGTGAGTGTTAGGGTGCACTGGCTCCCTATATATTTTGACAACTCAATTTTACGGGAGATCTTTCAACAGTTTGGGACCGTAATGGAGATCACTATGATGACTACTGCTCATGAAAAGTTAGTGGCTTTCAACGGGATCCGTGAGGTCCGAATTAGAACGGATGAGTTGCGCAAACAGCAGATTCCGCACCTCGTCCGGTTTAATTCGGGCCAGTCCATTCTGCTAACTATGGCCGGTCGTCCGCCATATTGTCTACGGTGTAGACACGTGGGACACGTGAGACAAAGATGTCCAAATAGTAGTTTCGCAGCTAGGGTTGAGCGAAGTGTAGAACCTAAGATTGTGGAAGACAAGACTGCGGATCCCGGTCCGGCGTCGCCCCCTGCCCCGGAGGAGCCGGTGGCCCCAGCCTCTGTGTCTGCAGACCCAGATGTTGGGGTGAATTCCCCTAGTGGGGACACTGGTGCCTCCGGGGGTGGGTTGTCGGATCCGGATCCGCAACAGCCCATGGAAGAAGAAACTGATGGAAGCCTGAAGAGGAACAGGGGGTCTGAGGAGGAGGGAGGACCTTGGATAACGCCGAATAAGACGGCCAGGCCAAGGTCCCCTTCCCCGGACCCCTTGACCCTCAACCCAGGATTTACCCCTATTTACAAGGACAGACTGACATGAGACAAGGGTTCCTTGGCAGCCTTTACTTGCAAATTGACGCGGACTGATTATGGATTTTGAGATAGCTTACGGAATGGCAATAAATGAACTAGCTGGAAAACGACCATGGCGAGCTTACGGACTATGAGTATGGACACCCTTACGGCAATAAAACCTTTCTTTATTGTCAGTCTTTTTTCTTGTTTGTACCTTGTATCATACTTACCATGCACTGTACCTTCCTTTATTTCCATTATTTTTCAATACTTACTTCACAGCATATGCCTGCAAAGGAAAGGAATAAGTCTCTTTGTCTGCCGTCAGATGTCAACAATGGCAAGTGGTGGCAGATTTGGAGTCGTTTCTTTACCTTGTTTCTCAAAACCAGGCTTCTTTCTTCTCTGTAAATACTTGCCCGACAACATATACCTGGAAAAGAAAATATGTCAATCGTTTAAATTTTGTTTCGTCATTATAAAAGTTCTCTGTTTTCGCCGTCCCTCGCCTTTATTGGCGTGGGACGGTGGAGAGAGAGAGTTCTTTTTCGATGTACTCCATTTTCGTCATACCCCATTATATACATGTATAATTTCTCCGTTTGTAAAAACAGCTCACTACATGTACATAAACTTGATCACACTTTGTCTCAGATAATCACCTTACCTGTATATACATTACCTGTGTTCGATAAAATGCACCTGATGCGCTTCGTAGCGCACCAGGTGTATTTTACCTATCTGATTATTGTCTACTCGGTTCTTCACTTCACTGATTTTCGATTTTTCCAATACACCAATCGAATTTACTTACCTGTGTATATTTGTTCTGTTTTCCATGTGATTTGTAACATACCCTGTGCAGGTAAAATACACTCGATACACTTCGTTGCAGTGTATCGAGTTTATTTTACCTGGCTGATTTTAATCTACCTTGTTTGTAGCTGCACTAATTCTTCGTCTTTCCACTTTACCTGTATACAGTTTTCAGCTAACTTAGATCGCTTCAATTATTCTCTCGGTATTACATTATTGGAAAATATACCTGCAGTAACTTTAGATTTTTTTTATCTTGACTGCTCGGCTAACTTCGGTGAAATACTCGGATGGTTCCGGAAGGCGTTGACACATGTGTAACACGGTATTTTTACCTTCACAACTTTATTCAGCACACTAACTTGGCGAGATGGATCTGAATATAGCAAGCTTAAATGTCAATGGATTTAGATCCAAATTTAAACAAGATTTGATTAAAGATTTTGCGACTAAGAATAAAATTGATATTTTACTTTTGCAAGAAACTTATGTTGATAATGTAACATTGGCTAGATCTATTGAACAAAAATTCAATCTTAATAAAAGATGTATTTGGAACTTTGGTAAATCTAACTCATGCGGTGTAGCTATTTTTCTCTTCAATGACAAACTTGTTGTTGAGAACTTTGATACTGATATTTATGGAAGATTGATTCGTCTAGATTTTTCCGGGGAAGAAATTTCAAACTTCAGAATTCTTAATGTATACTGTCCGACTAATTCAACAGAAAGATTGGATTTCATTCCCAGTTTGTCAAGACATCTTTGTGGAGCTAAAAATCTTATCATTGGTGGCGATTTCAGTTTTATTATGGACTCAAGATTAGATAAGCTTGGTGGAAACTTAGATAAAGGCATGATTGGGTCGAAATCTTTCAAATCATTAATTTGGAAATTGAGCTTGGTAGATTGTTTTAGACACCTGTATCCTAACAAACGTGCTGTAACTTGGATGATAAAGAATATTCCTAACTACGATATGATTGGCACAAGAATAGATAGATTCTATATTTCTTCTATCTTGAAGGAAAACTTGATAGCTTTTGATACTTTACCTTGTGCATGTTCGGATCATGATTTCATTATGATGCAGTTGAATTGTCAAAATGGAGCTGGGACAACTTTTGGTAAATCCTATTGGAAATTAAACGATGAACTTCTGGAAGATAAAGCTTTTGTTTCTGCTTTCAAAATATTTTGGGAAATAACTTCTAAAACTGAAAATATTGATTTAAACTGGTGGGACAATATGAAACATAACATAAAATTATTTTGCATAGATTACTCTAAATCTAAAAATAAGACCTTGTATGGTGAATTGAAACTTTTGAAACAAAAATATAACCGTTTGGACCTTAAGCAGACTTCAGATTTGAAACTTTTAGATGAAATTAAAACTAAGGTGAAAGAAATTGAAACTTCTCTTTCTAAAGGATCTTTGATTCGGAGTAAGGCGAAGAATATAGAAACTAATGAAAATCCATCCAGTTATTTTTTTCAAAAAGAAGTATCTACTTCCAAATTTAAAACTATAAAAAACATTACTCATCATAATGTATCATACTCATCATCATCAGATATACTCACCTGTTTTAAATCATTTTATGAATTACTCTATACCGAAGAACCTGTAGACTCATCCTTAAACTCTCTTTTTCTTGATAATCTTCCTCAAGTTGAACCCTCTGACAATAATTACCTAAAAAATAAAATAAATCCGAAATCTTATCTGCCCTGAAAGATATGAAACCCCATAAATCCCCCGGTAGTGATGGCCTTTCCAGTTCTTTTTATATAACATTTTTGACATACTTGGTGATACTTTGTGTAGAGTTATCAACTTAGCTTTTGAAAAAGGTGAACTATCAGACAGTCAAAAACTTTCTTATATCACTCTGATTTGCAAAGATGACACTAGGGCGGATGAAATGAAATGTTATAGACCTATATCACTTCTAAATGTTGATTATAAAATTATTTCGAAAGTTATCTCTAGTCGGCTAAGTCGGGTTTTACCCAAGATTATACATATGGATCAAACTTGTGCTTTTAGAAGACGTTCGATTTTTGACAATGTTCATCTTTTACGAAACATTATTGATTATATTGAACAGAAAAACTTATCAGCATGCTTCATTTCTTTGGATCAAGAAAAAGCTTTTGATAGAGTATCTTGGTCTTATTTATATGACACTTTGACAGCTTTTGGCTTTGACAACGACTTCTTGAAATGGGTTAAACTATTATATACCGACATTTCATCTTCAGTAATTGTAAATAACTTCATTTCGGAACCATTTCCACTCAAGCGAGGTGTTAGGCAAGGTTGCTCCTTATCTCCTTTGCTTTATGTAATTTGTCTCGAACCTTTTGCAAATAAAATTCGAAACTTAGAGGAAATCAAAGGACTGAAATTACCTGGAACAAACTTAGAAGCTAAAATATGTATTTACCCTGTATTGATTCTGAAGTCAGAGATATTTTTTGGAAGATTATTCACGAAGTTATATATGTAAATTATTATTTATTTAATAAGAAAATTAGTAAAGAAAATTCATGTCCTCTTTGCAAATCAAAAATAGAAACAATAAATCACTTATTTTTAGAATGTAAATATGTTGTGCCTTTGAACAGAATTGTACTTAAACTTATCAGGGAAATTACACAAAACCAGATAACTTTTTCCGAACTTATTTTTCGATTTCACATCTTACCAAATTTACCAAATCGTATCACAGAAATTTGTTTAATTTTACTTACTGAATCGCGTTATGTTATCTGGATTAATCGAAATTTAGCTAAACATGAAAATAAAAACATTTCTTCTTTTTCTTTGGTTTCTCAATATTTTAGTAAATTACAATTTAGAATTTTGGCTGATCAATATTTAATGTCTTTGGATTCTTTTATTAAAAACTGGTGTATTTTGGACGGAGTTTTTTGTAATTTTGATTCAAATTCTAAAAAAGTCATTTTTAATCAACAACTATATCCACGTCATTATTTAAAAGGCCCAGCATAAATTATTCACTATTTCATTAATTTATTGTAAATTCCTGTCTATTTTTTCTCATCTTCAGACTGCAGCTAGACTGTATGTCTGAAGTTTTGAAAAGATATACAATTTTCGTCTTTCGTTATAACCACATATTGTATTTACACCATATTTGTATATATGCACATATTAATACAGTTTTCTCGTTTCAGACTGGCCTAGCCGTCTGACGATCTTGAAAATGTACTTGTCATTTGTGAATATTTCATGTATCGTACTAACCTGTATATGTAGAGTCTGACTCTATTGCAAATAGCATCTGCAGCATAATATTTTTCTTTAGTTAAAAAATACCCTTTTTTAACATGAACGCAGTCTCGCGCCCTAGTGGGGAAAGGTACCCGAGTCTTTCGTCACCGGGGTGTGCGGCTGTAGTTTTTAAGTCCTTCACCGCCCTTCATAATAGGTCAAAGAGCGATTTCCAGGGTCCAATATATAAAAAAGAGATAAGGTTTAATTTTGCTTTTTCCTCTCCCTGGCTATATACGGTGTATTTTTACCCCACACATTGCAAAGGTTCACAAACTAGCGCATATTACACCGTATACCAACCCCAGCTTTTTCTACTGCTTTTTCACATTCTAGCCAATTTGTGTCCCATTTTTTTCAGTGTGTGATCGTCTATTGTCGTCGTGTATCCATAGTGTCATTGTCAACGTTGATTCCATTACAATTACTGCTGGTTTTTTCCCTCTTGATTCATTTATTAAGACTACTTTAAGACCCAGGTTGGTGCTTTTCTCGCTGGTGCCGTGAGCCTCGGGCAATATTGTTGTACGACGCTTGCGACATCAGCCAGATCACCAGGGAAGGACTGAAAAAACCCCACTCCTTATTTTTTTTTTTCTTTCGAGATTTTTGGAAAACACACATTAATTTTTCATAGGCATTATTCGTTTTATATATCATTATACTTGCATAAGAGTCAGATCATTACTAACCTTGCAATTACGACACCTGTTAGGGCTAGGTTTATAATTTAATTTCATATATGTTTATATTTCTGTGCACCGTTATTGTGTGCACATAAGGTTCATTTCATCCACGGCAAATCTATCCTTTTCCAGTTTTCTTTCCTCATGTCAATGTTCAATTAAAAAATTCTATCTAGGCTTTTGCAATATTCTCTCCATTTTTTATTTTCTATATCTCGATGTGTAACGTTTTTTCTAGGTCTTTCGGTTAGGTTTCATATTGTAATATCAAAGGTGTCGGCCGCGTGGGGCTCCTTACACCCCGCCGGTTATTATTGTAAATAGGCTAATATAATAAATTTATGAAAAACAAAAAGACATAATGTCGGAATAGCTTACCCTCCATGAAAAATTCCTGGAGGTAGGGCGTAGGCAATTTGCACGCGTCTTCACGCGGTTTTCTCGGTGAGGAACCGCAAATAGCAGCTTTCTCTCTCTCTCTCTCTCTCTCTCTCTCTCTCTCTCTCTCTCTCTCTCTCTCTCTCTGCATTCTTTCTCAATAAGCCTTAATTTTCCCTTCGTACCCGTTACACAAATGTAACTAGCCTTCATTCTCTCTCCAAAGCGAGGTCAATACAATGTGTTCTGATGTCAGACAACTATAAAACATTAACCTGTTGGAATCGTCCACATAATAGGATATCCCATTTCCTATTTCAGAGGTATCGGGCTGTTTTGTATGCTGAAACATATACGAAACGATCATGTACTTTAAGCAAAGAATGTAGAACCTGATCAGACACCGCATTCTGTACACATATCAGAACTATTCAACTGAACGCTGTCAGGTGGCACTACAGTACAAAAAATCTCCTTACTCACAATGTAAATTGGGGCATATTCCATGTTCTACCACATTTCAACAAGTCTAAAGTTTCCATAATAAGGCATATAATTTGACAGGAAGACCATTTACCTTCCAGAAGCAGCTAAAAAACTGGGTGTTGCGCGGCATATTTTGACATTTTCGGCAGTCAGTGTCAACAAACCCATACCGCAGCGAAAAAAATCTAGGCATTTCCAGTGGCCAGTCAGCATTATTTTCTGGTTCTTTTTAAAACCAGCTGCTTTTTACAATAGCAAATACCTACTTATATTTCTTCTAATAAACAGTAGTACTTCTTAGAAAAATAATGGCTTAGGACAAAATCCAATCAGAAGCAGCAGAATATTCAATTCTGTACTGAAAGCTCTCCCAAAAGCAAGTACAGCTTTCATAAAGACCAATGTTTTGCTGTAGTGAAACCGTTGTGCCTTTGGGTATGTCACAAACACGCCAAAACAAAGTCGAGTCAATGTTGGCGCATTGTGAACGGGTTTTCTTTATTATACAGATATGTTCTAGAAAAGATTAAAAGGTAAACACTGAGAGAAGAAACGATAATGTGTGCACATAAGCAACATTTAGACACTGTGCTTTAGAGCTGTACCTTGTATTTTTACCGAACATTTTGTGCGAGTCAGTCATGCAGAATGACATTGATGATACACGGCTATTTATTGCAAACCAGCATCGAATGTGTCGCATAGAAACCCAGTGTGAGCATTTCCTTTACGTTAAAAATTCCTCAAAATTAACACTTACGAATACCAAGCTTAATATAGGAAATGTGGGGTTGTTGCAGAGACGTACATTAGTTTTCTATCCGGAGACATATGTTGTGGGTACTCGTTAAAAACCGCTTAACTGATGCGATTATAACAGATGCCCACTGACTGGTGATCATGAGGACGCGGGTTCGATTCCTGCCGGGGCCGGCAACATTCTTTCGTGGAGATTGGTCATAAAATCTTTTCTACGGTCGTCCTCTCCATTCCGCTGATTCAGGAAGGGCAGTTGTCAGTTTCTAGCGAAAGAATGTGCACTGAACTGGTTAGCCGCTAACGTATTTAGTCTGTCCAGGAAAAATGCGGATAGGTAAACTGACCGGCTCAAAAATGACCTAAATAGTGTTGACTGAGCCGTTAAAATCCATTACAAACAAACAATAACAGGTGCCCATTAGAAACGTCACCTTGGGGCGGTTCATTCGAGCACTCATGACCCATACTATTTGCATAAATAAAACATATGGCAGTTTAATCTGAAACTGGCCATTTTGAGAGACACAAAGCATATAATCGTCTAGCATGGATGTGTTGTCCTTATGCCAACTAATGCGTCGAGCAAGGAGCGAGTAAATTCGGTTCAATAGAGGGAAGCGAGTTGTTTCACTTTCAGCATGTATGGAAACTGTTCATGAGCACACCTTGAACAAACTGCAGAAACTAGACATACGACACGTATGTGCATGCTCATAAATGTACGCCTTGGTTTCACAAGCCATCATGTACCTCTTCCAGCGCGACACCATCTCAGCTAGCATAAGCAATACTCTTACCAAGTTTCCACTGAATGCGCATGAAGAGAATGGGCACATACATTGTGGATACAAAATAGAAGTGAATGCAATGATCAGACATCGATACAAATTAACCCACAATTGGCATCAGAGACACCAACATGGAAAGAAACACGAACATGAAATAACTAGAACCTAATAGAAACATCACTAGCGGAAAGCCAAAAGGACAGTAACTCTACCACAAAATGGCCAGTTGACTGTCCAAAATAAAACTAAAAGCGTACACACATTCAAAGACAAACTGTAACAAAAATGAACCGCGACAGAAGAACCGCCTTTGAATTATCAGGCTCTTTCAAACATACTTATGTTTCCCGCTGTCGATCGAAAAAGACAAGCAATTGTTTCGCAGGGGCAAATTCTTTCCTTTAAGAGCAAGACTCTTTTGCAGAAGGGAAGCGAAAGGAAATCTGCAGGTTGTGTTCATAACCCTATTAAATGCTTGTATAATGGGAACAGTGTAATGTAAAATACGACAGTCTTCAAGAAAGCACTCCAAAATGCACATTCTTCACACACACGAAGGTGCAAACGTATAAGAACTTGGATTTTCAAGGCCATGCGTTTTTTATTACTTAAATTTTATGTTTCTTCTTCTTATTTATTCTTTAAAACACAAAGCATAAATTGTGGGTACTCGTTAGAACCACGTCGATGAAGCGATTGTAACCAGCGCCCACAATCTATTCTTGGCACAGAAACATATCACAGATTATCAGGTGTCAAATGACATTTTAGGAATTCAAATAGGGCTATTGCCTTTTAATATAACAAAGAAAGTAAAACGAAATATTCAACTAGCGTTCCGCGTAAGGAAACAAAATCATTCGTGGTACTATTAGGCTGTGAGAAAAGGGAAAATGGGAAGAGTAAAATGTGTTTTCACGTGAAGACCAAACTTCAGAATAATAAGAAGAGGCCGCCAGGTTCATATGCTGAAACACTGGTATTAACGCTTATGTGTAAGAATAATACATCCTTCAGTGAAAATTAAGCTAGCATGAAAAAGTGCATGAAAGACAAAAAGTATATTTTTGGTTTGCTTAATATATTAGCACAATCTATGCTTGGCAACGAAATGTATCGCAAATTACCAGGTGTCAAATGATTTTTAGGAGCCGTGAAATATCGCGTTATATCACATATGTTGCCCTTATTACCCCCCCCCCCCACACACACACACACACACACACACACAAACACACTGAAAAATGAAAATAAAAAGTTTCCGCAAATGGAAAAAAATTCATTCGTTATACAATTAGGCTTTGGGAAACAGTAAATTGGGAATGGTTAAAGTGTTTTCAGGTGAACATCAAACTTCAGAATACGACACAAAATAAGATAAGGCGGTCAGGTTCAAATGCTAAACCATTGGAGTAAAAGCCTATTTAATCGCTCTCGAACACTCCTTACGGATGTTTTCACGCGCGTGAGAGAGAGGCAGTGATTATTACACCACTGCTACCCATTTACACCTGGGTGGAGTGAGTCAGTGTCATTACGTGTCTTGCCCAAGGACACACCTCGATACAGGGTGCCGGATGAGTTAAGGGCAACAGATACACTTGACGAGTACAAGGGCAGGGGGCGGGGGGGGGGCAATTTGTGTGACTTTCTGTCTGGTTCCCCGTAAAGAGAGTCGTCCTGAAAAAGGGGGTGATACTCTTAAAGGAAAGAATTTGCTCTGTGCGTTAAAGAGATAATGAAGTCAGGCAATCACTTGTGATTCTAACAATTTTTGAAGGCCGCGATGATTGCCTCCCCTGAAGGTGTATTAAATCCACTTAAACGTTTTCTTGTTTTCAGCTGTTGTAATGGCGCTGTCAGCAATTGCGCTGCCTTACGACGAATTACTTCGCTTATCTCAAGAGCGGGACATGAAGATGCCCCTTTCGCTGACCAGTACGGCAAGGTCAGTCAGAACGGTCGACAGTATAAATAAGCTGGACAGTAGGGCATGGACATCTATTGTCTCACTGGACATCGGTCATAAAACCTTGAACCGGTAAGTTTCTATTTCGGTGCCGGAAGGTGTGGGTTTTAGTCAAGCTTAGAGATAGGGTGCAAAATGGCATCGGAAAACTGGCTATACGAGCATGAGTCTGTGTTGTGAGCCAGCCCAGTAACCCCATTTCATACAGACAAATGTAGGGTTTACAGTTCTTTATATTTTTGCTTGAAAACAGTTTGGGTACTCGTAAAAACCGCAATGAGGCGGTTTTATTGAGAACCCATAACCTATGTTTGGAACTCAAATAATGAAAACAATATCACAGATTTACTCAGAAAAAATCCCGTTTTGGAGATATGTACGGAACCCGGGAAGGGACATGATTTTTTTTTATTTTATAAGTTGTGCGCACAAGATAATATCTTGTCCGCACAACATAATATCTTGTACGAACAACTTCCCAAGATCTATGTTGTGCAAACAAGATAATATGTTGTGCGAACAAGATAATATCTTGTGCGGACAAGATAATATGTTGTGCGAACAAGATCATATCTTGTCCGCACAAGATAATATCTTGTCCGCACAAGATAATATGTTGTCCGAATAAGATAATATCTTGTCCGCTCAAGATATTATCTTGTTCGCACAACATAATAAAAATAAAAAATCATGTCCCTTCCCGGGTTCCGTAGATATGACAGAACGCACTAGTTCACATAATGGGACAGTGCACTTGAGCATGGCAAGCAAGAAGAGCTGTCGCTTTCTACAATTAGTGAAGATAGGTTATACAACGTCATCGCTCAAGAAAACACACACACACACACGCCCCCCCCCCCCACACACACACACACACACACACACACACACACACACAAACAACGTACCGCTTAATAATATGCAACGGTCTGCTTTTGATGTTTGTAAAAACTACATTTGAAAAACATAAATCGGAAAATTATCTCAACCTGTTTTATGACGCAAGGACACAGCATTTTTTCCTAAAAGAAGACATGATATTATAGCAGAAGTTTTTGCATCTGCGGCATTTAAAATGTTTTTATAAAGAAGTCTTCCGAAACTTTTTGGTCTGGTTTATCAATAAAGGACTGCCCATAAAGAAAACGATTTGCTTCTGCATACTAGTGAACAATTTGCTGATTTGTTTGATTTGAGGTTTAACGTCCCCGTCAACACTATATTGGTTATTTTAGAGACGGTGCTTCCAATTTTGTGGGACGTTTACCCGACATTGAGATAAAATGACATCTCAAGCCCTGTCGCCCAATGAAACCAATATAGTTTATAAGCACGGACAGTCCTACTCGCACCGCTTTGCGTGGGCAGGCTTAGATCCTCTAAGCGGTTTACCAGTACTTGCGTGCGGTAGGTTTCAGCTCTGCGTGGAAGCATCATGCAGCCCATCTATTTCTTTAAGCCCCGATGGGCGGGGACCGGAACAATTTGCTGAGCCTCATTATCATTACAAGGACATATTCTTTCTTTTACGGATAGACCTTTTTTCAGGAACTCAGTTTATACGAAAGTGAAGGGAAGTAGTTCTTGTGTAAATGGCCGAAACATGCGCCCATTCACACTGGTGGAAAGCTCTTATAACAAAAGTCAGAAAGTACATTTTTAAATGGTCCTCCTGGTAAACCAAGCCGATCTGAAAAGACAGAAAATTAAACTCCTAAAGAGCAAATGAGCCGGGCATAACATTTCCTACAATTTCCATGTGTGCCCAGCAAAGACTCAGATCAGCCTGCGCATCCACGCAGTCTGATCAGAGTCTTCGTTGTGCGCTCTAAGGATAGCTAAGCGCCCAATCCTCCTTCATGCATCACTGTCTGCATTTGATGTTTGTAAAATGTCTCGTCAGCCTATATGGATGCCCAGGCTGATATGATTCTAGCTGGGCGCACATGTAAATTGTAGAAAATGCTGTGCCCCGGCTCAAATGCTTTTCTCTAAGAGTAAACCATAATAAATGAGAGACAAAAATTTCGAAATAGTTGCTCCCCATGAAATTGTTACAATTCCCACAAATTTCTTTGCTCTCCACAGCTAACATGAAACTCGCCCTGTGCCTCCTCGCTCTATTGCCAGTCGTATTTGGCGCTGCCCTGACGGAGGAAGACAAACGATTCATTTGATAGCTTCCAGCTCAGCACAGGTATGTACTAATACATAGGGCGATGGACAATCGAGCGGAAAAATCAAAAGGTCATAGTGGACAATCGAGCGGATTTTATACAGTACAATTCCTATATTAAGACCACCTTTGGGACTGTTCAAAAGTGGTCTTATAGACCACTTTTGAACAGTCCCAAAGGTGGTCCCTGACCAGAGGACATTGTAAGCAGAGAACACATAGAAAAATTAAGTGTGCCCTTCAAAATAAGCTTTTAATAGCAGAAGTAGTCCTAATTTTAGGTGGTCTTAATAGCGGAATCTCACTTATATAGTGAGACAGTGATTTCTTGCACACCGGATAAGAATAAACGCCATTTCCACAAGGTATTTGTCACTCAGCCTTGATATCTCAATCTCATTATCGGACCCCGCTATATGCACTTCCAAAAACTCATGTTAATATAAGAGATCGGGTTATAAGCCGACAATTTTGTTTGTTTAATTGTTTAATTTGAGGTTTAACGTCCCCGTCCACACCGTAATGGTCATGTTGGAGACGTTGCTTCCAATTTTGTGGGACTTTGACCCGACACTGAGATGAAATGACATCTCAAGCCCTGTCGCCCAATCAAACCAATAGGGTTTATAAGCATGGACGGTCCGACACTCACACCGCTTTGTCTGGGCAGGCTTAGATCCTCTAAGCGGTTTACCCAGTACTCGTGTGTGGGACGGATTCAGCTGTCCGACACGCACCGCTTTATCTGGGCAGGCTACTATATTCAGTAAAATTCCTGTATTAAGACCCCGTATTGGACTGTTCAAAATGGTCTTAAAGACCACTTTTGAACAGTCCCAAAGGTGGTCCCTGACCAGATAAAAGTAAGCAGAAAACACAAAGAAAAATTAAGTGTACCCTTCAAAATAAGCTTTTAATAGCAGAATAGGTGGTCTTAATAGCGGAAATTCACTGTATATAGTGAGACAGTGATTTCTTGCACACCGGACAAGAATATACGCCATTTCCACAGGGCATTTGTATCTCAGCCTTGTTATCTCAATCTTATTATCCGACCCTGCTATGCACTTCCAAAAACGCATGAGAGATCGGGTTATAAGCCGACAATTTTGTTTATTTGATTGTTTGAGGTTTAACGTCCCCGTCCACACCGTAATGGTCATTTTGGAGACGTTGCTTCCAATTTTGTGGGACTTTTACCCGACAATGAGATGAAATGACATCTCAAGCCCTGTCGCCCAATGAAACCAATAGGGTTTATAAGCATGGACGGTCCGACACGCACCGCTTTACCTGGGCAAACTACTATATTCAGTAAAATTCCTATATTAAGACCCCCTTTGGGACTGTTCAAAAGTGGTCTTAAAGACCACTTTTGAACAGTCCCAAAGGTGGTCCCTGACAAGAGAAAATAAGCAGAATAAAAAAAGAAAAATTAAGTGTACCCTTCAAAATAAGTTTTTGATAGCAGAATAGGTGGTCTTAATAGCGTAATTTCACTGTATATAGTGAGACAGTGATTTCTTGCGCACCGGATAAGAATAAACGCCATTTCCATAGGGTATTTGTATCTCAGCCTTGTTATCTCAATCTCATTATCCGACCCTGCTATGCACTTCCAACAATTCATGTCAGTAGAAGAGATCGGGTTATAAGCCGACAATTTGGTTTGTTTGTTTGATTTGAGGTTTAACGTCCCCGTCAACACTATACTAGGTCATTTTAGAGACGTTGCTTCCAATTTTGTGGGACTTTGACCCGACACTGAGATGAAATGACATCTCAAGCCCTGTCGCACAATGAAACCAATAGGGTTTATAAGCATGGACGGTCCGACACTCACACCGCTTTGTCTGGGCAGGCTTAGATCCTCTAAGCGGTTTACCAGTACTCGTGTGTGGGTCGGATTCAGCTCTGCGTGGAAGCATCATGCAGCCCATATAATTTTTCGATGGGCGGGGCTGTTTAAGGTATCGTTAAAACATTGTCCATTTATTATAGCAAATATACTTATGTTTTTGCAGAAAAAAAATATGTGAGCAGTTTTTTACAAATACAAAAGCTGCTCAAAACACCGGAGTATTAGATATTGTTCTTAATAAAACAGTTAACGATTTGACTACTGACGAGCTCGTTAAGCTAACGATGTTTTGAATAACAGGACCCAGGTTATAAGCAGCTGATAAACCTACAAATAATTATTTTCATCTCATCAGGTCAAATACCCAAATCTCTTCACAAAATAAAAATTGTGCGTTCGTGCGCGAGTGCTTGCGTGCGAGAGAGCGCGCGCGTGTAACGGGATGATGCTATTTTCAACTGAGGAATATTTCCTCTGTAGCCGGGCCTACTTTGCAACAATAGAAATTTTGCAGAAAGAGCGTGCTTGGCCGTTTTTGTTCATATTGTTTCTTCTGACCGTCAGCTTGAGTCTGTTTCAGATTAAATTCTGCTCTGCTTCACTCTAGTCTACTCTTCTCTGTTCTACCCTGCTCTGCTGAACTCTACTCTACTCTACTATTATTCTTTTCTTGTCATATTCCGGACGGGCCTCCGTGGCCTAGTGGTTAAGAGCGCTGACTCTTGATCATTAGGTCTCTCACCGCTGTAGTTCGAGCCTCGCTCGGGTCACATGTGAGACGCCAAGTTCTGCAACGGAAGGTCAGGTGGTTTTTCTCCGGGTACTCCGGTTTTCGCCTACCTCTGATTAACGATCAGCTCGATATGAGTGAAATAATCTTGAAAGGGCCGTAAAACCAAAACCAAAATTGTCATATTCCGATTTCTTCATGTTCTATTTTGTTCTGTTCTATGCTGTTTCATTCTCCCTTTCCGGACGAGATTCTCAGACAAGTTGTAGCAATACTGGGATCAAACGCCACAGAACAGCAGTGTGAGAACGTCTGCCAGGGACTCAGCCACGGGCTTGACTTTGGGCTATGCAGTACAGCCTGTAGCCAGTAAGTATTCAAAGTATTGAGCCCCCGCCCATCGGGGCTTGAAGAAATACATGGGCTGCATGATGCTTCCACGCAGAGCTGAAACCGACCTGCACACGAGTACTGGTTAACCACTTAGAGGATCTAAGCCTGCCCAGGCAATGCGGTGCAAGTCGGTCCGTCCATGCTTATAACCTTTTGGTTTCATTGGGCGGCAGGGCTTGAGAAGTCATTTCATCTCAATGTTGGGTAAAAGTCCCACAAAATTGGAAACAACGTCTCCAAAATGACCTTTACAGTGTTGACGGGGACGTTCAACCTCAAGTCAAACAAAGTCAAATCAAAACTGGCAGCACTGGGGGTCGATTGTCTTCAAGTTGAGTGTAGACTGTGAAAATGGGCCGGAACGAGGGACCAAATCCATACATTCACGTACTGTAAACAGTGTAAACTCTGATCAGGCGCCGAGTTTGGCGGCGTCTGACCCTAAAATTCCTGTACTGTAAGTAAACTGAGTAGACCTTGATCAGACGCCGACTTCGGCGGCATCTGACCCTTATATTCCTGTACTGTAAGCAAACAGTGTAGACCGTGATCAGAGTTCGGTGGTGTCTGACCCTTAAACTCCTGTACTGTAAGCAAATAGTGTAGACCCTGATCAGATACAGCGTCCTGTGACGTCTGATCTGGGAAACCCAACATATGATTCGAGTTCATATGCTATAGATAACCCCTTGCGCAACACACTGACCTCACAGCGATAAGAATTTCGCGGTAATTTTTTCTTTAAATAACCATTACCCAGATTTCGTACACATCATTTGTAGCCACGTGGACAGCATAACTGAAGAGCTTCTGTGCTTAGTAACTTTGGGTCACAACAATCGACCAAAACAAAAATGTGATCCTTAGAGATAATGGCAGATAAAACGAAACTTCGATGGCTCGAACACCGATGGCTCGTTTACCATGGCTGATTAAAACTAGTTCTTGAGTAACTCGGAACAATTTCTTATAACCACAGATATCGATATATTTAATATAAATTAGAGTTCATTCCTTTATCTTGAAATCTTGAAAATGTATGTTGTGTGTACTCATTAGAATCGCCTCTATGAGGCGATTCTAATGAGTACACACAACATACAGTTATTTTAACGCCGCCTGAACTGAGGCTTTGATTAACCCTCATTGGCTCAAACAATCCCTGTTTCGAATAAATTTCCATGGTTCAAAAATATGTTTGAGCCATTGAAGGTTGGCTGTAATACACTCCAAACTTTTAACCATTACGAAACACGCCTATATAATTTTTACCCCCTTGAATCCCACTTTTATATAGTAAAACTGGGGTTTCAGGGGGTATACCTTATTTTTCTTATTTCTGCTCTAAAATACAGATTGTGGGTACTCGTTAGAACCGCCTCGATGAGGCGGTTCTAACGAGCACCCACAATCTATATTTTGAGCAGAAATAAGAAAAACATCACAACTTTTCACCTTAAAATCTTCATTTTTTCGGCGATAAAAGTGGCAATGTATTTGTATAGGCGTGTTTGCGTTATGTATATATTGCCCTGTAATACCTGCAAGCCAGGCCCCTTTCTTACACCCAACTCAGCTAAGCATAAAATTTATCCTGTTCATAATTAAAAGTATCACCAATCGTTATTCAGTCAGTATCATTTAATTTATGAGCAGGACAAAAAAGAGTATCGTGACTAAGCCTGCTCAGAAAAAAATGTGGATAGGTAAACTGACCGGCTCAAAAATGACCTAAAATAGTGTTGATTGGGCCGTTAAACTCCCAGTACAAACAAACAAACAAAGCAGAAAAAAGCCCCATTCATTTGCATTATAATATTTATTAGCATTGGCAAACTACTGATAAACAACACACAACAACATATATGTTATAAGTGTGTAGTTGTTTGTAGTTCGTAGACGTATTTGCTTATAAGTTTTGATAACTTTACTTTTCAAGACCGAGAGACTAATATGCTCAAGTTTGTAATGCCATCGTAAACGAGACTGCCATTAATCATTTGGCCTAGTGTGGTGCTGATCGTTTAACGATCTTAAAGAGATAGTGCTGAGCAGTTTCTACAGAATAACCACAGTCATATATTGGCCGTTCAATTATTATTAAGTCTAAATAGATCATTATGGAGACTAGTGTTCTGCTGCGATTTACAGCATAAAGGAGAGAACAACAATTTTCAATTTCAAGTCCTTTATGGAGATCCACAATTAAATTTACAGAAACAATATAACAAAGTCCGCCGTAACAGCTATAACAGTATAAATAAAGTGTTTGTAGGCTTACAGTCACAACCGGAAATCCAGTTTCCAATAAAAACAAATACTGATTTCACAATTTTGCATCGGAATTCCTAATAACTTCCACAATGGATAACCATTCGTTTCCGTATCTAAAACTTCCTCTCCTCTTTCTATCCCCATCGTTCTTTTATCATTCCACATTCAACAAACAAAAACATACAACTTGCTTTCACCAGCCAATGAGATTTCAAGAATATAAATGTTTTCATAAACCATCAAAATCCCTTAAGCAAGTGGGCGGCGTTGTAATGCCGAAGTGACATAAGCATGGCGGGAAAAAATTATTTTCCCCGCCAAAATATTTATTTAATTTAAGACCTTAAACTTAATAGTAATTTCTATACTTGCGTTTTGCCTGATATTGACTGAAAAAAGTTAACTTTCCTAAATTCTTTTGTTCAGATAATTCATCAATTTTAGACTAAAACAGAGTTACAACGATTTTATTAACGGTCACATACAAATTTAGTATCAAAATAAAGCTCTCACTCTCTGGATGCTGAATTTATATTTAGCATTTTGATATGATGAACTTTTTGACAATATTTCTTAATTTCCGTTTTTTTTTTCTCTCTTATTTTTGTGTCTGTTTTTCTTGTCAAATTCCGCGGGATATTTAAAGTTCTGTTTATCGCATCTTACATCATTAATATGATTTAAACCGCCCGGCAGACATCCGAATGGCGAAACCAAACAATTGATACGTCTAGCAAAATCAATTTAAGCTTTTTATAACAACAAACAATCGACATGTTTTCGCCTAAAACTTATTTTTGATAATTTAGCTTGGAGCAGAGATAAACAAGTTATTTTTATGTGCGCTTGTCAAAACGAAGATCACTGAATTGAACATTAGACCCGAACCGAAAATCCCCTAAAATTCCTTATTATCATTTTGGTTTTGTTATAATATATATTTTTTTTTTTTTTTTTTTTTAGACAAAATTTTGCTGCATAACATTATCCTCTCCCCTAAAATATTTCACTCCCGTGAAATGAAACAATACATATATTTACCGAAATTTGCAATGTTTTAAAATGCACTATAAGAATTTGTCTTGTAAGATTTTAGTTTTGGTAAGTACTAAATGTCGGCTTCCACAATATATTCGTATATAGCATACATAATAAAATATTCTGTAAATTTTGAAATTTGTTCACTTGCACACAGATTTACCACTATTAAAACTAGAGTAATTACTAAGAAGAACTCTCTCTTTCAAGTGTACGCAACAGTTCTATTACATATGGATCTACTTCCAGTGGTTTGAGCTCTTCATCGCATACAGCAGCGAGGTGATTGGGCCTCCGACAAGAAGCACATGTGCGGCCACGAGCTATGCAGTTCGTATGATGGTGATAAGTATCACCTCCACAATTTCGGCATTTGAAATACCTCAAACCACGAGGCGGCATGTCTCTTTGCCTGCTATAAATTTTGTCTATAGCCCGCGCTAATTCCTTCTTAATGTCTTCACACTGTTTCTTTGATTTTAATGAATACTCTTGCAAGTCAGAAGTAAATGAATAGATAGCATTTCTCTGACGGGTCCTTACCTCTATATTTGCTTTCATATCCTGTAAATCTAAGTTACACTTTTGCAGTTCCTGTTTCATAAGTTCCGCAGTCGGCTGCAGCTGGTTGATCTGTTCGATAAGTTCTAAACTTTCATTTTCCAAGACGGAGTTCCGTTTTAAACTTTCTTCTAATTTCGCTTCCAGTTTTGAATTTTCATATTCTGACAAAAGTTTGCATTTTTCCATTTCTTGAGATCGTTTATGTTCTTTATTTACTTTATTTTGCAGTTCTTGAATTTGTAGACTTAGTTTACTTTCTACTTCACGTTTTCCGGTAACTGTCAAAGACAATGCGTCCTGAATCATACCCACTTCTTTCTGAAAGTTATCTTTAAGGCACTGATTCTTTGGGAAGAAACCAATGAGTTCATCTGTATCTGTTCCAAAGAATGGCAGAGTTTCTGCAGCCTTCCTATTGACGAAGGCGCTCATACGTAGGCTGTCCCGTTGTTTTGACTTGGCAGATTTAAGTCTGTTTTGTCTAGTGTAACAGACAGTCCTGAAATGTCCGATTTTCGAACAATCGTAACAGTGCGCATAAACAGCGCGACATCTTCCTGCTAGATGAAAAAGTCCGCATCTATTACATGGGGAATAGCCTGGTAGATGCACTAGTCGATTGAAATTTCTGTTCTGGTATTCCATGATACAGAGTTTGTACTTTATGAAAGGGAATTAGAATTTGGTAGGCACTTGCTTGGCTAGCGAGAGACCATATGATTCGTTACCCGAGATTCTGACACCAAGTGTTCTGCTGCGCTTTACAGCATAAAGGAGAGAACAACAATTTTCAATTTCAAGTCCTTTATGGAGATCCACAATTAAATTTACAGAAACAATATAACAAAGTCCGCCGTAACAGCTATAACAGTATAAATAAAGTGTTTGTAGGCTTACAGTCACAACCGGAAATCCAGTTTCCAATAAAAACAAATACTGATTTCACAATTTTGCATCGGAATTCCTAATAACTTCCACAATGGATAACCATTCGTTTCCGTATCTAAAACTTCCTCTCCTCTTTCTATCCCCATCGTTCTTTTATCATTCCACATTCAACAAACAAAAACATACAACTTGCTTTCACCAGCCAATGAGATTTCAAGAATATAAATGTTTTCATAAACCATCAAAATCCCTTAAGCAAGTGGGCGGCGTTGTAATGCCGAAGTGACATAAGCATGGCGGGAAAAAATTATTTTTCCCGCCAAAATATTTATTTAATTTAAGACCTTAAACTTAATAGTAATTTCTATACTTGCGTTTTGCCTGATATTGACTGAAAAAAGTTAACTTTCCTAAATTCTTTTGTTCAGATAATTCATCAATTTTAGACTAAAACAGAGTTACAACGATTTTATTAACGGTCACATACAAATTTAGTATCAAAATAAAGCTCTCACTCTCTGGATGCTGAATTTATATTTAGCATTTTGATATGATGAACTTTTTGACAATATTTCTTAATTTCCGTTTTTTTTTTCTCTCTTATTTTTGTGTCTGTTTTTCTTGTCAAATTCCGCGGGATATTTAAAGTTCTGTTTATCGCATCTTACATCATTAATATGATTTAAACCGCCCGGCAGACATCCGAATGGCGAAACCAAACAATTGATACGTCTAGCAAAATCAATTTAAGCTTTTTATAACAACAAACAATCGACATGTTTTCGCCTAAAACTTATTTTTGATAATTTAGCTTGGAGCAGAGATAAACAAGTTATTTTTATGTGCGCTTGTCAAAACGAAGATCACTGAATTGAACATTAGACCCGAACCGAAAATCCCCTAAAATTCCTTATTATCATTTTGGTTTTGTTATAATATATATTTTATTTTTTTTTTTTTTAGACAAAATTTTGCTGCATAACACTACTACAGTTGTTTCTTAATCCGGTTAAAAGAACAATGTTTGTCTTTCACCTATTGACAGACAAATTATTTCGTGTCATGAACATCCCTGTAAACCCCACTTTATATAGCATTAGGGGATTCACAATGGTAGACATTAGTTTTTCCTTATTCTGCTAACAAATATAGATAGTTGGTACTCGATAGAACCGCCTCGGTGAGACTGTTCTAACGAACGCCCGCAATCTCTGTTTGGACTAGAAATAAGGAGAACATAAACAAAATTCATCTGTAAAATGCCATTTCTAGATGATCGGATATGACTGACCCCAAGTTTAGCACACGGATGTTTTGGCGCAATGCTCGGTTACTCTTCATCGTACATCTTTCGTCACGCACATGCGTGATTTCGTTTTCTTGTATATTTCAGATTACAGTCCTATCTTCGGCAACAAGGCAAATAAAATGTTAATAATTCGGTTAATAAAATTTCATACGTAGTTTTGTCTTTATTCTTTGTATTCGTACAAAAATCATTGGGTATCCCAGCAGGCACTCCATGTTGAATCAACGTTGTAACAACGTTTAAAACGTTGTTTCAACGTTGATAAAACGTCAGGCCAACCTTGTGTTCATACAGGGAATTTCCAGTTTGAAATATTGACTTTTCCTAGACCAATTTGAAAACCATTATACTGTAAAATTCCTATAATAAGACCACCTTTGGGACTATTCAAAAGTGGTCTTTGAGACCACTTTTGAACAGTCCCAAAAGTGGTCTCTTATAAAGAGACACTGGGTGCAGAAAACACAAAGAAAAACTGAAATCTTCTCAATAAGCTTTTAAAACATTCAAACTCGATTTTAGGTGGTCTTTTTAGTGAATTTTACTGTATATCAAAGCACTGACAACACAGGTGGGTCGATTGTTCCGGAGTGTAGTTTGGTACAATGGTCCCGAACGTTCCCCTTAATTTTCTGTAATCTCAACAGTGTATATCTGATAAGACGCAACGTAATGTTTGTTTGTTTGAGTTGAGGTTGTACGTCCCTGTCATCACTATAAAGGTCATTTTCGAGACGTTGCTTCTGATTCTGTGGGTCTTTTACCCACTGAGATGAAATGACATCTCAAGCCCTACCGCCCATAGAAACCGCTAGGGTTTAAGGAGCAGTCCGACTCGCATCACGTTTCCTGGGCAGGCTAAGACCTTAGCTGTTTACCAGTACTCAAGTTCGGTCGGTTTCAGCTCTACGCGGAAGCACCGTGCAGCCAAATCTATTTCTCCAGGCCCCAATGGGCGGGAGCGCCCACGTAATGTGGTGTCTGATCTGTGTCTCCACTGTTTGTCAATGTCTCCACTTTGGAACCCTGGGCATATATGGACCTCTGACATTTGATACAAAGCTCCTCTACCAAGAATGTTCAAATTATAACCCTGGGGTCAAAAATGCTCCTGCCCCAGATGTCCTTATCTCAAATTAGCAGAAGAAAATGTCATGTCAAGAGAAAAATGTCATTTCTACAGAAAAAAAAAATATCATTTTAGGAAGAAATGTCATGTCTAAAGAAAATTATCATGTCAATGCATGTCCAGAGAAAAATGTCACTTCTACAGAAAAATGTCACATCCAAAGAAAAATGTCACATCTAGAGAAAAATATTATATCGAATAAAAAATCTTAATTTTGCTAAGTCGTTTACCACTCTCTGGGCACATTCAGGAGAAGACAAATGGATGAGGTTTTCTTTGTTTTTCCTGGAAAACAGGTTTTGACATTTCATGCAAAGTGTCTCCAGTAAAGACAATGTGCATGAAAAGTCAAAATCTGTTTTCCGGGAAAAAGAGAACTATTTCAAAATGTCATCTGCTCTGCTGATTTTTAGACCCAGAGTGTTAAGCGTTAGTGAGGTGAGGCATTTCATGCAAAGTGTCTCCAGTGAAGACAATGTGCATGAAAAGTCAAAATCTGTTTTCCGGAAAAAAGAGAACTATTTCAAAATGTCGTCTGCTCTGCTGATTTTTATACCCAGAGCGTTAAGCGTTAGTGAGGTGCCATGTCATCATACGGTTCTAATCTAGTTCTCAAACAAAAAGTAAGAACAAAAATTATGTGATTTTTTGCATAAGGCATTTACTTTTCACAATAATAATAAGAATAAGTTGTGCGTGCAATATATTATGTTGTTCGAACAAAATTAATAAAATCTATGATTAGGTTGAGACCGAGACAAGGAAATCC
Source organism: Lucinisca nassula (assembly GCA_963580285.1). Lineage (NCBI taxonomy): Eukaryota > Metazoa > Mollusca > Bivalvia > Lucinida > Lucinidae > Lucinisca > Lucinisca nassula. Next base: position 37,058,527 of record OY757019.1, read on the forward strand.
TAGGCAAGTTTTCAGTTTATGTAAGTCTTATGCGGGGCTATGCCTAACACGAGACTTAAATAAACTGAAAAACGAGCCTTAGATTTCCTCATCGAGGCTTCAACACCATCACTGATCAGTTTCCTCACCCACCTACTTCAAAGAATGTGCTTTGAATGATAAAATTTTTCTACAAAGATATTGTCATCAGACTGTCTTAGAATAAAATAAATTTGAAAAAAAATCCCCTTCACATAAATGTAACATAGCAAAATGAGAGATCATTTATCATTCTTACATGTACCTTCTAGAGGAAGCTGTTTAATCTTTACTACACTCTGAGCTAACCAAGCAGATGACTAATTGTCGACATATTTATTATTTGTCCCAGAAAACAGGACTTGACATCTCATGAATATTGCTTCCATAACAATTTGCATGAAATGTTAAATCTTGTTTTCTGAGGAAAATTAGAGAAATATTTCAATTTTCAAAATGCCATCTGCTGAAAAAATATCCAGCATGCAGAGCGTTAAATATTTTTTAGCAAACTTCATAAATCCATTTTCACAAGATTCATTTACATGCAAAGGTAAATTTGAACATAAACCAGCTGTTGATTTGTGAAAACTACGCTGTCCATTCTTTCTTAACATATGACACCATTTTGTATGCTGAATGTCCACTTCATTAAAATTCCAAAATATGGTTTTGTTCCCCTGCCAACAAAAACATATATGTAAATTACGTCTAAATTAAAGGTCATTGCAGTTTCATAAAGACAGTATTTTAACTTAATAAAATGATGCTGTTTTATAGCTAGAACAATTACTTGTTACAATGAAATTCTCAGTCCTACAACATCTGTTCAGCATTATCCATTTTTATGTACCATTTAACAATATTTCAGTCATATCAAGGCTATAAGAACGTCAGTACGTTACACGCCTCTCTTTGTTCAAGTAAATCAATCAATTTAGGTCAACTTAAATTTGATTTATTTACTACACATACATCTTCTGGCCATGTCTTCTTAAATAACAAAAACATAAACATGCATCATGCATCAACATATTTCACCGTTAACATGTCATTAAACAATAATGATCATAATCATTATAGTCAACCAAAAGTAATAACCATGATCTAGATTCACTCATAATATACCTGTAATCAATTAAGTTCAACAATTATGAGACCAGGACATATAAACAATCATGTGACTAGGATTAAGATATATTTAAACAAGTTTGTGACGAGGATTGTTATTAACAATCATGTTACCAGGACAATTAATACATAATTAAATTTGATCAAAATAAGTGACCAGGATACCTTGTAATAATAAGCAAGTAATCTGAAATAGAACACGATAGCTTAAGTATTTCAAGAAAGTATTCAGTTTAATGAATATTGTATAGGCCTGAAACTAAATATTTTAGATTGATAATAATTTTTCACTTTGAATACTAATGTCAATAACTAAACATGAAATTAAACGAATGTCTTATTCTGTTTTCGGTTTCTTCTTTTGTGGTTGTACGAGGGCGAGTCAATATAAAAACAGATCGAGCTCTTCTTTTTCGATGCAATTCCCCTCTAGAATGATACACATGTACCAACGCTGTTCCGGTGCCATCAGCCCAGAACTGGAGAAGCAAGGGTCCTGGTCTCCGACCCACTCCTCAACTGCCACCATGAATTCTTCGTTGGGCCGGAAATGACGCCCATGGATATCCTTTTTCAAGTTTCTAAATAGTAACCAAGTCCGAAGGATAGGCGGGATGCGGTATTAGCTCGTACGCATTCCGCTCAACAGCATCCATCGCAATTTTGCAAGTGTGGACTCTTGCATTGTCCTGTTGGAGCAGAATCCCTTTGGGGAGTTTACCCCGGCATTTTCCACGCATCGCAGTTCTCAGCTGGCCGAGCAAATATGCATAATACGCACTCGTTATTGTGCTTTTCTTTGCTAGAAAGTCCAACATAATAACTACTTGTGCGTCCCACAATACAGTTGCCATCACCTTGCCGACAGAGCGTTGCGTTTTGATCTTATTTGGCCTCAGAGGCCCCGATTCTACCCACTGGCGACCGAGTTTTATTCTCTGGCCCATAATAATGGACCCAGGTCAAAATAAACATATATGCAAATAGCGTCTAAATTAAACGTCAGTGCAGTTTCAGAAAGAATTTTAATTAGATAAAATGATGCTGTTTATTAGCAAGAACACTCACTTGTTACAATGAAACTCTCCCAAACTTTTAATCCGTCAACATCAATTCCATAACATCCATCTTTATCAGTTAACAATTTTTCAGTCATATCGAGGCTATAAGAACGTCACTACGTTACACCATGTAATTAATACCACGCTCTGAATTGAAAATGGCGTGGGTAAACCATGATTTGTCTTTTTGCTGAACGGTGATCTAAGTATGGAATTTACATAATTGCTCGAAATACCTATTGCCAACATGATGCACCAAAATTCAACAACGGGCACAAAATAATTATTGAAAGCTATCTTTGTACAAAATTTTCATATTTTTTAATACATGCCACGAATGGATTTTTAGCTCACCAGAGCCGAAGGCTCCGGGGAGCTTATAGGATAGGCAGTTGTCCGTCGTCGTCGTCCGTCGTCGTCTATCGTATGTCGTCGTCGTCTGGCGTCAACACTTTCAAACGACATCTCCTCTGAAGCCACTGGGCCGATCGGGCCCAAATTTTATCTGTAGCATCCTTGGGCTGGGGGATTGAAAGTTTGTGTTTTTATGAAAATCGGCCCATTAGTTTGGTTGCTATGGCAACTTGTAGTTTCCATAGACTTATAATGGGGAAAAATGAAAAATGGCATTTACTGCCAAGCCTCTGCAGATATTTTGACAAAACTTGCATAGAAATGTTCCAATCTACTATCTGCCGTACGATTTTAGGCCTTCTGTTCATTTTTTATTGGTTGCCATGGAAACCAAAATGCAAAAAATAGAAAAAAAATACTTAAAAATTCATCTTCTCAGAAACCATATGCTCTAGGAGGCTGAGACTTTATGAAAATATTCACCATATTTACCTTTACAGGTTATGTGTTTTTTTATGAAATTTGGCCTTTTAGTTTTGTTGCTATGGCGACTTAGAGTTTCCATTGCCATATAATGGGGAAAACTGAAAAATGGCATTTACTGCCAAGTCATTGCAGATATTTTGACAAAACTTACATGGACATGTTCCTTGAGTGAACTTCTCTCAGCCATTATGCTTTTATGTCAACCTGGGGGTCCCCTAGGTTGTGACGGGGCCATGCCCCGCCCCCTCCACTTCATAAAATGCCTTATATCTCAGAATCCTTACAGATCCCAACCCCTAAACCATATATATTCTTGTTCCTTATGATAAGATGCATTAAGTGACACCAACCTTGGGGTCCCCAGGGATGTTCCGGGGACATGCCCTGCCCCCTCTATTTCATAAAATGCCATTTATCTCAGAAACCATTCAGATCCCCACCCCTTAACTATAAATATTCTTGTTCCTTATGCTAAGATGCATTAAGTGACACCAACCTGGGGGTCCCCTGGGATGTGCCGGGGACATGCCCCACCCCCTCCATTTCATAAAATGCCATTTATCTCAGAAACAATTGAGATCCCCACCCTAAACCATAGATACTTTGATTCCTTATGATAAGATGGACTCAGTGACACCAACCTGGGGGGCCCCGGGATGTGCCGGGGCCATGCCCCACCCCCACCACTTCATAAAAGGCCCAATATCCCAGTAATCTTACAGATCCCCACCCCTAAACCATATATATTCTCGTTCCTTATGATAAGTCGCATTCAGTGACACCAACTTGGGGGTCGCCCGGGATGTGTGGGGGCCATGCCCAACCCCCTCCACTTCATAAAAGGCTAAATATTCCAGAAACCTTACAGATCCCCACCCCAAAACCATATATATTCTTGTTCCTTATGATAAGACACATTCAGTGACACCAACCTAGGGGTCACCCAGGTTGTCCCCGGGCCACACTCCATCCCTCGACTTCACAAAAGACCATATATCTGAGAAACTATTCAGAGCCAACCCCTAAACCATATATATTCTTCTTCCTTATGATAAGATGCAAACAGTGACACCAGCATGGGGGTCCCCCCGGAGTTCCATGGGCCATGCCCCACCCCTTCATTAAAATCCATATATCTCAGAAACCGTTCAGATCCCCACCCCTAAACCATATATATTCTTGTTCCTGATGATATGACTCCACTTAATAATAGGCCATATATCTCAGAAACCATTCAAATCCCTATCCTATAATCACATTATATTCTTGTTCATTGTTATTAGACACATTCAGTCAACCCTGTCTTGGGGGTCCGAAGGGGCCATTTCTCTCCCTTCCACTTCATAAAAGGGCCTCATATCTCAGAAACCGTTCAGATCCCCACCATTTAACCATGTATATTCTTGATCTTTATGATAAGACATATTCAGTGACAACAATCTTTGGCTTTTCTGGAATCTGCCATGCCCGAATCCCTCTATTGCTTAAAAGGCCTTACGTCTCAGGAACCATACATATCCCCACCGCTAAACCTTATATGTCTCTGTTCCTTTTTATAAGACCCATTTAGTGACACCAATCAGGGCTCCATTGGGCAGTGCCAACCTGAGCTCTGGTTTATGAAATTTGGCTCTTTGGTTTGTTTGCTATGGCAAGTTAAGAGTTTCCATTGACTTATAATGGGGAAAATTGAAAAATGACATTAATGCCTCTCAAGATATTTTGTCAAACTTTTATAGAAATGTTCCTTTAATAATGTTCTTTTTGGCCTATTGCCACAGATAGGAAATTGTCAATTGTCATCTGTTGTATTCAAGCGACATCAGACCTCTGAAGCCACTAGTCTGATTGGGTCGAAATTTTATCTGTAGCAGCCTTGGGAGTAGGGCTTCCATGGTTAATTAAAATACATTGCTGCCAGTGGGCAGTGGCCCCTGAGCTCTGGTGAGCATTGTGGCCCATGGGCCTCTTGTTTTATACTTTTAATAACTGCCTTTTCGAGACGGTTCCAATGAGGTAGATCCCCGTAAAGCCCATAAATCACGTTAACAGGTCCTTGCAATGAGCACCCCTTTAAACCTCATTTTATATTGTGAAAATTGGGGTTTATGGGGGCGGGACAAAACCTGCGATCCCTGGATTATGAGGCGGCACCACGGGGGCTTCTCCTAAGGTGTACATTTTGTTATCGGAAAGTACTGTACATATAGTGTCGGTTCACTAGAGATATCTTAGCCTGAAAACAGTTATATTATGCTGAAAACGTGGATAATGTGTACGCATGAGAACTGCCTACCCCATCCCACAGTCTATGTTTTGAACCCTAATTATGCAGAAACATATATCATATGTACTCGACGACTAACAAATCATCAAAAAAACATGCCTTTATAATTTGGCCCCCTTATACCCCACTTTTATATAGTAAAACTGGGGTCTACAGGGATAAACCTTATTTTTCTTATTTCTGTTCTATTTTGAGCAGAAATAAGAAAAATATCCCAATTGTTCAGCTTAAAATTTTCCTTTTTACGCCGGTAAAGTTTACAATGTATTTGCATAGGCGTGTTTTCGAAATGGAATAGATTTAGTCTTTTACAGCTGATTAAACAAATAGTTTACATCATCTTTGTAAAGTTTTATGGTGACTTAGTTTATAAATTCAGAAAAAATATATACTTGCAATGACTTCAGCACCCAATTTCGTAAAATCATTCTCCGATATAAAAAGATTGGGTACAACATAAATGTTATGCGACAGACTGCATACATGGTAGATAACCCAATCACGGTTGACAACTTTGCTTCCCTCTTTAATTGCACGTCGGTGGGTCAGGCCCCATATTCTATGACGGTTCGAGTGTATAGGCTTACTGAGAATTAGAATTTAATTTTATGTAATGTTGGTTGGTGCCTGATGCTCTGTCTCTGGTCGGGCCCATCTGAGTCTAACTGTTGGTTTTCGTTTGCTCCAGTATTTCAGTGGTTTCTTACTGTCGAATCCTCACCGTCATGTCTGTGGTTGTTTGATTTTTGTGTCCTCGGAGCTGTTGCACCGATGAGTATTCAGGCCTTCATGTGGATTGGCATCATTTGCAGGGATGAATGACATAAAGTGCACCGTCCTTCGGATCGGGACGTTAACTGGAGGCCCCCCTATACAGGGAGAACCATCCCCTGTGCAGGTTAAAGATCCCTACCGTAATTACATGATTACTGTGTAGGCTTTCATCCTGCAAAACCTGGAGTGTATGTAATGTACACCTGCGATAATGGTCAAATGTGACCGACGCAGTATCAGTAGAAAGAAAGAAAGACTGAACAAATTATTTGTCCAAATCGCGACGTAAGTAAGGGCGAGGATTGCGTCCTCGTAAAATCGATTTAAGCCACCCCGCCCCCCCCCCCCCCCCCCACCCCCAACCCACAACAAATAAGAATTCGTATCACTGACCATTCCAAGGCGGTTCTTCTGTTCCTTTTTTTTGTTTTTGTTATGGTGTGTCTTTCAGTGTGTGTATCGCATATATGGTTTGGATAGCCAATTGGCCATTTTGTGGGAAAGTAACTGTTGTTTTGGCTTTCCGCATTTGATATTTCCATTAGGGTCTAGTTATTTCATGTTTTTGTGTTTCCTCTTCTTTGTTATCTCTGATAGGAGCTGTGCGTTAATTGTATCGAATCCTGATCATTGCATCCACTTCAATTTTTATTAAGTACAAAAAGAACATTCCTTTCTTAAAGAGAAAGAAAAAATAATCAACACACCGTGTAATCATACTGACCGGGCTTAAGGGCGAGGATTGTGGCCACGTAAAATCGATTTAAGCCCCCCAGTGGAAATCTTCCACTCACCGTTCCAAGGCGGCTCTTCTGTGGCGATTTATTTATGTTGTTGTTTGTTACTTACTGTGTGTATCACTTGTGTCTTTTGGTTTTGGATGGCCATATGGCCATTTTGTGGGAAAGTAACTGTCCTTATGGCCTTCCTTTGTTTGGGTTTCCATTATGGTCTGGTCGCTTAATGTTTGTATTTCTTTCCCTTTGGTGTCTTTTATGGGTGGAGTAAGTTAATTGTATCAATTCCTGATCTTTGTTTTACTTCTACTTTACGGTGGCGTCGTAATGTAAAGATATTTATAAATCTTTATTTTTTTTAATTATTTTGCTTAATACTCGCACTAGATCTTTAAAATATTATCAATTAAGCACAAAATATACCAAAACATATTTCCATATGTATTTTATGTGACATTTCCGGTATTTCGGGGTCTTACCGGTATTTATGGTCTTTTTGGTAAATATATAGGTGGTAGCGTTTTAATGACCACTTTTCGCTCCTTTTTGCGCGCGTCTTTTGTGCTCTTCTAATAAGTTTGATTATTCACTTCACCAGCCAGTTTAGGAGCAGGTTCAATCCGCCAGGAGATGCTTACTATAAGCAACTTTGCTTGTTTAAAATCCTGTTGATCTTTTCGTGTATGTTACATTCTTGTTATATATCTGTAATTAAAATTCTTTTTCAATAAAATATTGTTTACACTAATCCGTCAAATATCTTGGTATCACCATTACTGGTGGTCTTGATTGGGGTCAACATATTTCAGAGATAACAACTTAAGCAACTAGGACTAGGATTTCTTAGACGTAATTTGTTCTTTGCACCTAGGCAGACAACGGATGTGTATCATCCAATTTCGTCTACTCCTATTCCTTCTTCTACTCCCATTTCGTCTATTCCCATTTCGTCTATTCCCATTTCGCCTACTTCGATAGTTTTCAAAATGAGAGAAGGCGAAATGGGAATGAAATTGAAACATTACATTAAACACAAATAAAATAATAATAGAATGGCTAAATTTGTTCTAAAATTATATTTAAGATTACTTTTCTAAACGTTTCTCTGAAATTTGAATAAAAAGCGCTATTTTCGCAGCTAAACCTGGGGAGTCTCGCTCACCCTTACTTGGCAAATAAGTAGCTCACTGCTATTAAGTACCACACATTCAAATTTTATTTTTTCTGGAACTTTGTGGGTGGAAGTAGACGAAATGTAGTAGACGAGATGGGATAGTTGTCGAAATGGGAATAGACGAAATGGGAGTAGACCAAATGAGAGTAGAGCAAATAGAAGTAGACGAAGTGGGAATAAACCAAGGGATGTTGCGTATAAAACATTCAATTAATTGGGTTCTTCCTCAACTTGAACATGCATCACCCATTTAGCATCCCTATGTTAAGGCATTTATTATTTATTATTGAGGACTATCATTTCATTACATAATATTATGTAGCCATCAGTGCTGACTGAAGAGAAACCATCTGTCTTCAACAGGCAAGGGCCACCTTGGGGAAAATCACAGTTTACTAACTGTTGACTAGATTGTACATTATTGATTTTCCCCTTAAGTGCCTTAGTCAGTGATTCAATATAAGCTACTTATCACCCTATTAAGGGCCACCTTTGAGCTGCTATAGACAGAAGATGAGAAGGGGCAATAAAACAATTATGAACACACTGTTAAAAGAATAAATGCCTCTAAAGCTCAGGTTCAGTCTGTGGAGAAGGTACAGTGAACAGCCGCTCAATTCACCTGTCGGCGACGTTCTCTAGAACTAGCATCTCCACTTTCCGGATGAAAAAAAGTTTTTTTTTCTTTTTGTTAGGCATAAAAACGTGTTTTCGCTAACCCGACCGACCCTGCTTCAGACCCTACCCCCGACTCTGCTATTTTTATCAATAAAAGAACAAAATTTAAAAATTAAAATACCGACCCTACCATTTCCAATTTCCGACCCTACACAGTGTCGTCTTTGCATTTTCCATAGTAATTTCGCGTTTTAAGTACATTTTTGTAGTTTTTGGTATTTTGTACCTTCCTAATTACACAGCTGACATTTTTGAGCATCTAAAATGAATTATGATATACAGTGCAAGTCTCAATATGGCAATTTTAGTAACAAAAACATGTACAAAAAAATAAATAAAACGTACAGGCCCGTTTTTTGTTTGTTTTTTTTTTTTGTTTGTTTTTTTTTTTTTTTTTTTTTTTTTGTTTGTTTGTTTGCTGTTTTTTTGTTGTTGTTTTTTTTTTCCGGAGAAAAAATAAAATAATAAAAAAAGGTTTCATCTACCTACCGACCAAATTTTTTTCAGCAAATTAGTAGAAACACAACTATTTTCATTTACACCTTATAGTTTTTTTATTGTTTTGGTCCAAACCTAGATTGTGGGTGCTCGTAAGAGCAACCACATCCCTATTTTGACAACATTTCGGGTACTAGTGTATACCTTGCAAATCCCTCTTTTCTCTTTATATAGGGATGGTACTTGTCAATGTTTTGATGGATTCATTCTTACTTTCCTAGATTGTTAAATGCGCATTGTCACTTGAACAGTAAGGAAAAGAGCAAGGACAAAGCATATATAATACGTCTATGGTCAAGAAAATCAAAGAATCAAGAAAATCAAAGAATCAAGAAATCATTCTAGTAGTAGTAGTAGTAGTAGTATCTTTATTAGTATAATTATTATTGGAATTATTCATGATCATCATCTTACATTATTTATTTATTTAATTAATTAATTATTTATTTGAAGGACAATCGTTTAAAGGTACAAATAAATATAAATTATATTTCTTTGTTATTTTATAGTATAAAAATTCTGTGTTTATACGGACAAAAATCCTGGCCAATTAGAAAGATTAAACCTTCAGACGCACATCAAATGTATCAAGTCACGCCCAGTGGGCAAGTTCTGTGTTTATTCGGACCGAACCCCTGGCCAATTAGAACGCCTCATACACAGTGCAAATTTGTCAAGTCACGCCCAGTTGGCATGTACCAGCAATAGACCTGATGCTCTGTCTCTGGTCGGGCCCATCGGAGTCTAACTGTTGGTTTTCTTTTGCTCCAGCAGTTCAGTGGTTTCTTGCTGTCGAGTCCTCACCGTTGTCTCACCTCTGTGGTTCTTTGATTTTTTTGTGTTCACGGAGATGTTGCACTGATGAGTTAGGAGGCCTTCATGCGGACTGAACAAATTATTTGTCTAAATCTCGGCAGAAGTAAGGGCGAGGATTGTGGCCACGTAAAATCGATTTAAGCCCCCAGTGGAAATCTTTCCACTGACCGTTCCAAGGCGGTTCTTCAGTGGCGATTTATTTATGTTGTTGTTTGTTACTTACTGTGTGTATCACTTGTGTCTTTTAATTTTGGATGGCCATATGGCCATTTTGTGGGAAAGTAACTGTCCTTATGGCCTTCCTTTATTTAGGTTGCCATTATGGTCTGGTCGCTTAATGTTTGTATTTCTTTCCCTTTGGTGTCTTTGATGGGTGGAGTAAGTTAATTGTATCGATTCCTGATCTTTGTTTTACTTCCACTTTGCAGTTAAAGTGACTTTACTGTTACATGTGGGTTTACGGCGTCCCGCAAACCCCCATGCTGACAAGACAACCGAGCGTGATCTCTGACAGGTGTACGGGCAGCTGTGGGGTAAGGCACAAGAAAGATATTAGATGAATGACATGAATTATTTACAGTATCTACATTTAACACTTACTAACACAAAACATCACAAATTGTTGCTTCTGTAGCCAACTCACGACGTCCGCTCCGAAGGCAAAACAATGTTCTGTGCTCGGAACGGGTGACGTGAATACCTACAGAAGCAAACAACAAAAACAACAACAAAAACAAAAAAAGAAACAACTCAAGACGCGACTGGCCAGTTTATAAATTAGGGTGAATCCCCTCTCGCGTGAATCTTCCTCTCGCGAACTAGTGTAAACTAGTCTATCGACATAGTTGCCGATCACAGGATGATATGCATTATTTAGCGATCGCACTAACCTGATTCGTCTGAATCACCTGCAGGTTATTTAATTGACCTCTTCCATTTGAATGGTCTCACATTTGTTCCCAATGGACAATGGTATGCGCTGCTTACGGTGGTCTGTCCGCCCTTGCTGGACCCTAACCCCCAGCGTCGTACCAGTACCTGCTGCTATAAGGCAGGGAGCAGCAGGTCACCACACATTGTTGTGCCTTTCAATATACTTTCAATTTCCCGACACAATGTTGCGTATACTTGTTACAACTTGACCTGCTGCTAAAGTGTTCGTTTTTCTCAGGGTTTTTATATCTATGAATACTACCAGAAAATCATGCATACTCATATTAGCTTGCTAAAATCGTGGCGAGGTGGAGATACCGTCCACAAATGAAGCTAGATAGCAAAAATCGAGTAGATAATGGATTTGCGTTCAAATAGTATATTTCCCATAGGAAAAATTGATGAAACGACCCCATAAATCAATGCCATGACTCCTGTCAAAACGAACACCCACACAACACGTGACGGGAATGAAAATCATATATGGCACAATTTGGCGGTTGGCGATTTTTAGGAAAATTTTATAGAACTCGGCCTTATAGCGGCCCCCTGTATTGTAAAAACAGATCTCCATAAACCACTCATGCATACATCGTATGATATGTGCATGACTTGTGCATGGAGCAGCACATTTTGCCTACCATATTTCACCTAAAATATTTCACTCGCACCGCCGTACCATATATCTACTAAAATAATTTAGATGTGCATAAGCACCAGAGAGGTTTCCTATTCCATCTCGTAACAAACTGCCCCACTTATATAATAACGGGTGTGATTTTAACCTTTTGATCAGTTTTAGATAGCGTCTAAGATGTCCCTCACCAAGACAACAGCAGCATTTCAGGTAACCCGGAAATAGGCGCACTAAAAGGGAAACTCTGACCTCGAAATTACTCCCCGGGTGTGTTTGGACCGGTGGCGGATGTGCCTAAACGGGACGCTTTGATTTTGCAGTAAGGAGAGTTCCGCCCAGGTATGATGCCGTCGCGAGACAAGCCATCCCCTCTGGAGCTTAATGTTCTAACCATGCAAACTGTCGTCATCACGAAAACACGCCTATGTTATTTTGAGCCCCTCAAACTCCACATTAATATTGTAAAACTGAGAATTACCGCGACGGTTCTAGCGAATGTAAGAATCTATGACTAGAACAGAAATATGAAAAATATCTGATTTCTTATCGGAACATTTTCATTTTTGTGGCAAAATTCTCTATATTATTTATTAAAATAAACATGTACAAAAACAAAAATACATACAAAATACAGGTCCGACCCTGTTTTTTTTTTTTTTTTTTCGGGGAAAAAAAATAAAATAATAAAAAAGTTTCTCCTACCTACCGACCAATATTTTTTCAGCATGTTAGCGGAAACACAGCTATTTTTACGCCTAAAAACATTGGTTCGCCCTCAACTTGCATATGCATCACCCATTTGGCTTTCCCACGTTAAAACTCAGATTCAACAGGTTGAGAAGGTTCAGCGGACAGCAGTTCGATGGACATGTCGGCGAAGACGAAATAAGAGTAGCGTCGGTGCCATGCTTAGCGAGTAGAAATGTTGGAGTGGCCGTCACTTGAGGCCCGTCGTGAGCAGTCCTCTTTAACATTCTTTTATAAGATACACTCTGGTATAGTGTCTCTTGATAAAGATAAATACTTGCCCCCTGTGGCGGCTTCAACTCAAACAATGGTATCAAAAGTAAATAACACACAATACCATAGGTATCAGGCCTATAGTGATGCCCTGAAGCATTCTTTTTTTTCAGAACTATTCCTCAGTGGAATAGTCTTCCCTCGTCTGTGGTAGATGCCAAGACCGCAGAGGAGTTCAAAGCGTGTACAGTATAGATTGGGGCTAAGTGGTATTCGTTTTAGTATACTTCTGCTATTCAGAATGCAAATAGTTTAAGGACTCGACCAGCGGCACCCCACACCTTTTTTAAAGCTAAATTCTGAATTTAGCCACCGACCCAACTGAGGTAATGGCCAAATGTGACCGACTCAGTATATGAAGATAGATGGAGATAGATAGATAAAAGAGGTCACTGTGGAATTTATTGGATTTTAGCGGGTGTAGTATGTGCGCTAAATAATCATTGCGTAATTGTCATCTGTACAAACAAAAGTTATAACATTCGAATATTTGTTTGTCCTTATGGATATATTAGACGCCTCCGTGGTGAAGTGGTTATGCTACTCGCCTTGTAAACCAGGGGTCGCAGGATCGATCTCGGGCTTCTCCAGACTTTCGGATGAGCCTTTAAACCGAGGCCCCGACTCCGTACGTATGACCTTAGCTGTTGGTGAGACGTAAAACGCAAACACCCACTCAAGCACTCCTGATGAATATATTCGATCATATAAACATAAAAAAACAACTTAGGTACTAAGGCCTATGAACTTCAGCCTTTAGCTGAAGAGAGAGCTATAGTAAATGAACATATTTGTCATTCAGTCACCAAGTTTGCTGTGTGTGTTACAGAAGGCCAAGACAAGCTTCCTACGCTATACTGGTTATCAAAACTTCATTAAAGACCTTACAAAGCACGGTTTATTGCAAATTATACCACTGACTTTTCTTAATTATTAACTTCCTGTCTTACTGCTATTAAAACGCATGTGATTAGATATTGTGATAAAGTCTTTGAAAGATGAAGAAAAAATCTGTTTTGGTCTATAAAAAAATCGAATGAGGTTTTAAATAAATTGAAATCCAGACGTTTTCGTGCATCAAGTCTGTCTACTTACGATTTTTCCACTCTTTACACTACACTTCCTCATAATCTTATAAAAGAGAAGCTTATTGATTTAAATGAATGGGCTTTTCACAGAGAAGATTCTCTCTATCTTGCATGTAATGTCAGAAATGCATTTTTCACTTCTAAAGAGCATAAGAACCTGTGTGTTGTTAGAGTGCCGTTGATACGTGGTGCACTTGACTGCAAACTGGCGAGAAAGTTCTAGTAGGAAAATTTTATTATTGAAAATTTCGCCTTGACATGATTTCGCGCTTGCTTGGACATGGGTTGGTTACAACCTAGGTGGGGGCTATCCCAATCAGACCGTGGCCGGTTCGTGCTTCTGGCTTGTGCTTTCGTGGAAGGGTGAATAATTTCGTAAGAATTGAATAGTTCTGTTATATTTCCTCTCTCCAGTCCAGCGCGTAAATAATGTATTTTTATATGACACTTCCATTTTGGCTGTGTTTTAGGATAAGCAATTTTAGCCTGGTTTCAATGTTCAGCCGTTTGAAGCTAAACCACTAAGGAGTGTCCTATTACGCGCTATCAATAAAAGATTTTTTTCTAAGTTCTGTATATAAAGTTTTATCTTTTGCGCTGTGCATACTGTGCAGCATTTATGACAGAGCATTTTGATAAGGGTTTACCTGGCAAAGTGTTAGGTATGATTAACTTCACTTGCTTGATAAGATTCGAAGCCATATCTTTGTGTTCTTAGTTATTTTTCAGATTTTGTGTTAATAACATACAGATCTGACAAATTTATTTATAAGGCAAGGTGTAGTTAAAGAAATCTTTAAATCATGAGAGTTAGTTTATTTTAGTAATTTAAATGTCGGGACGACATTTCCCGAAGAGGGGGAGAATGTCACAGAGTGAAATTATGGAAACTGGGGAGCGCTTGTGCTTTGGACTTTCTAGTCATTTCCAGTAATTTCCCCCTAATGATAGTCATTTTGATACTTCATAAACTCATCTTTTTCATATATCATTAAGCATTTAAGCATGTCATCATCATTAGCGCATATCTACTTCCGTGTCCTTATGTAAGCTTCGCGCGTTTATCACGTCACTGGTTAACACCGCATGCGCACTTTCTTACACACGCCTTTGTCAGTCTAACTTTGTCTCTGGCGGAGGTAGGTCTTACGACCACCTCAAAGGACACCTATTTTATATATTCCTTATTGCTAAGGATATTTATTATATTTATCAGGTATGCGTTTACTTTATTTCATTATCATGTTGAACATTTGTAAATTATCATAATTGTCATTATTTCATGAATATTCATATTGTTGCTATTGCCTTCTCGGCCTCGGTCAGTCTAACTTTGTCTCTGGCGGAGGTAGGTCTTACGACCACCTCAAAGGACACCTATTTTATATATTCCTTATTGCTAAGGATATTTATTATATTTATCAGATGACGAGGTCGGGAAGGGAAGGTTTTTGACATCTCCAAAAACATGGAAACATCTATCTCTGTTGTCGTTAATTAACCCCGAACCCCCTCGAGACAGTGGGAGAAGTCCGGCTGTGGTCATCCATCACCATAACATCAACATCATGTGACATCCATCCAATCAACAGTGGCCACAGCCCATCACAATCATCTATTTAAATCTACCCGCGACATACACTTTGGTCATGTCAGAAAGTGTGTGATGCCCTCACCTTTCTACTTGACAATATTTATATTAGATTCGGTACTAAGTTATTGAGACAAATTATGGGTATTCCGATGGGTACGAATTGCGCATCTCTTGCGGCTGATCTGTTCTTGTATTGTTATGAAAGGACTTCATGTTGTCGCTTTCCATTGATAACCAATCTGAAATTATTGAAACTTTTAGCTCTACTTCTAGATATTTAGATGATTTATTAACCATTGACAATACTTACTTTGATGGTTTGATCAGTCAGATTTATCTTCTAGAACTTCGTTTAAACAAGGCAAATTCCTCTGATACCGAGGCCCCCTTTTTGGATTTACATTTATCTATTGTAGATGGATTTGTTCTTGCAAAATTTATGATAAACGCGATGACTTTGATTTTGAGATTGTAAATTTTCCTTTTTTGGATGGCGATGTTCCTCGTGCGCCATCCTATGGCGTTTATATTTCGCAATTAATTCGATTTGCTAGAGTGTGTAGTCATGTAATTGACTTCAACACTCGTAATAAATCATCAACGGCTAAACTTCTTAATCAGGGTTATCGGTACGATAAACTACACAAAGCATTTTCAAAATTTTATAGACGCCATTCTGATTTAATTTCAAAATTCAATATTGGACTTAATCTCTTCTGCAACAAGGTCTATCGGAACCCGAATTTTATGGTGACTTAGTATATAAATTCAGTAAAAATATATAACCGCAATGACTTCAGCACCCAATTTCGAAAAATCATTCTTCGATATAAAAAGATTGGGTACAACATGGATGTTATACGACAGACTGCATGCATGGTAGTTAACCCAATCACGGTTGGCAACTCTGCTTCCCTCTTTAATTGCACGCCGGTGGGTCAGGCCTCAGATTCTATGACGGTTCCAAAGTAAAGGCTTATTGAGGATTAGAGAGATCTATTCAAGGTAATGTTGGTTGGTGCCTGATGCTCTGTCTCTGGTCGGGCCCATCGGAGTCTAACTGTTGGTTTTCTTTTGCTCCAGCATTTCATTGGTTTCTTGCTGTAGAGTCCTCATCGTTGTCTCACCTCTATAGTTCTTTTATTATTTGTGTTCACGGAGATGTTGCACTGATAATTTAGGAGGCATTCATGCGGTCTGAACAAACAAAATATTTGTCTACATCGCGACGGAAGAAAGGGCGAGGATTGTGGCCACGTAAAATCGATTTAAGCCCCCCAGTGGAATTCTTTCCACTGACCGTTCCAAAGCGGTTCTTCTGTGGCGTTTTATTTATGTTGTTGTTTGTTACTTACTGTGTGTATCACTTGTGCTTTTTTATTTTGGATGGCCATTTGGCCATTTTGTGGGAAAGTAACTGTCCTTATGGCCTTCCTTTGTTTGGGTTTCCATTATGGTCCGGTCGCTTCATGTTTGTTTTCCTTTTCCTTTGGTGTCTTTGATGGGTGGAGTTAGTTAATTGTATCGATTCCTGATCTTTGTTTTACTTCTACTCTATACAACTTTAAATGGGCCAGATATGGGGTGGGAAGAGATATAGGTTGATTTGGGTAAATATTAGGTGGATTTGGGAAATACAGTGAATTTAGGTGGATTTTGGTTTTTCGATCCACCCAAGTAAAACGCCGTGCAATTTAAAACGTATATAACACTATACAGTTATATAAAAGTCATGTTGGTTGCACATGAGCAGAACGCTATATACAGTTCTGCTCATGTGCAACCAATATGACTTTTATATAACTGTACATGGTTTCACATGAGCAGAACACTGAGCAGAACACTATATACAGTACTGCTCATGTGCAACCAACATGACTTTTTTATTATTGTACATGATTTCGCATGAGCAGAACACTATATACAGTTCTGCTCATGTGCAAACCATTATATATAAAAGTCATATTATTTAATATGAAACACCCTTCCCGATCCCGATCCGGTAATTCTCCGATCCAGAATTTAAGTTTGGTCATAATTCAGTCATACGAAGTTGTTTTAAACAATTTTCATGCTTATAATTTTTTTATTAATTTATGTATTTTTATTTGTGTATATTTTGTTCAAATGTGTCCAATTTCTGATTAAATCCGAAATTATTTCTTTTTCAGGAGTATGAAACACACTGCCGATTCCTTGCATTCCTCCGCCTTTACTTGAACAATAAACAATAATTAAATGGTAAAATTATCCTAATAGAATTGTTATATGCTTTTTAGCTTTTATTGAATAAAAGAAAACATAAGTGGTGTTTCGGTTTTTTGCATATTTTGAACCAAAATGATAGCCGATCACTCCATATACAACCGCTGAGTAGAATAAAGGAAACAGCCCGACACGGACCAAACTGGTGTTTCACATTATAGGCCTACATAGTGTAGACCCAAAGTGTCCCAAAAATGGGATAGGTTTGGCTAAAAATTAACAGTTTTGTGGGACCTGTGAAAATAAGGTCAATGGCATCAAAACATAATGGTTGTTTGGAGTTGGCCCGTTTCTGGCTATTTCTTTTATATTCGATTTAGCGGTCGTAGAATATAAAAAGATGGAGTGACCGGCAATCGTTTTAGTTTGAAATATGCAAAAACAAAACTCCAAAAACTTCCTAAGTTCTCTTTTATTCAATAAAAGCTGAAAGGCATATAAAATTTCATAAGCCGATTTTACCAAATTAATTATTGTTTATTTGCGGTGGAATACAAAATTTTACCTAAAATCGGCTTGCGTGTTTCATACCCCTGAGATAGAAATAATTTCGGATGAATTCACAGAAAAAAATATGCCTAAATAAGAATAAAAATACATAATTGTATAAAATAAACATGAAAATTGTTTAAAACAACTTCATATGACTGAATTGGGACCAAAACAAAATTTTGGATCGGGGATTTTCTGGGCTGAGGAATCAAGACAACTCACCGACAAGACGACTCACCGACAAGACAACTAACCGACACGGTGTTTGGAGACAATTCACCGGCACAATTGAAGACAGTTCACCGACACTTTTTGAAGACAATTCATCGACATATTTGTTATAACAAAAATCGACCTGTGACTGATAATTATGATTGGTAATCAAAGGTAATTAAAGGCACATGTGTTTATGGATAAGTGGTGTATTGTGCTCGACTGCATGACCATAACTTTGAATAACCAGACCTTTCTGCCACTTGGTGAACTGTATGAGAACCGATTTTTATTCTGAGAAGGGGAAAGGTTCGTCATGCCTTATGTGCTGCATCATTTAGGATGCAGCTGCGGACGGATGCGCGCTCAACGTAAAACTGGAATAGGAATTAGGCTGCCTCGTTGACTTGATGTGACTTAGATTAGTCTTTCGGTAAGCTGTTTCAAAGTGTCACTGAGGCTAACACGCAGCTTATAGCATGTTGATTTATGGAACTGCAATATGCCTGACTCAACCATTGAAATTGTAGGATAAATGAGGCTGGAGTCTTGAATATGGGGCATTTCGACACTCAGTCGAGATATAAACCGTCATTGTTCAAAGTTGCCTTATAGTAGATCTATACGTTTCCCTTAAATCACGCCCCTAAAATGAAATGTGAAAGTTTATTCACGTCAGTCATCCTTTGCGGCTGAAAATGGTCTCTGTGTATTAGCAATGTTAGTCTCTCAATTAACACAAATATGTAAACATTTTAATAAAGTTATCCTGCATTTCTTATTTTAATCAAAAACGTGATAATACTTCATTTTATTTTCAAAATAATGTTTTCTTTCTATCATCTGGGCTACGAATGCAATATATAAATGTGTCGGTGAATTGTCTCCAAAATGTGTCGATGAATTGTCTTAAATTTGGTCAGCGAATTGTCTCCAAAACCCGTGTCGAGGAGTTGTCTGGTCGGTGAATTGTCTTGTTCCCAAGGACACGGGTCGTTTCGTCCGTGAGTCGTTTCGTTCGTGAGTCGTTTCTCCCGTGGGGCGTTTTGCCCTAGGCCGTTTCGCCATGTTTTGTGCGTCGTTTCGCCCTTAATTTTTTCTCCAAGCCCTATGGATTGAGGTTAGATTTTTTTGGTACATAAAGGGGTTTATGGCGGTATTGGTAGTCCCAGAAAGTATTGTAATATCCCCGTTTGGCTTGACGACCTACTGACGATTTATATGTCAGGTTTGAGCAACGGAGCTACCACCTATTTGAGAAAGATATTTGATCTCACATTACGTTAACAAGTCTTTGCAGTATAATGGGATTTATGGCTTTGAAAATGTGTACATGTAAAAATGTGACATTTTCCTCATTTCTCCTCAAAACATAGATTGTTGGTTATAACCATCTTTTTGTCTATGTTTTAGAAATAGGTAAAAATTATATGTGAGAATCCACTTTTCGCTGTATAGAGTGGGGTTTAGCAGGGGTGCTCTTCATTGCAAAGACTTGCTAACCTGGTGTTTTTATTTACTTAACAGCTGTTCTTTCTGCACCAATAGTGACGTATGTCCGCGTTATTGATGCGGAAATTAAGTTCTGACACATGAATTCAAATAGGAGAAGTACCATATAATGGGTTATATTCGTTTACCTAAATTGTGTTGACGGGGACGTTAAACCTCAATTCAAACAAACAAAATATTTTCATACAGTGGTGTCTGAACTCGAGTTTAAAAATATTCATATTTTTGCTCCGGGCATGGATGATGGGTGCTTGTTAGAACTGCCTCGGCGAAGCGGTTCTAACGAGTACCCTCCGCCTGTGTATTTTGCCGCGGATATAAGAAAAAAATAATGTGTATCCCGGTACAATACGAAGACATGCCTATTCAATTATATTGTAAATTTTACCATAAAAAAATGAAAATTTTCAGATGAAAATTTCTGATATTTTTCATATTTCTGCTGAAAATAAGAGATTGTGGGAACTCATTAGAACCACATTGACGAGGCGGTTATAACAAATTCCCACAATCTATGTTTTTTTGTTTTTTTTTTTTGTTTTGTTTTGTTTTTTAGCAGAAATAAGAAAAATAATTGATACCCCTGAAAACCCCAGTTACGCACCGCCTTTAATTAACAATCACAATTATTCTCACCTCGGTTAATGTGTGATTATAAGTGTTTAAGACTTATCCTGTTGGATTATCGCCTTTGTCAAAGCAAATGACGAAGTAATTAACGTGCACTTGATTTCAAACGTTACCAATTATACTGACTGCCGAAATATCTCTCTCTCTCTCTCTCTCTTTCTCTCTCTCTCTCTCTCTCTCTCTCTCTCTCTCTCTCTCTCTCTCTCTCTCTCTCTCTCTCTCTCTAGTCACCCTCTATGGGTGTCATTTGACGTATCACCATGAACAGTTCAGATACAGATCGTCTCGACCGTCCGTCCATCTACTCACGCATCACTTACTCCATCCATCCATCCATCCATCCATCCATCCACCCTTACATCCATCCATCCATTCATTCATTCGTCACATCTACCCACGCTCTCCATCCATCCATTCATTAATTCGCTTATCCAAAAATTGCTTTTGAAATTACATTTTTACGGCATAAGGGGGAACACACTAAATTGGATAAAAGACTTTCTTGACAACAGATCTCAGTCAGTTATACTCAATGGAGCTTATTCTGACAACATCCCAGTTCCTTCAGGTGTCCCGCAGGGCTCGCTTCTTGAACCCATACTGTTCTTGGCCTATATACACGACATCCCGGATCAGGTAAGATCCAGAGTAAGGTTATTCGCAGATGACACAGCCATGTACCTTGCTTTCGATTCTCAGAAAGACTCAGAGATCCTCCAGGAAGACCTTGAGAAACTCGAAATATGGGAAAAAAAACTCTGGGATATGAGTTTTAATCCCTCTAAGTGTCAGGCAATTCACGTGATCCGACGTAAAAATCTCCTACTGACCAATTATTGTTTTCATGGCTGTGTACTAGAAAGTGTAACCTCCGCCAAATATCTTGGGGTCACCAGTTCAGACGACCTCAGATGGCAGACCATGTAAATAACATAAGTAAAAAAGCCAACCAGACCCTAGGCTTCTTATAACGAAATATTCGGGTCCACAATAGGGACCTGAAGGCCACAGCATATAAAACTCTGGTTCGCCCACAGCTAGAGTATGCCTGTACTGTGTGGTCCCCCTACACAGCATCAGACTCCTACAAATTTGAATCAGTTCAAAGAAGGGCTGCTAGATGGGTAACCAGAGACTACCGATATACATCTAGTGTCTCAGCAATGCTTCAGGATCTCAACTGGCGTAACCTTGACCAACGGCGCATACATCACGTGAACACGTCCGTGAAATGAACACCCCACTAAACCCCACTTTATATAGGGAAAACGGGGTTTACGCGGTATACATTATTTTTCATATTTTTGCTCCAAGACATAGGTTGTGGATACTCGTTAGAACCGCCTCAGTGAGATGGTTCTAACGGGCACCCACAACCTATGTTTTAAGTAAAAGTAACAAAAATATCACATATTTTCATCAGGAAAGTAGCAATTTTGGAGATGTGAAAAAATGCACTATGTCGCACGGGTGTGTTATCGTAATGTAGACAGTCGTCTGGTCCTTCTATACAAGGTCACAAATGACCTTGCTGCAATACCTGCTGCTGACAACCTGATCCGGAACACCCGTCCTTCTACCAAAAAATCACCCCCTTGCATACAGACAGATCATGACTACTACAAGTTCACATTCTTTCCCCGCACTATCATCCACTGGAATGCCCTGCCAGCCCACATACAAGTTCTTCCTACCGTGGCACAGTTCTGCACAGCTGTCTGCCAGGTAGTCCACTCAACACCTTAAATGATAGTATATATTTTTTATCTTTTAACTATACTAACACTCTCGACCGCACTGAACAAACTCATTTCACCGACTTTTCTATCCCCCATTTTCCTTCAACTAACCCCCTTTAGCACTTGGTTTTACCGAAACACCATCTGAAGTCCTCTGCGGAGGTTACGATGTCACGGAAGATAGAAAGATAGATAGATATCCATCTCCGTACATTCAAGCGTCCGTTCGTCCAACCGTCCATCTATCAATGCACAGTTCGATACATTCATTCATTCATTCGTTCATTTATTTATTCATTTATTTATTTATTTATTTTATTTTATTTATTTATTTGTTCTTACTTACTTGTTACTTGTGAAGGATATCCACCCAATATTGGGTCATCCTTCTGTCCATTTACCCATCCATTCCGTTTGTCATTCCCTTAAAAATATAATTGCTGCGAAACGACCCACGAGCGAAACGGCTCAGGGGCGAAACGACCCACGGGGGAAACACGGCTCACGGGCGAAACGACTCATCCGATAAGGGCGAAACGGCCCACCCCAAATTAGGGCGGAAAGACCCACGGGCGAAACGACCCGGATTCTTTCGTTCATACCTCATCTATCTTCTTATACTGAGTCGGTCATATTTGGCCATTACCTCAGTCTGGTGCGTAGCTAAATTTAGAATTTAGCTAAAAAGAAATAAAGAGAAGTAACTTGATGAGTCCTTAAAACTAATTACAATCTGAATAACAAAGGTATACTAAAACGCATACCTCTGAATCTCAATCTTGCACTGTACGGGCGTTGTAGTGTAGTTTGCATTTTCTTGTCCTTTGGGATCATTGATTCCATTGTAGAATTTTGAAAATATCTTGAGGGTCACTGATGAGGCCTAATTGGCCGAAACTAGCTAGTCTGGCCCAGAAAACATGTAACTCCATATTTTCCAGTTTTATGGTGTATTCTTTGCTTCCAAAGGATAACCCTTTTATAGAACATATTTAACGTCACTACAGCTGATGTGTGGGAATGTGTGGCGGCCGTAAAAAGTCTCCCTGTCCTACATCATAGTGTAGTTTGTATTTTCTTGTCTTTTGGGATCATTGATTCCATTGTAGAATTTTGAAAATATCTTGAGGGTCACTGATGAGGCCTAATTAGCCGAAACTAGCTAGTCTGGCCCAGAAAACATGTAACTCAATATTTTCCAGTTTTATGGTGTATTCTTTGCTTCCAAAGGATAACCCTTTTATAGAACATATTTGAACTCCTCTGCAGTCTTAGCATTCACCACAGAAGAGAGAAGACTATGAATTTTTCAGGGCATCACTATAGGACTGGTACCTATGATATTGTGAGTTGTTTACTGCTGATGCCCTTATTCGGGTTGAAACTGTCGCAGGGGTCAAGTATTTGTCTTTAATAATGGCCACTGTACCTTAATGTATCTTAAAGAAGAAGGTTAAAGAGGACTGCTCACGACGGGCCTCTAGGGACGGCCATTCTAGCTCGTTAAGCACGTCACCGACGCAACTTCTATTGCGCCATCGTTGGCAGGTCCATCGAGCAGCTGTCCTCTGCACCTTCTCCACCTGCTGAATTTAGGTGTAACTATACCAAATTTAGTGACACAAAGGCCTTTCTGATATTTAATCTTCATCAGTGTGTCTAAACCCCAAAGTTTTGAAACCGAAACGGATGATGGACAAGACCCGGCAAACACAGCACATCCCCCTCCGAGCACTCACCGACCGACGTAGCTCATTAGAAATGTCAGCCGGAGGCATCAGGCAAGACGCCCGATCCAGATAGGCGTCCCCGTCCGAGCCAACATCAGCAAACAAAGCCCACGCTCCACGGAAGTCCCGGGCATCAGGAAGGAGATGTCCAAAGTAGCGAAACTTGCAATATTTAAAATATAACAAAACGTGGTAACCAAATCCGCTAAGATACATGTCTCACCTGACAAGTCAGTCTTAGTTTTAGAAAAGTTAGAATTTTATACTGCAAAAGTTAAAGATATAATATAGTTATTTAAATCAGTACTTGAGTGCTGACATCAATACCGCAGTATCAACCTCAGCACTAAGGAACTGATAATGAGCTGATGATACCCTCGGGGACGAACCATCCACCAGCAGAGATACTGCTAAATCTGAGTTTTAACATAACGATGCCAGATGGCTGATGCATATTCATTGGCGAACCAATGTTTTAATGCAACATCCTTTGTTTGCCTAGGTGCAAAAGCCAAGTTATGGCTAAGAAATCCTAAAGTCCTAGTTGCATTTGATGTTATTTCTGAACTGTGTTGACTCCAATCAAGATCATCAGTGATTGTGATACCAAGGTATTTGGCGGATTGAACCTGCTCCAAAATTTGCTGGTGTAATGTATGGTCAAATTAAACTTAATTTGTTTGTCCGGAGGATGTCGTGACACCCTCATTGAATGACATTTAGCCACATTAAACTTCATCTGACAATCGGCCTCCCACTGTGCTAGTTGATTCAGGCCATCTTGTAAAATAAGACAGTCAGAAGGAAAATATATATTCCTATAAAGGACACAATCATCAGCAAATAAACGAACAGATGACCTGATATTATCAGGGAGATCATTAATGAATACCAAGAAAATGACAGGTCCAAGGACCGAACCTTGGGGGACACCAGATAAAACAGGGACTGGATCAGACGCTTGGCCATCAAGTACATCTTGTTGTGAGCGCCCTGTGAGCCCTGAGCTAATCCACCTATGTGTGGATCCTATTATCCCATGGTAATCCAATATACAATAGCTTTCTGAGATGTACCTTGTCAAAGGCCTTAGTGAAGGCCATACTAATCAAGTCAGTCTGTTTGTGGCCACGGTTTATGGCCCCATCCAGATTGCTCACAATGTCATGGTAAAATTGAACTAATTGAGTTTCGCAAGACCTTTGACTTCGGAAACCGTGTTGACAGTCAGCAAGAAAGGTCTCAAAGGCTAGGTGCTTGTTGATGTTGCTAACTATTATATGCTCCAGGGTTTTGCAACAGATGCATGTTAGCGACACTGGTCTATAATTTGCTGCATCATATTTCTCTCCTTTTTTATAGACCGGGATAACATTTGCTTGTCGCCAGTCATCTGGTACAGTGCCCTGGGCAAGTGATTCATTGAAGATATAGGCCAGTACGGGTGAAATTTCAGCACCACATTCCTTAAGCACCTTGGCATTCAAGTCACCGGCCCAGATGCCTTATGTATTTTGAGCTTACCTAACAGTTTAGTGACCCCATTTGGGTCAACTGTTATGGCCCCCATTGAGGGGAACTGACTATTACCTTTGGATGGTAGCTCACCATCAGTTTCACGCGTAAATGCAGATTTTTCTTTCTTTCTTTCTACTGATACTGCGTCGGTCACATTTGACCATTACCACAGGTGTACATTACATATACTCCAGGTTTGCAGGATATGAGAGCCTACACAGTAATCAAGTAATTACGGTAGGGATCTTTAACCTGCACAGGGGATGGCTCTTCCTGTACAGCGGGGGCCTCCGGCTAACTTCCCGATCCGAATGACGGTGCACTTTATGACATTCATCCCAGCAATTAAGGCGTAACTATACCAAATTTAGTGACACAGAGGGGTCTTTCTGATATTTAATCTTCATCAGTGTGTCTCAATCCCAAAGTTCTGAAACCGAAACGGATGATGGACAAGACCCGGCAAACACAGCACACCCCCCTCCGAGCACACACCGACCGACGTAGCTCATGAAAGATGTCAGCTGGAGGCATCAGGCGAGAGACGCCTACCCTAGGACTTATAGACGTCCCCCACCGAGCCAACATCAGCAAACATGGCCAACACTCCACGGAAGTCCCGGGCATCAGGAAAGAGATGTCCAAAGTAGCGAGACTTGCAAAATTTGAAATATAACAAAAGGTGGCAACCAAATCTGCTAAGATACATGTCTCACCTGACAACTCAGTCTTAGTTTTAGAAAAATTAGAATTTTATACTGCAAAGGTTAAAGATATAATATAGTTATTTAAATCAGTACTTGAGTACTGATCATGACGTCAACACCGCAGTATCAACCTCAGCACTAAGGAACTGATACTGAGCTGATGATACCCTCGGGGACAAACGAATCATCCACCAGCAGCAAATGATGCCAAAAGAGCGTGTTCCGACACCGAAATTTTATCGCCGCTGCCGCGGATCGAACCCAGGACCTCTAGCACCAGAGGCAAGTGCACTAACCACTGAGCCATCACGCTCCTGATTGAAACTGTTTGTTACAAATGTTGGCCTTATTGCGCGAATCTGTTTTTAGAATTCCGTTTTCCCTTAACGAAGTGATCCCAAACGCTTCCTTTTTCAGGGACTTTACGAATGACCAAAACTTTTTAACTTATCCATTCTACTGGATTCGTTCGAATCCGGATCAACTCGGTCCTGAGTCAAGTCGGCCTGAATCAAGTCGGCCGGGTCAACTCGGCCTGTTCAAGTCGGACCTCAATTTAAATTTAGCCTGACGGGCGTGTCCTTAATGAAATGATATGCTACTACATGTACCTACTATTTTATATGTGTGTCCTTCCGTTTTTCTTTCTGTCGATTCATACTGCATACATCTTTTACAGCAGACCTCGACGGCAAGGTTGGATTGTCACACAACATTAACATTTCTAATAAATTTGTGGACAACAGATTACTATCATTTAGAATAGCTCATAACAAATACTGTGAAGATGTGGTCTGGTATTTATACTGGTCTCCGGACGTTCCCCCCCCCCCTCAATAAAAAATGCATTAATTGACATTTGATCCCATTTGATCCCCCAGTTGAAAATGCAACCCCAGAGCTTACTTTTGCAATGGACATCTGCACCCGCCACCCCCGTGCTTATTTTGCAGGTGGACATTTGCCCCCCCCCCCCCCCCCCCCCTTATACAAAATGATGATCAAAGGATTTAACATTGTAATTATGATTAAGAATAACAAACACAAGTACTTAATTAATCTTACTATTTACTAAATCACACTTTCATTCTTTTTCAATTATGTTCGGCATTTTCAAAAATGACAATGGCATTAATATGTTTGTGCCTGAATAAATTTACTTTGACTTGACTTGATTAAATTCATTTATGGTAATTTCACATAAAATTACTTTAAAATAGAAATTAATTATACATGTACCTGTTTAACAACATGTAATGTTGGTGAATTTTTTTATATTTTCCACATTTTTGCTCATAACATCATTAGAACTACCTCACTGAGGAGGTTTCTAGGAGTACCCAAAACCTACATATAAATTTTGTGCAAAATAAGTAAAATAATGTATACCATTGAAAACCCCACCATATCCATTGCGACAACACATTCTTTGTGCTATAATGATACCTCTAAAATATGTGGAACTAGCATTTTTCATCTTTCAATCCTAGTACATAGCTGGAGTCAAATTCATCGCTGATAACATTTTTTTTTCTAATAAAAAGTAGAAGTAAAACAAAGTTTGCAGCAAGGTCATGGAACACATCCTGCATAGTCAAGTGATAAAACACCTCGAGGCACACGGCATCTTGTCAGACCAGCAGCATGGGTTTCGAAAGAGGCGATCCTGTGAAAGCCAGCTCATCCTGACCCTTCAAGACCTCGCTGCAGGAATGGATGAAGGACAACAGATCGACGCCATCCTCCTGGACTTCAGCAAGGCGTTCGACAAAGTTCCTCACGAACGCCTTGCTATCAAGCTAAAGCACTACGGAATACGAGGCTGCCTGCTACAGTGGATCCAGAGCTTCCTGACAGACAGAAAACAACAAGTTCTCGTCGAAGGCCAGTCTTCCACAACTGCCCCAGTCGTATCCGGTGTCCCTCAAGGAAAAGTCCTTGGCCCTCTGTTGTTCCTCCTCTACATAAACGACCTGCCACAGAAAGTCAGCTCCACAGCCCGTCTCTTTGCTGATGACAGTCTCATGTACCTGAAGAGCTCAAGCACAGGAGACACCGCTGCTCTTCAGCTGGATCTAGACAGGCTTCAGCAATGGGAATCAGACTGGCAGATGTCGTTCAACCCCAGCAAATGCGAGGTAGTCAGGGTAACCAAACGAAAGAACCCAGTTGAAGCCACCTACCAGATACATGGCCAGGACCTGACAGTCGCCAAGACAGGGAAGTACCTGGGAGTCCTCATTTCAGAAGACATGTCATGGAAACCTCACGTTGACGCCACCATAAAGAAGGCAAACAACAGCTTGGCCTTTCTCCGCAGGAATCTAAGCAGGTGCCCCCAAGAAGTCAAAGCACAGTGCTACAAGACCCTGGTTAGACCAATCACAGACTACGCCGCGTCAGCATGGGACCCACACACCACGACATGCATTCAGCAGCTGGAGGCGGTACAGCGGCGAGCAGCCAGGTTCGTCAGTGGTGACTACCATACAAAGAGCAGCACCTCCAAGATGGTCCAGAACCTTGGCTGGCCATCCCTTCAGCAGCGACGACAAGATGCTAAACGTGTGATGGTGAACCGCATCACCCACGGCCTTGTGGATATCCCAGCCTCCAGTTTCTTCCACCCGACATCTTCAAGCACAAGAGGCCATCCCCTGAGGTACATGGCACCATTCTGCAGAACAGACGTCTTCCTGTACTCCTTCTTCCCCTCGGGCATCAGACTCTGGAACCAGCTACCTGAGAGCGTGGTTATGTCAGAGACCCTTGAGGACTTCAAGAGGGGTCTGGCCAGTCTTCACTAAGCTATGTACAGACTGTTCTTAACTGTTTTTAACCAGCACTGTTTTACCGTCACTTGTTAGCGCCTCACCACGATCTTGTACATAGCTCAAGTGCGACGATGCTCCAGAGTGGGCCCTGTACTTTATGGGAAGAAGAAGAAGAAGAAGAAGAAGAAGAAGAAGAAGAAGAAGAAGAAGAAGAAGAAGAAGAAGAAGAAGAAGAAGATTAGGAATCGATACAATTAACTTACTCCACCCATCAAAGACACCAAAGTGAAAGAAACACATACATTGAGCCACCAGATCATGATGGAAACAAAGGATACATGAATACACAGATTTTTTTCTGCTTGGTTTTCGGCCAGGGTGAATCTGGGGGCAATTGCCCCTTTCTGAAATAAGCACTGGGGATGGGGGGGGGGGGGAGGGGACAAATGTCCATACCAAAAATAAGCAG
The DNA here is from genome assembly GCA_963580285.1 of Lucinisca nassula. Taxonomy (NCBI): domain Eukaryota; kingdom Metazoa; phylum Mollusca; class Bivalvia; order Lucinida; family Lucinidae; genus Lucinisca; species Lucinisca nassula. The sequence continues at coordinate 37,087,862 of OY757019.1, forward strand.
TGGGGGGCAAATGTCCAGGTTGTATTTTCAACTGGGGGGGGGGGCAAATGTTTGTTAATACACTTTTTCATTGAGTTGCAAATATCCTTGGGGCAAATGTCCTGGAAAACTACTCAAAGTTAGAAACAAACGGTACCTGGTGTATGAATGTCATTTGACGTGTCACCAGTAACAATTGTGATTGACCCGAAATGAATGTATACATTTGATGTGAAATAAATACTTATTTTATCAATGTAGCTTGAAAATGTGCAATTAAGTCTGATTCTCCACTGGTAATTTTCAGAAAATATAACTTTGGTCAAAAGGCGAAAAGAGTTCTCCATTCACTCATGTTTCTCGTCAGTTGTAATGCGTCAAATGCAGGACGAGTTGACCCGGCCGAGTTGACTCGAGGCCGAGTTGGTTACAGGCCGAGTTGACCCGTTTCCGATTCGTTCCCAATGGTGTATTACCAGTCCTTTCTGCCATTTTCGCCAGTTAGGGGTACCAAACCGGAAGTGGATGGAAAGCCATTTTGCTTTATTTACACGTTGGAAGGTTTGACAGCTATCAAAAAAATACGCCGAACAGCACAGAGTGAATATTGTTTTGAAGTAAAATAATTCCAGCATGTTAACAAAATTCGAAACCAAATCAGCCAGGGTTAAAGGTATGTAACAGACCTAATTATTATGGACTTCGCTAAGGCTTTCGATAAAGTCCCCCACAGAAGACTTCTGTATAAACTGGAGTACTATGGTATCCGAAATGATACCTTCCAGTGGATTTCTGCTTGGCTATCCGGACGAACTGGAACACAAAGAGTCGTACTTGACGGTGTTTGCTCTGACCCCGCCCCGGTGCTGTCTGGTGTCCCACAAGGTTCCGTGCTGGGACCGATATTGTTTTTGATTTTTATTAACGACCTGCCAGACAACATCAACTCTACAATCCGCCTTTTCGCTGACGATTGTGTACTGTATAGAAATATAAGAGGGTCTGATGACCTACAGATACTTCAAGATGACTTGGAAAAGTTGGCTACCTGGGAAGAGGCATGGCTCATGAAATTTAATGTCGCCAAATGTCACTCTATGAGAGTGACAAGGCACCCTCCACATAAACAGATGGTCCATGGTTATACATTACATAACCAGGTTTTAGAGAACGTTTCTTCTGCTAAATACTTAGGAGTTCAAATCACTGATGACCTCGAGTGGGGTCAACACATTAATGAGATAACTAGTAAGGCTACTAAGACACTCGGTTTCCTTCGTAGAAATTTGGCCTTCGCACCGAGGGAAACCAAGGATGCTGCATACAAAACCTTAGTCCGCCCCAAGCTTGAATATGCAGCTCCAGTTTGGATGCCCTATCATCAAAAGGAGACTGATAGAATAGAAAAAGTTCAGAGGACTGCTGCTCACTGGACCTGCAGACGTTGGCGCAACCAAAGCCACGTTGGAGAGATGCTTGAAGAACTCCAGTGGCCGACTCTGCAGGAAAGGCGAGAGCAGGCTTCGCTGACTCTATTCTATAAAATCCACAATAATTTAGCCATTATAGATAAGAGTAGGTACCTATCTGAAGCTGGTGGAGGATGTAGGAGAACCAGGTCCCATCCCTTTCAGTATCACCGTCCTAATGCTTATACGGATGGTTTTAAGAGTTCTTTTTTCCCCAGGACAATTGCAACTTGGAATGGCCTTACAATCGAAGCTGTCTCTTCTGAGACAGTTGATGGGTTTAAGGCCAAAATATAATATCCTAGGGTTGGGCAGGGGATAGGCATGGATTCCTTCCCCTGATGGCTTCTTGTAAATAGTTTTAATCTGCTGGTGGCTGTGTCACAAAGCTCTTTTTGGGGGTGGGGATTGAAAACATTTGTGCCACACCCCAAACCTGTTATCATGGTCAGAATTGACCGAAAACAGTATCGGGAGAAAGAAAGAAAGAAAGTGACTAGAACTCATTTAACATAAAAAATCAAGGAAGAACTAAAGCCCAGACAGCCCAGGGGCAGAGCCAGAGACTCTTCAGAATCAGAATTTTTTTTTTCTCCTATTACTGCTACTCGCTCACATCTGAGCATTGCGAGCGTGATAGCTCAGTGGTTAGTGCACTTGCCTCTGATGCTAGAGGTCCCGGGTTCGATCCCCGGCAGCAGCGTTAAAATTTCGGTGTCCGAACAGGCTCCATTGGCATCATTTGCAGGGATGAATGTCACAAAGTGCACTGTCCTTCGGATCGGGACGTTAACTGGAGGCCCCCTGCGCAGGGAGAACCATCCCCTGTGCAGGTTAAAAATCCCTACTGTAATTACATGATTACTGTGTAGGCTTTCATCCTGCAAAACCTGGAGTGTATGTAATATACACCTGCGGTAATGGTCAAATGTGACCGACGCAGTATCAGAAGATAGATAGATAGATTTCCTGGGTGGTAACCAGTCTTTTTTTTAAAGCACTGTGGATGAAGTGCCTTGCTGAAGAGCACAACACTGGTCAGCGTGAGGCTCGAACCCGCAACCTCTTGATCACAAATCTGATGCGCTACCACTGCACCAAAGCCCTCCACGCAATTTGCTACTGGCGACACGCAGGGGTTTAATTAAGTAATTAACTTTTTCAGCATCCGGGTTTCCAGGAAAAGAATGAGGGTGATCTTCTGTCACTGTGTTATCTGTACTATTAACCCCATACAAATTCATCAAAAGTAGCAGGGGAATAATGTCTAAGTAGAAGGGGAAATCAACCGCCTCTTAAAGAAACCCCTGGACACGCCAAATGAAATTCATTCACCAGGATCTATGATATGGGAAATCAGTCCCTAGCTCTAACTAAAGAGGTAAACTTAGTTACAGTACACAGTCATCAGCACCTTCAGCTGTGGAAATAATCGAATCAGGTAGGGCAGCTATCATCAAGAAAAGATAGAGGCGGTATTTGACTGGTGTTTTCATGCTCCACTAATTGAAGAGTAGAGCACGATTTGGGTTCGACTGGGAGATTCGTGAAATTTTAACTATTTCGTGGAGCACAACGACTACGAGCCAGTTGGGATCCAGATCCTGGTGTATGAATGTCATTTAACGTGTCACCAGTAACAATTCTGATCCGGATACGTTTACTCACCAGATCGGATGTTGTTTTTGGCCCATTTGTTATTAAATTTGTCATATTTATATTGTTTTCCTCATTTTCGTCTCATTTGAAAGATATCAGACCGTTTTCAATGCATTGACCTTTAAATAGATAGATATATTCTCATAAGTACGAGTAGGGCCAAACTCGTACTACAGTGTAAAAATTTTACTTGTATTATATCAGGGCTTCCGTTAGGCGGACATACGGTGTGTATTACGTCCTGAAATCACTTCCGGATGCCCAAATTAAACATCAAATGCGTCCCACAGAGTTCCGAAAGTTTCTCTGTACTGCCAAATATCATAACCGAGACGTCTCAAGCTGCGCATACAAACCCGTCCACTTTTAGGGGTTTGTAAAAAGTTTGCTCCGCCTTCTTATCTGAAACCGCATTCTGTGTTTATTGAGTACAAGGACGTCCCATTTTTCACTTGCACGGTATTATATTGACAGCCAAAATCACGTGCGGCGGCACATGGCCTTTGTTCGTCATCGGTGTGTGGAAAACGTGAGGAGGTCAGGTGATTGCTCGGTGTTTGCGTATAATTAAACGGATAAGCATTTGAGAATAAACTAATTATCTCATTGACGATAAGTGTATTTTTAATCTTGCAAACTTGTTATTGCTTAAATTAAAGAGGGTCAATTTACATGAATTTAGGTGTTTGGAAGTGAGACAGTAAAGACAATTATCATAGTGTGACGATACATATGCATTTTTTCTTAGATGTTTATAAGGTGAAATGACGAAAATAGTTTATAAAATCCCAAAATGTCGCCGCAATCGCTGTTTGATTTTGGCGTCTTGAAAATACATAAAGCTGAAAATGTGACCAGGCCGGTTCGTCAGGGTCCGAGCTGCAGCCTGATCTGTCTGTTACCCACTCCAAAAAAAAACAAAAAAAAAAGTGTTTAAAAAAAAAAACTACCGCTGACTCTTCTAAGTCTGCTCCAATTGAACAAAGTTGCGTGTATAAACTGTTTCTGTCTGTTTGTCTGAAGCAGTTCGAGTGGTTAGAATAAAAAGAAGACTCGAAGCGAATGTTTTGCAAAGTCTGTCAGGCTACTAAAAGCAAAAATTCTTTTACAAAAGAAGGAGCAAGTGCATTTTTAATCCAAATATGATTAAGGGTGTCAGCAGACTTGCCTACCCTTACGATTTGGTCGTAAGGCTTACTATTTTCATAAGCCCCCGCCCATAGGGGCTTGAAGAAATATATGGGCTGCATGATGCTTCCACGCAGAGCTGAATCTGGCCCGCACACTAGTACTGGTAAACTGCTTAGAGGATCTAAGCCTGTCCAGGAACCGCGGTGCAAGGCGGACCGTCCATGCTAATAAACCCTATTGGTTTCATTGGGCAACAGGGCTTGAGATGTAATTTCATCTCAATGTTGGGTAAAAGTCCCACAAAATTGGAAGCAACGTCTCCAAAATGACCTTTATAGTGTTGACGGGGACGTTAAACCTAGAATCAAACAAAAACTTACTATTTTTATGTCCAAATTACGACCTTACGATCACAGTCGAATTCTGTACGATTTTCGATGCTTGTAAAAAATCGGTAAATCAGCGCGGTTCGGTTCAGGTAAGCGCTCGGTTTATACCGGTGTCCCAGTTTATCTTGACCCCTGGGTAGCTTTACCCCCGGGGGTAAAGCTACTCAGGGGTAGCTTTACCCCCGGGGGTAAGAATATCCCGGGATATCTTTACCCCCACCCTGGATATCTTCACCCCCGGGGGTAAAGCTAAATTGGCCAGGATATCTTTACCCCCACCCCAACTTTTGGGTATAAACTATTTTCTTAATACGGAATTTCTTCTTATATGTAAGAGAAGCAAGATAGTGGACTCTATGTTTCACTTTAACATTTTTCGTTTCAATCATGACTCAGACTAATAGAACTACCCTTAGTAAGAAATATGACCAGATTATAGAGGCAAATGATTATTTAATAACTTCTTTTTGTATATTTTCTTATTCAAAATGTCTCTTATGACAATCTTTCATAATCTTGCATTATCCCTGTCAGTTGAGAAATGGGTGGTGGTGGTGAGTGCAAAGTCGGGGGCAAAGCTAAACTGGCCAGGATATCTTTACCCCCACCCCAGCTTTGGGGTATAAACTATTTTCTTAATGCCCAATTTCTTCTTATATGTAGGAGAAGCAAGATAGTGGACTCAATGTTTCACTTTAACATTTTTCGTTTCAATCATGACTCAGACTAATAGAACTACCCTTAGTAAGAAATATGACCACATTATAGAGGCAAATGATTATTTAAAAACTTCTTTTTGTATATTTTCTTATTCAAAATGTCCCTTATGACAATCTTTCATAATCTTGCATTATCAGTTGTGAAATGGGTGGTGGTGGTGAGTGCAAAGGCAGGGGTAAAGATATCCCGGCCGGGATATCTTTACCCCCGGGGGTAAAGCTAAACTGGCCAGGATATCTTAACCCCCACCCCGACTTTTGGGTATAAACTATTTTCTTAATGCCCAATTTCCTCATATGTAAGAGAGTAAGAAATATGACCACATTATAGAGGCAAATGATTATTTAATAACTTCTTTTTGTATATTTTCTTATTCAAAATGTCCCTTATGACAATCTTTCATAATCTTGCATTATCCCTGTCAGTTGTGGTGGTGAGTGCAAAGGCGGGGGTAAAGATATCCCAGCTGGGATATCTTTAACCCCGGGGGTAAAGCTAAACTGGCCAGGATATCTTTACCCCCACCCCAACTTTTGGGTATAAACTATTTTCTTAATGCCCAATTTCTTCTTATATGTAAGAGAAGCAAGATAGTGGACTCGATGTTTCACTTTAACATTTTTTGTTTCAATCGTGACTCGGACTAATAGAACAACCCTTAGTAAGAAATATGAACATATTATAGAGGCAAATGATTATTTAATAACTTCTTTTTGTTTATTTTCTTATTCAAATTGTCCCTTATGACAATCTTTCATAATCTTGCATTATCCCTGTCAGTCATGAAATGGGTGGTGGTGGTGAGTGGAAAGGCGGGGGTAAAGCTAAACTGGCCAGGATATCTTTACCCCCGGGGATAAAGCTAAACTGGCCAGGATATCTTTACCCCCACCCCAACTTTTGGGTATAAACTATTTTCTAAATGCCCAATTTCTTCTTATATGTAAGAGAAGCAAGATAGTGGACTGGATGTTTCACTTTAACATTTTTCGTTTTAATCGTGACTCGGACTAATAGAACTACCCTTAGTAAGAAATATGACCATATTATAGAGGCAAATGAATATTTAATAACTTCTTTTTGTATAGTTTATATTCAACATGTCCCTTATGACAATCTTTCATAATCTTGCATTATCCCTGTCAGTTGTGAAATGGGTGGTGGGGTGAGTGGAAAGGCGGGGGTAAAGATATCCTGGCTGGGATATCTTTACCCCCGGGGGTAAAGCTAAACTGGTCAGGATATCTTTACCCCCATCCCCACTTTTGGATATAAACTATTTTCTCAATGCCCAATTTCTTCTTATATGTAACTGAAGCAAGATAGTGGACTCGATGTTTCACTTGAACATTTTTTGTCTCAGTCATGACACTGATAGAACTACCCTAAGTAAGAAATATGACCATATTATAGAGGCATATGACTGTTTAATAACTGCATTTTGTTTATTTTCTTAGTCAACACCTGGCTTATGACAATCTTTCTTAATCTTGCATTAACCCTGTCAGTTGTGAGTGGTGGTGGTTGTGGTCGTGTGTGGCAAGGCGGGGGTGAAGATATCCTGGCTGGGATATCTTGCCCTCCGGGGGTAAAGCTACACTGGCCAGGATATCTTTACCCCCATCCCCACTTTTGGTATTAACTATTTTCTCAATGCCAAATTTGTCTTATATGTAACCATAGACCATTGGACATCAGTAGTACCTTCCATTGTTGAGAAGTGTGCTTGTCGGGGTTTTCCAAAGTCTTGATTTTTTGGGGGTGGTGGTGGTGGGGGTGGGTGGGTGTCACCCTATCCCAGCCATATATATATTTCACCCCACCCATGAGCAATGGTATAAGATGTGAAAAAAATATTCTTGCAAGCTGTATGGTTTAATTATGCTTGTTTTGTTTTTTTTTTTTTTTGGCTTCGCTTACATATAAGAAGAAATTGGGCATTTAGAAAATAGTTTATACCCAAAAGTTGGGGTGGGGGTAAAGATATCCTGGCAAGTTTAGCTTTACCCCCGGGGGTAAAGATAGCCCAGCCAGGATATCTTTACCCATGCCTTTCCACTCACCACCACCCATTTCACAACTGACAGGGATAATGCAAGATTATGAAAGATTGTCATAAGCAACATTTTGAATAAGAAAATATACAAAAAAGAAGTTATTAAATAATCATTTGCCTCTATAATATGGTCATATTTCTTACTAAGGGTAGTTCTATTAGTCCGAGTCATGATTGGCACGAAAAAATGTTAAAGTGAAACATCGAGTCCACTATCTCGCTTCACTTACATATAAGAAGAAATTGGGCATTAAGAAAATAGTTTATACCCAAAAGTTGGGGTGGGGGTAAAGATATCCTAGCCAGTTTAGCTTTACCCCCGGGGGTAAAGATATCCCAGCTGGGATATCTTTACCCCCGGGGGTGAAGATATCCAGGGTGGGGGTAAAGGGGTAAAGCTACCCAGGGGGTAAAGATAGACTGTTACACCGGAAGAAGACAATATTTGTCGTTCCTGGCTTACTCTCATTGCGAAATTAAATTAAATTTCATTGGCTTATGAAAGGGAAGTTATCCAATCATAGTTCATTTAACAAATTTCTTTTGGTATGAGCGGCAAGATGGATGCCTTTACAAAAGAAAAAAACATGGGGATAAAAGAAAAGCTGAATTGGCCGATTTATTGCATAAAAAAAAAAACTTGAGGAAATGGGCTTATTTTAACCTCGCATCGGATACCTTAACCACTTTACCACTCAGATACGTGTTTTTACGTGTCTGCACCCCCCCCCCCCCATTTTAAGCCCCAGAAGCACCTAAAATCTGCATATCTACCCCTGGATAGTTATGTTTGCTTTAGGATTTGTTGGGCAAAAAAGTGAACTGTTTTTTCGCGCGCCTCCCCACTAAAAATATTCTGGGGGGATTGAAGGGGGGCAACGCCAAAATTTTGGGTGTATGGCCATGGTTGACAAAAAGCCGGGTTTTATGAGTATTGCCCAGCCCGGCAGGTAATACTGGGAAAACCCGGGTAATAATGGGCAATCATTGGTAATACCGGGCAATACTGGGCATTACTGGTCTCACATTTGTCAGGGTGATAAAAAATGTATTTATTTGACCTGAAAATAATATGAATCAGGACTTAAGTATCAATTGCTAATAAATTCAGAAGTCCCAAATCATTCTATCCAGTTCAAAACTAAAAGTGTAACTTCTGAAAAAGAGTATTTTAAAGTATAAAAGTATAATACTAACATTTGCAAAGGCTGTGATCATGCACCTACAGCCAGGGATTACCTGTAATTATACCTGTTGTTAAACCAACAATATAAACCTAATATACCTGTTGGTGAGCAGTTTTTACAAAAATCTAATTAATGTAAACTGGGTCTACACTATTTGTCTAGCATTCCTTTTCACACTTTTTTTATATTTCATTTTGAGAATTGTGACTGTAAATTTACATGTTCATGTACATGTATGCAAAGGACATATATTGCTCTTTCTGCAACTTTTATCTTGGTCTGCTAGTAACTGCATGAAGTCCATGTGTGTTCTGATATAACTACCTCAATATATTACCGTATTCGGGCGTGTATTACCCGCAGTTTTTTCCCTCAAATTACAGGCCCAAGTTCTGGGTGCGGGTAATCCGCCCGAATTATTTTTGGACCATTTTATTTTTACTTTTTACAGCTGAAAATACGATGCATCTCATGTTATGCTCTATCCTTTTACGATTCCCGACATAAATAACGTTTAATTGTCCACTCAATTTTACTTACACATGAGTAATATAACAATCTCTATTACTAGCAAGGCCGATTTTGTGAGTATTATTCCTAAAACTCTGATTTTAAACAAAATAAACAAGCAAGTTCAATGCGAACATCAAAGTTTTCCGGCATCCAAACTGCCGCCCACAAATCACCGCTAGTTTTTTTCTGCACGCGATCGGTAAATGACGTCATCGTACCCCAGCAACCCCACACGTGTCTCTTGTTTTAGCTTAATGGGGCGTATCTGTCTCATAAAAAATGTTTGGAAACGGTAAAAGTATTCTCGCTAGCAAAACAGCGCTTTCCGTAAGCCCCGTGTCAATAACCAACAACAGAATACAGATGTGTTAACACAAAGAGTTCAACTTTTCTCGCCAAGCGTCTGCTATTTGGCGCCAATACATAACCATTCACGAGATAGCAGAATAGTCGTAGCAACTCGTCGTAGGAGCAATTAAATAATTTTCACACTGATTGCGGATTAAATTTTATGATTGGGGAATAAACGCAAATTAGAGACATTACTTGACCATATTTTCACACCTTATCGACACGCACCGCAGGGTGGCAATTATATGACAGGGATTAACAATAGTGTCATAATTGAACCGTTATAAATCAATAAACAGTGTAAGTCCAAATCAGACATCTGCGGCGTCTTTCTGAGGTGTCTGATCTGGGACTGCACTGTTTGCCGATGTCCCAAAAAAGAAACGTCTGTGGCGTCTTTCTGAGGCGTCTGATCTGGGAAAAAAGGGCCGCGGGCATATGTGGGTTAATAAATAAATAACACTGGTGAACAGGTAAAGTTTTTTCAACATTTTAATCAAAATACATGCTTTCTGGTGATACTCGCACGCACGTGCATTTTCCCGCCTTTTGAAGACGATCGCGCGTTCCGTTGTGTGCTACAAAAACTGGCCAAATTCTTACTTTTTCTCACTTACGCATGAACCAAAATTTCAGCAAATGTTCCATGCGGGTAATACAACAGTATAACAGTTTTCCCCCAGATTTTGGCCAAAAAAGGGGGTGCGGGTAGTACGCAAATGCGGGTAATACACACCCGAATACGGTATATAAAATTAAGTGAAAAATGTATTGTAATATGCATATGCATCACCTGTGAAATCATAAAATAACCATGATAACATTGTTTGTTTGTTTGATTTGAGGTTTAACGTCCCCGTCAACACTGTAAAGGTCATTTTGGAGACGTTGCTTCCAATTTTGTGGGACTTTTACCCAACATTGAGATGAAATTACATCTCAAGCCCTGTCGCCCAATGAAACCAATAGGGTTTATTAGCATGGACGATCTGCCTCGCACCGCGGTTCCTGGACAGGCTTAGATCCTCTAAGCCGTTTACCAGTACTAGTGTGCGGGCCGGATTCAGCTCTGCGTGGAAGCATCATGCAGCCCATCTACTTCTTCAAGCCCCTATGGGCGGGGGCGAAACCATGATAACATAATTGTTATGTTCAGCTGTAAATAAAAGTGAAATTTGCATTTATATTTTACCAATGTATCTGAGTCTAATATAATGTATGAATTTTATTGATATTTCACCTATTGACCCCTCCCCAGGGCCTTTGGGGGTGGGGCCAAAAATAAACAAACTCCACTCATGTAAGTTGCACCCACACCAAATGGTTGGATTCCGATTAACAGTTTAGGAGGAGATAGCTTATCGGACGGACGGAGGCGATTACAATATCCCCTCCGCTAAAGTGTAGGGATAAAAAATTACTTTATTTGTTTGTTTGTTTTGGAGTTTAACGACCCAGTCAACACTATTTAGGTCATTTTTGAGCCGGTCAGTTTACCTATCCACACTTTCCTGGGCAGGCTTATACATGTACGTAAACGGTTAACCATAACAGTGCACATTCTTTCGCCACAAACTGACAACTGCCCTTCATGAATCAGCGGAAGGGAGAGAATGTCCGTAGAAAAGATTTCATGATCAATCTCCACGAAAGAATGTTGCCGACCCCAGCAGGGATCGAACCCATATCCTCCTGATCACCATTCAGACGCGCACCTGACTGAGCTACCGAGGCCAGCAAATTACTTTATAAAGCGAGGGGATAATAAAGTAATTTAACAGATTGGTTGATAACTTTAGAAATGGGTGTGGCATACCTCAACCCATTGGATGTGGAGAAACCCCTAAATGGGTACCTTTGCAAACAGTGCAGGCCCAGATCAGACGCTGCTAGATCAGGGCCTGCACTATTGCACGACCCCCCGAAAAAGCAACCGACTGAAGTCGGTTGATTTCTAAGAGTGCCCTAAAATCACCGTGTCATTCTGTCAGTCTGTCCGTCCGTAACCTGTTTGTGAAAATTGGTGATAGTGACTTAACCGCTTGGAATATTTAAACAATTTTTGGCATACTGATAGATATCAATGAGATCTAACCAATGAACTTGCGAAATATTACATTCCATTTAGTATAGCCTCGCCGAGGCGAAAAATGTGAAAATTTTCGAACTGCTTCTCCTCGGAAACCTTTGGGCCGATTGAAGTCTAATTTCATATGGAGCCTCTATGGGATGGGGGAATCCAAAATTTGCTCATGGGGTCCAGGTCACATGACCAAAATGGCAGCCAAGCCATACATGTATATAGTCTGTCTGTCTGTATGTCCGTAACCCGTTTGTGAAAATTGGTGATAGTGACTTAACCGCTTGGAATATTTAAACAATTTTTGGCATACTGATAGATATCAATGAGATCTAACCAATGAACTTGCGAAATATTACATTCCATTTAGTATAGCCTCGCCGAGGCGAAAAATGTGAAAATTTTCGAACTGCTTCTCCTCGGAAACCGTTGGGCCGATTGAAGTCAAATTTCATATGGAGCCTCTATGGGATAGGGAAACCAAAATTTGCTCATGAGGTCCAGGTCACATGACCAAAATGGCCGCCAAGCCATATATGGTAAAAACCCTTCAAAAATAGTCTTCTCCAGAACCACTGGGCAGATTTCCCCAAAACTTCATAAATAGCATCTGGGACGTAGGCCCATCATAAATTGCTAAAATGGTGACCCTGGGTTGACCTTGACCCTCTTTGGGTCCGTCCGTAACCTGTTTGTGAAAATTGGTGATATTAACCGCTTGGAATGTTTAAACAATTTTTGGCATACTGATAGATATCATAATCATTGAGATCTAACCAATGAACTTGCGAAATATTACATTCCATTTAGTATAGCTTCGCCGAGGCGAAAAATGTGAAAATTTTCGAACTGCTTCTCCTCTGAAACCTTTGGGCCGACTGAAATCAAATTTCATATGAAGCCTCTATGGGATGGAAGAAACCAAAATTTGCTCATGGGGTCCAGGTCACATGACCAAAATGGCAGCCAAGCCATATATGGTCTGTCTGTCTTTCCGTCCGTAACCCGTTTGTGAAAATTGGTGATAGTGACTTAACAGCTTGGAATATTTAAACAATTTTTGGCATACTGATAGATATCAATGAGATCTTACCAATGAACTTACGTAATATTACATTCCATTAAGTATAGCCTCGCCGAGACAAAAAATGTGAAAATTTTCGAACTGCTTCTCCGCGGAAACTGTTGGGCCGATTGAAGTCAAATTTCATATGGAGCCTCTATGGGATGGGGGAAACCAAAATTTGCTCATGGGGTCCAGGTTGCATGACCAAAATGGCCGCCAAGCCATATTTGGTAAAAACCCTTCAAAAATAGTCTTCTCCAGAACCACTGGGCAGATTTCCAAGGAACTTGATAAAAAGCATCTGGGCCGTAGGCCCATCATAAATTGCTAAATGGTAACCCTGGGTTGACCTTGGCCTTCTTTGTGCCTAGGTCAAACTTTGACACATATGCTTTTGTATTGGAAAAGTGAGAATGCATTTTATCCTGCAAACGATTCAGAATACAGTACTAAAGTATAAGATATATTTTTGCTCCATACGATAAGGTGCATTTATGGTGGGAACCATTTTAGGCCCAGGTCACATGACCAAAATGGCCGCCATACCCATATATGGTAACACTCATAAAGCTAAAAGCATCCGGCGGGTCGTGCACTTCAGCTGAAGCACTGGTTTGTTAACAGAATTTTCCGTCAAAAATAGAATGAAAACAAAAAAAATAGGCCTGACACCCCTTATATAGACTTGCCTACCCTTACGATTTGGTCGTAAGGCTTACTATTTTTATGTCTAAATTATGACCTTACGATCGCAGGCGAATTCTGTACGATTTTTTGGTGTTTTTTTTTTTTAAAAATCGCCAATTCGGTGTGTTGTTTGTGGTTCGTTTCGGTAAAGCAGGCTCTTATACCGGAACAAGATAAAAGTTATGGTACTTGGCTTACTCTCGCGGCGGAATGAAAAGTTAAATTTCATTGGCTAACAATAGGAAAGGCATCCAATCACGGCTCGTTTTACAAATAAATTTTGGTGTCAGCGGCTAGATGGATTCCTCTTCGAAGGAAAAACACATTGGGAAAAGAAAAGCTGCATCGGTTTGAAGTGTTACAACAAACGTTTGTATGTCAACTTATTTTGATCACGCATTGAATACCTTGAAACCCTTACGAATAAAATTGAAATCTTACAATTTTTTTCATGGGCTCTTACTATTTTCTTTCTCGAGGGGTAGGCAAGTCTGCTTATATGACAAATGGACTTGTCCAACATATAGCAGTGGAAGAGGCCACTAGCATACAATGTGTTATTTTTCAGCAGAACAATGGCTATAAAGCACACTTTGATTTGTCACAGCTCATTATGGTCTTATTATCTTTTACAGGTTTATCTTTTCATCCAAAGAGACCATGGGTGCTGGCAAGTCTTTTCAATGGTGTCATACAGTTATGGGATTATCGTATGTGCACACTGATTGACAAGTTTGATGAGCATGATGGTAAGTCTACATAAAATGGTGTAACTATGGTACTTCTGGGCCGTGTTACTTCAAAGTGACATTAGCTTAATCTTTATCCTGCTGTTCACAACAAAGGCCCCCGCTAATCGGGGCTTGAAAAAATATATGGGCTGCATGATGCTTCCTCGCAGAGCTGAAACCGACCCGCACATGGGTACTGGTAAACTGCTTAGAGGATCTAAGCCTGTCCAGTCAAAGCGGTGCGAGTCGGCCCGTCCATGCTTATAAACCCTACTGGTTTCATTGGGCGACTGGGCTCGAGATGTCATTTCATCTCAATGTCGGGTAAAAGTCCCACAAAATTGGAAGCAACGTCTCCAAAATGACCTTTACAGTGTTGACGGGGACGTTAAACCTCAAATCAAACAAACTGTTCACAACAACCGCTACCTTTGCAAACAGTGTAGATCCAGATCAGATGGCTTCAGGATCTGCACTGTATGTCGTTCAGTTTGTGAATTTGAATGAATAAAGTGCATGAAGTAATTTGATTGGTTGAAATGTAAATGGGTGTGTCTTAATTAATTTATGCAGCGGGATAAGGGTTAACTAGCTTGTGTGTGGTCAATTTGTTTATTGTTCTGGCCAGTAAAAGATTGTATATTATTTTATTTTTGCTTGGAAAATGGGAGTAGCTTTTGCATTTGCAAACGCTACTCCCATTTTTTGAGCAAAAATATCAGCATGGTGGCCAAAATAAATGATCAGAGTTTTTTTTTTTAAAAGTGGAAGAGCTACCTGTTAGGCAATTCAGGGATTTTGACCAAACTTCACAGGAATGATCCTTAGGTGGTCCCCTTTCAAAGTTGTTCAAATGGTTCTGGTCCGTTGCACATCTGGGTCACAGGAGCCAAAAATAGATTTTTTTTCACCGAAAACTTAAAAAATCTTCTTCTCTGAAACCAAAAGGCCCAGGTCTTTAATATTTGGTATGTAGCTTCATCTAGTGGACCCCTACCAAGATTGTTCAAATTATAGTGCTGGGGCCAAAATGCCCCCGCCCCGGGGCCCTTTGGTTTTACATGGGCTTATATAGGGAAAATCTTTAAAAATCTTCCTCTCTGAAACCGTAAGGCCCAGAGCTTTGATATTTGGTATGAAGCTTCATCTAGTGGACCCCTACCAAGATTGTTCAAATTATTGTGCTGGGGCCAAAAATGCCCCCGCCCCGGGGCCCTTTGGTTTTACATGGGCTTATATAAGGAAAATCTATAAAAATCTTCTTCTCTGAAACCGCAAGGCCCAGGTCTTTGATATTTGGTATGAAGCTTCATCTAGTGGACCCCTACCAAGATTGTTCAAATTATAGTGCTGGGGCCAAAAATGACCCCGCCCCGGGCCCTTTGGTTTTACATGGGCTTATATATGGAAAATCTTAAAAAATCTTCTTCTCTGAAACCGCAAGGCCCAGGTCTTTGAAATTTGGTATGAAGCTTCATCCAGTGGACCCCTATCAAGGTTGTTCAAATTATAGTGCTGTGGCCAAAAATGCCCCCACCCGGGGCCTTTGGTTTTACATGGGCTTATATAGGGGAAAATCTTCTTCTCTGAAACCGCAAGGCCCAGGTCTTTGATATTTGGTATGAAGCTTCATCTAGTGGACCCCTACCAAGATTGTTCAAATTATAGTGCTGTGGCAAAAATGCCCCCGCCCCGGGGCCCTTTGGTTTTGCATGGGCTTATTTAGGGAAAATCTTTAAAAATCTTCTCTGAAACTGCAAGGCCCAGGTCTTTGATCCCCCCCCCCCCCCCAGCATACAAAGTATGATGGGGGTATATTGTTTTCGTCCGTCCGTCCATCCATCCTTCCATCTGTCTGTCCGTCCGTCCATTGGTCCGAGCGCATCCACGGGCATATGTTGGGTAGACATAAGTTGGGTACTTGCCGTTTATTCCGTTAGTGTCCGAAAAAGTAGCCAACAAATTTGATGGGACATGTTGGGTACTTGTGCAAATTTTAGCTGATTGTTGGGTACTTATAGGTGAAAAATTAACACTGTAGTACCCAACAAATGTCCATCTGTACGAACGTCCATCTGTCCGTCAGTCCGTTAACATTTTGGTTAAAGTTTTGCATCAAAGTTTCTAGGAGATCGTTACTTTCGAACCATTTGATAGATTTAGTTGATACTTACACTGAAGTTACATACTGGTCTTAAGATTTCATTGATGCATGTCCCAGCCCAGACAGTGACCTTGATGTCACAGACTTAAAAATTTTACATTTGGTTAAAGTTTTGCGTCAAAGTTTCTGAGAGATTGTATCTTCTAAACCCTTTGATAGATTTAGTTGATACCTACACTGAAGATTTCATTGATGCATGTCCTACCCCCCACAGTGACCTTGAGGTCGCTTTCTCTAGTATTTGGTATGAAGCTTCATCTTGTAAACCTCTACCAAGATTGTTCAAATTATAGCCCTGGGTCAAAAATTGCCCCCGCTCTGGGGCCCTTTGATTTTACATGGGCTTATATCGGGAAAATCTTTAAAAATCTTCTTCTTTGAAACCACAAGGCCTAGGTCTTTTATATTTGGTGTGAAATTTCAGCTAGTGGACCTCTATCAAAATTGTTCAAATTATAGCCCTGGGGCCAAAAATGCCCCCGCCCCAAGACCATTTGGTTTTACATAGACTTATATAGGGAAATCTTTAAAAATCTTCTTCTCCAAAACTGCAAGGCCCATGTCTTTGATATTCGGTATGGAGCTTCATCTAGTGGACTTCTACCAAGATTGTTCACATTATAGCCCCTGGGCCACAAATGCCCCCGTCCCGGGGCCCTTTTGGTTTTACATAGACTTATACAGAGATAATCTTTGAAAATCTTCTTCTCTGAAACTGCAAGGCCCAGGTCTTTGATATTTGGTGTGAAGCTTCATCTAGTGGACCTCCATCAAGATTGTTTAAATTATAGCCCTGAGGCCAAAAATGCCCCCGCTTTGGGGCCATTTGGTTTTACATAGGCTTATGTACGGAATATCTTAAAAAAAAATCTTCTTCTCTGAAACCGCAAGGCCCAGGTCTTTGATATTTGGTGTGTAGCTCTATCTAGTGGACCTTTGCCAAGGTTGTTCAAATTATGAAGCTTCAACTTTTCAGACCTCCCTCAACATTATGCACATTATAGCCCTGGTGTCAATAATGGCCCTCCCCGGGGCCCACTTGTTACTCTATGGATCAGGTGAGTGATCCTTGGCCATCATGGCCCTCTTGTATTAAGTGGCGTTTACATGGATTGTCATTACGCAAAATTGTCAACGTGATGATGAATACTTACATTGAGCACTTTTACGTCACTACTTATTTGTTATTGTACGTTTTCTAGGTCCTGTACGAGGTATTTGCTTCCATTCTCAGCAGCCATTGTTTGTATCAGGAGGTGATGACTACAAAATAAAGGTGAGAAACTTTTGACAAGCTCATTTCTAAGACCTGATTTCTCCAGTCACATTGATGTACTAGTCCCTGCCCATCGGGGCTTGGAGAAATAGATTGGGCTGCATGATGCTTCCATGCAGAGCTGAAACCGACCTCACCCGAAAACTGGTAAACTGCTTAAAAGTTCTAAGCCTGCCTAGGCGAATTGGTGCAAGTCAGACCATCCATGCATATTAAACCTGTTGGTTTCATTTGGCGACAGAGATTGAGAAGTCATTTCATCTCAATATCGGGTAAAAGTCCCACAAAATTGGAAGCAGCATGTCCAAAATGACCCTAATAGTTTTGATGGTGAGGTTAAACCTCAAATCAAACAAATTGATGTATATGCACATACCGTATTCGCCCTAATTACCGCCCCGTGCGCTTAGTTTTTTCAAAACCATGTCAAAAAATCACAGTGAAAAATCTACCTAATTAGCGCACACTCGATGCGAAAACAATAGCTTCCGAGACGATGCATACTGATATTTAATGGGACGGAAAAGGATACTAAGCATTGCCTTCAGTGTTGAAGAAATAACGGTAAGTTTTTTTTTATCGATTTACTGTGACAGCTTCCAGGGAGAGGTTACTGTAAAGTGAGCGCTTTTGCATTTCCTTTTCAAAATTAGCTTAGGTGTGCGCTTATAGGAGCATGTGCGGTAATTAGGGCGAATATGGTATGTACAATGTACATGTTGTTGATGTACATGACTGGGGTATTTTCACCTCTGGGTATTATGGTTGACCAAACACCTAAAGTTGTCATTGGCAAACAGTGCAAGCCAAGATAAGACACCATGATAAACTCCAAAAGGAAATAGTAATGCAATTTGGGTCAGAGTCTTTCTCCATTTCACCGGTTTCTATCATATTTTTTATGTTAAGATAAACAAAATTTTGATGGGGTCCTTGAAATGAAATGAATCGCTGACAACAAGGTCATGAACAACAAGGTTGTCTAGCTCAGTCAGTTTCAATGACTGTCATATTGAGTAGTAGTAGCAGGTCAAAGTCTGTACTGTACACATAAAAAATATGTCATGCACATGCCAGGTGTGGACTGATCTTTATATAAGATCTATATATGGTCATGCTTCAATAACCTGAAAACCTTTGTGATGTGAAGACCTTTGTTTTACTGATGATGATAATCTTGCGACACTGAGGCGTAAGGCTGACACTATTAATCTTATAATCGATTAATTGATCGATAAATTCCACAAAAATGATTATCATTTCTGATTTGCTTTTAATCGACTACTTGATAGGTACAATTTACTACCCAAAGTTATGCCTAAAATAGCTGAATGAGTGGCAAACAGTGCAGACCCTGATGAGACACCGCATTATGCGGCGTCTCATCTGGGTCTACACTGTTTGCTCAGGCCTGTCTGTTCAAATATACATATGGCAAAGTGCAACATATGGTAAGAGTCATGCTCAGACAGAAAGCCAGACAGGTAAAATAATGACAAAAACATTAGCGATTACTAATCGATTGTCGATCGCAATGACAGGATTGATAATCGATTATCTTTTCAGCTCCGATTAGCCAGCCCTACTGAGGCGTCCAACTGATATTGGCTTACAGTTGGGCAAAGCCTGCTGTCCCTGCAGCAGGTAAGGGTAGAGGGAAGTGTTGTTATTTCTTCTGTTTCTGCGCTTCCATTCATTTTCCTCTTTCTCCTCTGTCCCTTCTCTTTCATCTCCTCTATTATCTCTTCTATCTCTTTTCTCCCTTTCTCTGGGAGACGACACAAAACATGCACAATGGTTGACCCCAAACAATCAATCTGTGTTTTTCTGATGAAAATAATGAAATGATGGTGATATTTTTAATATTTATTCCAAGCATAGGTTGAGGCTGCTCTTTAGACCACTCCAATGCTATGAAACTAAAATTATTTCCAAAGTATCATGAAGGATTGGAACAAATTCATTGATGGATCAGTATTTACAAGTTTATTAACCCATTTTGTACCCAAACTCTCAAAGGTTATTTGGCAAACAGTGCAGCCCAGATCAGACGCCACAGAATGCGGTATCTGATCAGGGCCTTCACTGTTTGCAAAACGTTCAGCCATTTTCCAAATAAAATTTGAAGAAAACACAACCTGACACTTCTAAATTTTGAAATGGACTCCTGCTATATATACTACGATTCAATGAAAAAGCACCACTAGAACTATGCCTCAAATTTTAATTGATTCACAATATTTCCAGCATTTTATCATGTTTAATGAATTATCACTACCGGTAACTTATCCACAGACTCACTACAGAGTTACAGCATTTCATTGGATGCAGAGATACGGAGACTCGAATAAGTCCACACATCCGAAAATCAAAATCACATATCCTAATATGGGGAATGTCCACCATTAGCATCAATTGTTGCTTGGCATCGACGCCTTATGCTTCTAATTAAACGCTGTATCTGGTCTTGTGTGATGTTGTCCCATTCTTCCTGTAGCGCCATGGCAATCTGCTGACGGTTGATTGGCGGATGACGTCGGCTGTACACAAGTTTTCCGAGCTGGTCACAAAGGTGCTCAATTGAAGGAAGAACTTGCACAACCATTTTGATTGAAAAAGACCATGGTTAGCCCGGCAGAATGAGCATGTGCATTGTCCTGGTGGAAAAGCGTGACGTCACCATTATTGCATAAAAACTACTGCCTCAGGCTCTAAGATTTCACCAATGTACCGTCAAATTGCCATCAATAACGATGGGTTGGGTTTTTTGTGGCACCACGACATCCCTCCCCACACCATTACGCTACCATCACCCCAACGTGACTCCTGTTTAACTCAACAGTCTTGAAATCGCTCCCCATGTCAACGCCATACTTTACGTTGCCTATTAAACGTTTCAACACAAAAACGTGACTCGTCCGTGAAAAATACACCACGCAAATGCTGTTGTGTCCATCGGATACGCTGTCGACACCAATTAAAGCGACTGATTCGACATTCTGCCGTCACAACGTCCCCTATAGATTTTATAGCTTGAAATACCGGGTTCTTGGAGACGCAGCTGTACAGTAGAAGCACTTTCACGTAGGTTATGGGTTCCCACTGTCTCCTGGTTTCCACAGACGTTCTGAATCGGTCCCGCAAATGACTCAAAACAATGTACTTGTCCTGCTGACATGTAGTAGCATATTCACATCCAGGGCATTGTCTATCGTCCACAGACCCTGTAGCGTTGTGCCTTTCAACCAATCGAGCAATCAAAGTGTGCGAACAACCCATACACTCTGCATCTTGGCGGTATGAAAGCCCACTTTCAGCCATATGGAGGGCACGATGACGATTAACGTTTCTTAGACATCCCATTGGCTTGTTTGCTGCCTTTTAACATAAATAATCCAGACCTTTTTATGACAGTAAAGAAAATGCCAAAAATATCGCGATTACAAAAATTTTGCATTTTTTGCATATGAAAATCATGCAGTATTCGTGTCAAACAAACTCATGCTTATGTGACATCTTTACAATACCGTATTTATCATTTGAAAAAGTCAGTCATTTTTAATTTACTAAAAGTGGTGCATTTTCATTGAATCTGATTATATTAGGTGGAAGATTCCATTTGGTTCAAAAAGGGTTAAATCAAAAGAATTTCTTGTTTGCTAGTAAGTTTCTGTTTCCACAAGCTTTCCCAAAATATCTGGAGTGTATGGATTATGTTACAGGTGTGGAACTATAAGTTACGAAGATGTCTCTTTACACTATTGGGCCATCAGGACTACATCAGAACTACAACTTTCCACCATGTAAGTACGGTGTCTTTCTCATATCTCTGATAGGAAGGTGTACAGATGATAATTATAATCCTGGCATACGAAGTATGCCAAGTATGCCATGGGGTATATAGTTATCCTCCTGCCATTCATCCATCCATCTGTCCATCCATCCGTCCATTAACATTTGGTTGAAGTTTTGTGTCCAAGTTTCTGAGAGATTGTATCTTCTGAACCCTTTGATAGATTTAGTTGATACTTACACTGAAGTTACATACTGGGCTTAAGATTTCATTGATGCATCCCCCCTACAGTGATCTTGAGGTCCAGGTCACAGACTTAGAAATCTTTCATTTGGTTAAAGTTTTATGACAAAGTTTATAGATGCCTGGATGTTCTAAACTCTAAGACAAATTCAGTTGATACTTGCATCAGTGTTGCATACCAGTCCATAGATTTTGTGATGTATGTCACCTCCCCCATCCATGGTGACCTTGATCTCAAGGTAACAGACTTAGAAATCTTACATTTGGTTAAAGTTTTAGGACAATTTTATAGATGCCTGTATTTTCTAAACTCTAAAACAAATTCAGTTGATACTTGTATTGATGTTGTATACAAGTCCAAAGATTTTATTGATGCATACCCCAACCTGTTGCTTCAGTAACATTGATGCCCCCACCCCTTCAGTAACTTTGATGCCCTCACTCCATTGGTCCATTTAGAAATTTTATGTTTGGTTTAGCTTTTACAAGCACATTTATAGATTCTTATAGCTTCTTGACTTCTTCATTCATATTACATACAAGCTGGAAAGATATATCAGAGGTGGCATTGGCTGGGGGGTATACCTGACCCACTGGTCGCTTGCTCTAAACCATATGTTGTGGGTACTTGCTGGAATCACCTCAATGAGGCGACTCTCACAAGTACCCACAGCCTATGTTTCCAGCAAGGAATATAGAAAATTATCCCTTGATAATCCTTAGGTACCCACCTATTCCAGATTGAACAGAGTAAAGAGGATCATTTTGGGGATAATTTTACTTCTGCATAGAACCATATGATGTGGGTACTTGTAAGAATTGCAAGTACCCACAACATACTTTCCCAAGAGGCTTGAAGAAATAGATGGGCTGCATGATGCTTCCACACAGAGCTGAAGCCGACCAGCACACGAGTACTGGTAAACCGCATTGAGGATCTAAGCCTGCCCAGGCACTGCAGTGCGAGTTGGCCCGTCCATGCTTATAAAATGGTTTCATTGGGCGGCAGGGATTGAGATGTCATTTCATCTCAATGTCGGGTAAAAGTCCCACAATATTGGAAGCAATGTCTCCAAAATTACCTATACAGTGTTGACGGGGACATTTAACTTCAAATCAAACAAACAAAACCAAAACCAGATTTTTCATCAATAGCCAAATTCTACATTCTAGTCTGTGCTCTGCAACTTCTTTAGGCATGTACGCATCCAGTTTGTAAATTCATGTACATGTATTAAATTCATCTAGTCATCAACATTTGTGCCAACCCTTGCATGGACCATAGATTTTAAGTCCATTTCTCAAGAATTGTGAGTCACTGGTGCGCCTGTCATTGGCATAATACTTGTTTGAAAAAGAAACAGGTTTTGCATTACCAGATTTCAGTTTAATAGAAATCCACAGTTCAAGACAGGCAGCATAATATGCATTCATCTATGATGTATTTCCTCATCTGACATTCAGTAGAAAGAGAAAAATTGGCCAGTGATGCACTTTTGACTGGTAATCAGTAAGGCTGACCGGATTAAACCGATAATCGATCGATAAATTCCACAAAAATGATTATCATTTGCTTTTAATCAATTATTTGATAAGTACAATTTACTACCCAAACAGTGCAGTCCCTGATGAAGTGCCACATGCAGAAGATTCTCATCTTGGTGTACACTGCTTGCTCAGGCCTGTCTGTTCAAATATACATATGGTAAAGTACAACATATGGTAAGCGTCATGCTCAGACAGAAAGCCAGTCAGGTAAAATTATGACAAAATCTTTAGTGATTACTAATCAGTTATCAATCACAATGGCAGGACTGATATAAATTGATTAATTGTCTACTAGGGACATCTTTTTAGCTCTGATTAGCCAGCCTTAGTAATCAAGAGGTCATGGGTTCAATCCTTGCCGAGCCCTGCAGCATTTTTTCATGGAGATTGATCATGATAAATTTCAGATGAAATGTTCTCTATACATGTTTATCTTACTCTTCAGGAATATCCTTGGATTCTGAGCTCCTCTGATGACCAGACAATTAGAATCTGGAACTGGCAGGCAAGAAATTGTATCTGGTAAGTTGGGATATGAGGTTGATCCTTTTACTACTGAGTTTCTCAACTGTTCCATATTTGAATTTGGACACATCCTTTCTATTTAACCCATTGCATGGGGGAAATTCTAAAGGGATACCTTGGCAAATAGTGCAGGCCCAGATCAGACGCCGCAGTATGCGGCGTCTGATCAGGGCCTGTACTATTTGCTAACAAAATTTTCCCTCAAAAATAGAATAAAAATGAAAAAATAGGCCTAACACCCCTTATATGACCAAAAGATTTGTCCAACATATAGCAGTGGAAGAGTCCACTAGTATACAATGGGTTAATCAGGACTTAGTCCAATAACAGGATGGAGAAGCCTCCGTGGTGTAGTGGTTATGCTACTCACCTTGTAAACCAGGGGTCTTAGGATCGATCCCGGGCTTCTCCAGACTTTCAGATGAGTCGTTAAACCGAGGTCCCATCTCTGTATGACTTGAGCTGTTATAGAGATGTAAAACTGGAACACTCACTCACTCAATAACAGGATGGCAAAAAGATGTAGATCCTGATCAGATGTTCATTTTGAGCCATAGCAACAGGGTCTTTTGGAGGTGGTTCTAACAAGTACCAGCACTTCATGTTTTGAGCAGCAATCCATGGAATGAAAATTTTCAGGTGCTAATTTAGTGTTATTCATTTCCTTTTTCTACCTCAAAGTAAGTTGTATGAAGTGCCTCAGTGAGGCCAATCTAACAAGTACCTACACTCTATCTCTTGAGCAGCATTCAAAAATCTAAGGTTTACCCTTGCACATATTAACATCACTTTACCTTGTTTTCAATTGGTTTTACATGGGTAAAACGAAATCCCAACCAATGAAAAGCATGATAAAATAGGGTTTCTGACAGTATGTGTATATAGAAGCCTCTGTGATGTATTGGTCATAATACTGGCTTAGGACATAATCCAGGGGCTGTGGGTTCAACTTTGAGCTTTTCCAGAGTGTCAGATGAGTCTTAACCCATTTTGTACCAGAAACCCTAAAACGGGAAGTTGGCAAACAGTGCAGGCCCAGATCAGACGCCGCAGAATGCGGCTTCTGATTAGGGCCTATACTGTTTGCAAAATTTTCAGCCAGTTTCCAAATAAAGTTTAAAGAAAACACAACCTGACACCCCTGAATTTTGAAATGGACACCTGTTATATATGAGAAAGATGCCATTTGGTACAAAAAGGGTCAAACCAAGGTCATGTCTCACTTTGACCTTAGTTGTTGGTTGTACTTAAAACTCAAACAGGCACTCACTCACATACACTTGGACAATATATACATGTAGCAGAATTTACTGTCTCAAATTTGTTGATGATGTCCAATCAAACGTCTAGTTTTAGTCACAATCAAACATTTAGTTTTATTCACAAGTGCATAAAGTGCATCCATGGCCTTGTGGATAAAACCGCTGACTCTTAATCATTAGGTCTCTCAACAATGTGGGGTCAAGCCGTGTTCAAGGCCACATGTGAGACACCATGTTCTGCAACTGAAGATTGGGTGTTTTTTTTCTGGTAATCCAGTTTTTCCCCACCTGATTAACAATAGCCTCAAAATAAGAGAATCATCTTGAAAGGGCAGTAAAACAGCAACAAAAAATCAAAGTTGCATAAGAAATTTGTTTTCTTTCAATACTTCAGTGTGTTGGCAGGCCACAGTCACTTTGTGATGTGTGCTCAGTTTCACCCGTCAGAAGATCTTATCGTCTCGGCTTCTCTTGATCAGACCGTGAGAGTCTGGGATATCTCGGGACTCAGGAAGAAGAATGTGGCTCCAGGTAGGTCAAACTTTATATGGGCCCCGCCAAGCGATTTTGGTACTTATCGCCTATGCGAGCAGCGAAGGTTCAGGCGAGCCTGCGCATCCGCGCAGTCTCGCCAGAACCTTCGCTGCTCGCTCATACAAGCAGTGAATCAAGAGGAACCTTCAGACAGAAAGCCATATCCCTGGCCCCTCTGAATGGCTGGGCATGCGCAGTTAAAATTTGTCATGACAGAATGCTCGAAGACCCAAATTCGCTTGGCGGGGCTCATATAATGTCCTTCGCTTTCGACAATAACGTCCAGTTTTGTATCAGCTTAATAAACTTATTAAGTGATAAGGACATCAAGCCAGCCACTTAGGTTTAAACCATTTCGTTCCAGCAACCCCAAAATGTGTAATTGGCAAACAGTGCAAGCCCAGATCAGATGCCTGGCAAACAGTGCAAGCCCAGATCAGATGCCGCAGAACGCGGCATCTGATCAGGGCCTACACTGTTTGCAAAAAGTTCAGCCATTTTCCAAATAAAATTTTAAGAAAACACAACCTGCAGGCTTTCAAGTAGTCCTACTTTTTCCTACTTTTCCTACTTTTTTGTTCTCTTCCTACTTTGTTCCTACTTTTTCCAGAAAAACTCCTACTTCTCCTACTTTTTTGATTTGTTCAAAAACTAAGATCCCAAATAAATAAATAAACAAATAAAGCAATTAAAAGTATAACATATATCTCAGCCTAAATGTAGAATGCATCTTGTTACATGATATATGGACTGATGAGCCTCGACATTCAGCTGTCGACCTCTTATGAGTAGAAGCTGTTCACTGGTTATCACTACTGAGTTTAATGCAAAGTTTGCTTCAATGTTGGCTCACAATGGATAAAACAACAGGTGTCAGCTACTAGGTATGGTTGTAGAGCTCTGTAGAACTCTTTGTTTTTACAGGGATAAGTAATTATTTAACAGATACAATAGACTTATTTGGGTTTGGGTATCCATATGTATGTAATTGTTCACAATACAACTGAAATATTTTAAGGTTCTTTCTGTATTGGATTGACTTTCTACAAACATTTCAGATTGTATTTTTATCATTTTGTTCAATCAAAAACAGTGCAGTCACAGTTCAATAGGTACAAGTTGCAGTAACCACACTCAAGATTTTCAAAGTATAATTTCAAAGACTGGCTACTGTTTGTTTTTAGCTGTACCACTAACTGGAATATGGTGTTGTAACGCAAAACTGCAATGACCATCTACAGTTTTGTTTTGTTGAGCATGACAAGAATTTTTGCAGAAGTGTAGGGATGCTTTAACTTAGAGACCAACTGGAGCTCTGTCTTGTTGAGAATGGTAGAAAGTTCACAACAGCAATGCTTTCGTGCCCTAACTGCAGTGACAAACTGTTCTCTCTTGTTGAGCATTACAGAAATTCATTGCAGCAGTCCAGTGTTGCCTCAACTACAGTAACCAACTATAGCTCTGTTTTATTTAGCATGACAAAAATTCACTTCAGCAGTGCAGTGATGCCTTAACTGTGGTGACCAGCTATAGCTCTGTCTGCTCTTTTTAGCATGACAAGATTCACTTCAGCTGTGCAGGGATGCCTTAACTGCAGTAAACATCTTGAGCTTTGTCTTGTTTAGCTTAACAAAAATCCATGATTGCAGCAATGCTTTGATGCCTCAGCTGCATTGCCCAGCTAGAGCTCTGTCTTGTTAAGCATGGCAGGAGTTCATAGCAGCAGTGCTTTGATTTCTTAACTGCAGTGATCAGCTAAAGCTATGTTTTTAAGCATGCCAGGAATTCATTGCATCAATTTTTTGAGGTCTTAACTGACCAGCAATTCATAGCAGCAATTCTTTGATACCATACCTTTGACGCCTTACTAGAGCTATGTCTTGTTTAGCATGACAGGAGTTCATTGCAGCAATGCTTTGACACCTTAACTGCAGTGGCCAACTAGATCTGTGTTTAGCACAAGAGGAATGCTGTGATGCCTTCACTGCAGTGACAAACTAAGAGTTCTGTCTTGTTTAGCTTGATAGAAATTCATTGTAGCAGCTGTGCTGTGACGACTTAACTGCGGTGACCATCTAGAGCTGAGTCTTGTTGAGCATGACAGAAATATATTGCAGCAGTGGTTTGATGACTAAACTGTAGCACTTGACCCACTGGAGCTCAGTCTTGTTGAGCAAGACAGACATTCATTGCAGCAATGCTGTGATGCCTTGACTGCAGTGATCAACTAGAGTTCTGTCTTGAGCATGAAAGGGATACACTGCAGCAGTACTGTGGAGCCTTAACTTCTGTCTTGTTGAGCATGGCAGGAATTCATTGCAGCACTTCTGTGATGCCTTTACTGCAGTGACCAACTAGAGCTTTGACTTTTTGAGCATGGCAGAAATTCATTGCAGCAGTGCAGCTTAAATTTGCCTTAAATTCATTGATCAACTAGAATTCTTGTCTTGTTAAGTATGAAAGTAATTCATTGTTGCCATGCTTAAATGCCTTAACTGCAATGATCATTTAGCATTCTGTCTTGTTGAGCATGAGATGAATTCAATGTTGCAGCAGTGCTGTGTTGCACTGAATTGACCTACTAGAGTTCTGTCTTGTTGAGCATGGCCAACATGATATTGCATGTTTGCAGCAACAAACTTGAGATCTGTCTTATGGAGGATGACAGGAATTCAAAGCAGCAGTAATGCAATGCCTTAACTGCAGTGATTGACCAACCTGATATCTTTCTTGTCTAGCATGACTTAAATTCATTGCAGCAATACTTTAATGCCTTGACTTCAGTGAGCAACTAAAATGCTGTCTTGTTTAGCATGACAGGAATTCATTGTAGCAGTGCTATGATGCTTCACCTGGACATCTTGTAGCTGATGCTTCTCACTTAAATGTAAATTTTCAAAATTCGTCAATTCATTTGAATTTATATTTTGACATATGTCAGTATCTAGGTACATATCTATGCCAGTGACGAAATCTTGACAAAAGCATTAGAAGTTCAAGCTGCTGGCATGAATAACTGTACTAGATGGGTTAGCCACTAATATTTTACAGGTGCCAGATATTTTGGATGTAAAAACATTAGACTCAAATGTACAAACAAAACTGCCCAAAATGAAAAAAACTGATAAAATGTCAGTCATATGGTGGTATGTTTATGTCCATTAGCTCCTACTTTTTACATCAGGTTCCTACTTTTTTCCTACTTTTCTCCTACTTTTTAATATCTCCGGCTCCTACTTTTCTCCTACTTTTTCACAAGGAGTCACTTGAAAGCCTGAACCTGACACCCCTAGATTTTTAAATGGACATGTGTTTTATATAAGGTGGATGATTCCATTCAGTACAAAAAGGGTTGACCACATGTGCACTGACTGGGTGATGAGGAGGTTGCAGGTTCAATCCCTGCTTGCTCCGGTAGCATTCTTTTGTGGTTGATCATGAAATATTTTCTATAGTAATTATCTCTTGTCTGCTAATTCAAAAAAGGCATTTGTCAGCTACTGGCGAAAGAATGGGCACTGCTGGTAACTGCTTATGTAGAAGCCTGTCCTGAAAAAGTTTGGTAAGGAAACATCTGACTGGCTTGACACATTTAATAGTGTTGACTGGGCTGTTGAACTCCAAACCAAACCTAAATCATAGTCTACTAAGGACATAAATTTTATAGCAAATGTTAAACAGCTTCACGGATAGGATTTGCTGGTAGATTATCATTGATGCCTTAAAGGGAATGGGAACACCTAGCTCATAATTTTACCATTTTGCACAAGGAGACCACTTTTGGGACTTACTGTTCACTTTTCTATAGGCTCAGAGCCACTGAAAAAGAGGTCTACTCAGGAGCAAATTCTTTCCTTTAAGAGTTGACCCCTATTGAGATGGCAGACAAAAGCCTCCCACAAAGGTATACCCATTCCCCTTAAGAACCTTTTTTTTTTTTTTTTTTTTTTTTTTCAGCATTTTCTTTTTATTTTTCAGCAAAAAATGCTCCAGACAAGGAGGAGAAATGTGAAAAATTTTGGGATATTTTTTTACTTCTCCATTAAAATATATGTTAAGGGTTTTTCCGCCGTCTCTGATTAACAGCTGGCTTGATATCAGTGAATCAATCTTGAAAGGGTTTAAAAACCAAAAATAAAAAAATAAATAAGACTGCCAGAAAAGTAATTTTGACCAGAAGAGTAGTTTCAGCCATATAGCATATATGTGATATTACTATTGCCTTTATCCCTTATCCTGCTGTTCACAACAACCGCTAACTTTGCAAACAGTGAAGCCATCTGATCAGGATCTACACTGTTTGTCATGCAGTTTGTGAATTTGACATACATTAAGTAATTTGATTGGTTGATAATCAGCAGTGGTAGTGGCCTTATTAATTTATGCAGCAGGATGAAATTAAGGGTAGATAATGTGAATATGTAAATGTTTTACCTTTCATTTCATTGTACATTTCAGGTTCAACAAGTATCGAGGACAGGATCCGCAGCTCTAACCAGCCTGATCTGTTTGGTATGTCTGACGCTGTTGTCAAGCACGTCTTGGAAGGTCATGATCGTGGTGTGAACTGGTGTGCTTTCCACCCGTCACTCCCTCTCATTGTGTCGGGGGCTGATGACAGACAGGTCAAACTCTGGAGAATGAATGGTAAGCTGATAGCCAAGTAACAGACTAGGTGTAATGTTAATATTAAAGGATTTTATTAAAATATGCACTTCCGAATGTAAGCGAACATAGTATTGGATAATGTCAAAAATTTTCTTTCAGTAAACTGTCCGAAACCCTACCTCATCATGTAACATTGCTTTTCAATGGCTGGGTGGGTGGTTGGGTGAGGCAAAATTGATGTATATCTTGCGTCGATGGGGTGTCCAGCTGATATTGGCTCACAATTGGACAAGGCCGGGTGTACTTGCAGCAGGTATGGGTAGATGGGGAATGTTTTTATTAGGGCCCCGCACTGAAAGTGTGGGTGCCCTATAGTAATCACTCTGTTCATCTGTCTGTCTGTCTGTCCGTCTGTCCGTCCACAAATTTTTTTACTCCTCTGATAGCGCTGCCGGGGCCCTAGTCAGTTTCACTGACAGCTCTAGTTTCTTTTGTTGTTTCTAAACCTCCATTCATTTTCCTCTTTCTCCTCTGTCCCTCACTATCGTCTCTGCTATTTCTTCTATCTCTTTTCTCCCTTTCTCTGGGCAACGACACAAAACGACCCACAAGTGGGCCCCGCACTGAAAGTGTGGGTGCCCTATAGTAATCACTCTGTCCGTCTGTCTGTCCGTCTGTCCGTCCACAAATTTTTTTACTCCTCTGATAGCGCTGCCGGGGCCCTAGTCAGTTTCACTGACAGCTCTAGTTTCTTTTGTTGTTTCTAAACCTCCATTCATTTTCCTCTTTCTCCTCTGTCCCTCACTATCGTCTCTGCTATTTCTTCTATCTCTTCTCTCCCTTTCTCTGGGCAACGACACAAAACGACCCACAAGTGTTGACATGTCATTAAATCCCAAACAATCTAGCAATCAATTATCATAGATGGTATTCGGTTTATGCAGTTCCCGATGCTTACCACTTTGAGTAAAGTACAGTATTTTAACAAAACAAATGAATAAGTGTATTATAATGGGCATAGTGGTATTCAAAATTGTCATTTGGGGAGGTGAATCATAGGTTTTACAGTCACAAATTATGTTTTACAGCTCCGCTGAAGCATCACCATTAGGGCTGGCTAATCGGAGCTGAAAAGATAATCGATTATTAGTCATGTCATTGCGAGCGATAATCGATTAGTAATCGCTAAGGTTTTTGTCATTATTTTACCTGTCTGGCTTTCTGTCTGAGCATGACTCTTACCATATGTTTCACTTTACCATATGTATATTTGAACAGACAGGCCTGAGCAAACAGTGTAGACCCAGATGAGACACCACATAATGCGGCATCTCATCAGGGTCTGCACTGTTTGCCAACCATCCAACTATTTTAGGCATATCTTTGGGTAGTAAATTGTAACTATCAAGTAATCGATTAAAAGCAAATCAGAAATGATAATCATGTTTGTGGAATTTATCGATCGATTAATCGATTATATGATTAATCGCATCAGCCTTAATCACCATGAAAAGAAATTTCTGATGATAAACAGCTGATTTGCCTCCCCAAATGACAATTTTGAAGACAGTTATCCCCTAATTAGTATATCTTCTAAAATACTGTTGAGTGAAATGAGCCTCCACAGGGACACATGAACGATTTTGAAACAGCCATAGTAAACAAGCCATAAGAGCTGAACAGCCATTGAAGTTTCACTGTAAATACGACAGCATTGTGTATTGGAGTTGAGTTTTGATATAGAGGATCTTACATGAGTGTTCATGTATTATTGAATTTATTAAACGAATTGAGGAAAAGGGATAAAATGCGAGGCTTTGCCGAGCATTTTATCCCTTTTCCTCAACGAGTTTAATAAATTCAATAATATATGAGCACGAATGCAAGATTCTATTTATCATATGACATTCAAAACGCATTTTATTCACGATTGTTTAATAAAAAGGTCAATATTCCGCCATTAGTAAACGCGACGTCGTTAAGTACGCCGTCCATGTAACGTTACGGGACGTATCTAGTTAATTTGCATATTTAATCCACTAGTGGATTATCGAAAATATTACATGACGTTATTACACTCTCAGACGCGACGTCATATGATAAATCCTTTTACACCATTTTCAGAGGCTAAAGCGTGGGAGGTGGACACTTGCCGAGGTCATTACAACAATGTGTCCTGCTGCCTCTTCCACCCAAGACAAGAACTGATCCTGAGCAACTCTGAGGACAAGAGTATTAGAGTCTGGGACATGAGTAAAAGGTAACTGAATTGCTTTGGAATTGCAAATTCCAAATTGGAGTAAAACATACAAACAAAACAAAAAAGAAAAAAACGACTAGAAATGTGTTAATAGGACACAAATGCCCCGCTAAGGCTCGATCTGCCTGATACAAATGCCTTAAACTGTTGTACATATGTACACACCTCATAGGTAGGTGTGTACACATACCCATACAGAAGGATGAACATACGTATGCGCATACAGAAAACTGCCCCCAGCTTCATTTGATGCAGGGGCATAAAAAGAAAAACCTTTCAAGTGTATCACTTTCATCTTAGTGATAGACAAAGACTAAACTCAAGATATTTAAGTGAAAAGAAATACTTCAATTTTAGTCTACAAGTACATATGCCAGACTGGCTTTATGATCATATGAGCCCCGCCAAGCGATTCTGTGTCTTCGAGCATTCCGTCGTGACAAATTTTAATTGCGCATGCCCAGCCATTCAGATGGGCCAGGGATATGGCTTTCTGTCTGAAGGTTCCTCTTGATTCACTGCTTGTATGACCGAGCAGCGAAGGTTCTGGCGAGACTGCGCAGATGCGCAGGCTCGCCTGAACCTTCGTTGCTCGCATAGGCGATAAGTACCAAAATCGCTTGACGGGACCCATATATAATAAGCTTCAGTGACATGATTACATTATGATAACAAACCCATGTGATAAATTGTCAGGTGTCTTTCAAATGAAAATGTTTGGCTGTTTTCATTTTCCTAGTCCAGTTTTCTTCCTTGTATAGATTGTTGGTGCTCGTTAGAACCGCCTCAATGAGGCAGTTCTATCGAGCACCAACAACCTATGTTTTTGCACAAAAATAAGGAAAACAATAAATACCCCCATAAATGCCACATATCTTGGTATACAGTGGGGTTTAGAGGGATGTTCACATCACAGACTACAGTAGAACTTGGATGGCTCGAACACTGATGGCCCGTTTACTATGGATGTGTCGAACTCATTCTTGAGCCCCTAGCGAAATCCTCTGCGTGAGAAATGGTGGGGGATAATTAAGGAGATTTTAGTCTTTTATCTTGCAAATGTATGCAAATGAATGCTGTATGTACTCATTA
Source organism: Lucinisca nassula (assembly GCA_963580285.1). Lineage (NCBI taxonomy): Eukaryota > Metazoa > Mollusca > Bivalvia > Lucinida > Lucinidae > Lucinisca > Lucinisca nassula. The sequence continues at coordinate 37,121,185 of OY757019.1, forward strand.
GAATCGCCTAGATGAGGCGATTCTAATGAGTACACACAACATACATTTTCATTATAGAACGCCCAAAAGATGTCTAAAAGTATCTCGTTATGCCTTCTGGCAGAAACCATCAGTGGCTCGAACTACCCCTGTCTCGAACAAATTTTCGTGGTCCCAAAGGTGTTCGAGCCATTGAAGTTTGGCTGTAGTTAACCAGTGGGGTTTAGAGGGATGTTCACATCACAGACTAGTTAACCAGTGGGGTTAAGAGGGATGTTCACATCACAGACTAGTTAACCAGCGGGTTTAGAGGGATGTTCACATCACAGACTAGTTAACCAGCGGGTTTAGAGGGATGTTCACATCACAGACTAGTTAACCAGCGGGGTTAAGAGGGATGTTCACATCACAGACTAGTTAACCAGCAGGGTTTAGAGGGATGTTCACATCACAGACTAGTTAACCAGTGGGGTTTAGAGGGATGTTCACATCACAGACTAGTTAACCAGCAGGGTTTAGAGGGATATTCACATCACAGACTAGTTAACCAGCAGGGTTTAGAGGGATATTCACATCACAGACTAGTTAACCAGCAGGGTTTAGAGGGATGTTCACATCACAGACTAGTTAACCAGCGGGTTTAGAGGGATGTTCACATCACAGACTAGTTAACCAGTGGGGTTAAGAGGGACATCACATCACAGACTAGTTAACCAGCGGGTTTAGAGGGATGTTCACATCACAGACTAGTTAACCAGCGGGTTTAGAGGGATGTTCACATCACAGACTAGTTAACCAGTGGGGTTAAGAGGGATGTTCACATCACAGACTAGTTAACCAGCGGGTTTAGAGGGATGTTCACATCACAGACTAGTTAACCAGCGGGGTTGAGAGGGATGTTCACATCACAGACTAGTTAACCAGTGGGGTTTAGAGGGATGTTCACATCACAGACTAGTTAACCAGCGGGTTTAGAGGGATGTTCACATCACAGACTAGTTAACCAGCAGGGTTTAGAGGGATGTTCACATCACAGACTAGTTAACCAGTGGGGTTTAGAGGGATGTTCACATCACAGACTATTAACCAGTGGGGTTAAGAGGGATGTTCACATCACAGACTAGTTAACCAGCAGGGTTTAGAGGGATGTTCACATCACAGACTAGTTAACCAGCAGGGTTTAGAGGGATGTTCACATCACAGACTAGTTAACCAGCAGGGTTTAGAGGGATGTTCACATCACAGACTAGTTAACCAGCAGGGTTAAGAGGGATGTTCACATCACAGACTAGTTAACCAGTGGGGTTAAGAGGGATGTTCACATCACAGACTAGTTAACCAGCGGGGTTAAGAGGGATGTTCACATCACAGACTAGTTAACCAGCGGGTTTAGAGGGATATTCATATCACAGACTAGTTAACCAGCAGGGTTAAGAGGAATGTTCACATCACAGACTAGTTAACCAGCGGGTTAAGAGGGATATTCACATCACAGACTAGTTAACCAGCGGGTTAAGAGGGATATTCACATCACAGACTAGTTAACCAGCAGGGTTTAGAGGGATATTCACATCACAGACTAGTTAACCAGCAGGGTTTAGAGGGATATTCACATCACAGACTAGTTAACCAGCAGGGTTTAGAGGGATGTTCACATCACAGACTAGTTAACCAGTGGGGTTTAGAGGGATGTTCACATCACAGACTAGTTAACCAGCAGGGTTTAGAGGGATGTTCACATCACAGACTAGTTAACCAGCGGGTTAAGAGGGATATTCACATCACAGACTAGTTAACCAGCAGGGTTTAGAGGGATGTTCACATCACAGACTAGTTAACCAGCAGGGTTTAGAGGGATGTTCACATCACAGACTAGTTAACCAGCAGGGTTTAGAGGGATGTTCACATCACAGACTAGTTAACCAGCAGGGTTTAGAGGGATGTTCACATCACAGACTAGTTAACCAGCGGGTTAAGAGGGATATTCACATCACAGACTAGTTAACCAGCGGGGTTTAGAGGGATATTCACATCACAGACTAGTTAACCAGTGGGGTTAAGAGGGATATTCACATCACAGACTAGTTAACCAGTGGGGTTAAGAGGGATATTCACATCACAGACTAGTTAACCAGTGGGGTTAAGAGGGATATTCACATCACAGACTAGTTAACCAGCGGGGTTTAGAGGGATGTTCACATCACAGACTAGTTAACCAGTGGGGTTAAGAGGGATGTTCACATCACAGACTAGTTAACCTGATCACTGTTGGGACTTGCTTGTTTGTTTGAATTGAGGTTTTACATCACAGTCAACACTATTTGGGTCATGTTGGACATTGAGATAAATAACATCTCAATCCCTTCCGCTCAAACAAGCTGATAGGGTCAATATGGAGGGTCGGTTGGACTCACACCCACACCACTTTGCCTGGGCAGTCTTAGACCTTCTAAGTGGTTTACCATTACGCATGTGCGGTCGTTTCAGCTCTGCGTGCAAACATCATGCAGTCCAATTTATTTCTCCAAGCCCCAATTGCTGGGGCTATGATGTTTGGGACTGGCAATATGTTCAAATGGGGAGGTTCTACTCACTGAGGGTTTATAATAACAATAGGGCAGAATTCATTATATTGATAATTTAGATATGTGTTTTTATCTTCTATAATATAAAGGAATTTTGTTACTCTTCAGAATCTCCTCAATGAGGCCCAACAAAGATCAAAAACATAAGAGAAGAATAACTAACTGGCAGAAATTTTATTGCCAGTGCACATCGCAAGTATCATATAGGGAAATACAACTTCAGTCAAGGAAATTATCCTTGACAAAAGAAAAGATGTATTTACTTCTTTAGAAGTCGTACACCGTGTTAAGGAGCAATGTTGAAAGTTTATTTCATCCAGCCAGAGTATAGATATTTCGCTGAGTCTTTCTATTTGCTTTACCTGCCAAAAATGATGCCATTTAGCATGCTCAACAGTGTTAAATAAAAGCAAACACATCATGACATCATGAGAGTAGTTTTGAAAAATTGCATGTATAATTGGCTTTTGATTGAGGGCTTTGCCTGTGATTAAATCTAGTCTGACATTTTGTGTAGGGAGAGCGTAAATGCAAAAAGAAAACTACAGCTAATTATAACTCAAAATCCGTTTTATTGAGTAATTAAATAACAATAGAACTGATTTGAATTCACTCACACACCAAGAACAATGCATTGGGGAAAACAGTTGAAAATCACCGTGTATGACTAACAATTCACCGTGTAGAACTCGCATGCATAAGACACTTAAGGCTAAGTCAGAAATAAAGACATTTCTTTTGTTTAAAAAAAAAAAAAAACAAATCCGACAAAAGGTCCACCAATAGTGCACCAAAACCTCTTTATAACACTATTAATGGGGTCCAAAGCAGACACCGTGTTAGTTAAACAACCATGTTATTGTCAAACAAAAATGTATAGATTATATAGAAAAATGACCATTTTTTGGGATCCATCTTGAAACCGTGTTATATCCATAACCATGTTATAACGAACTGTGTTATAATGAGGTTGTGGTGTAACTGCCAAAATTTGTTGCCACCAAATTCAAGTGTTTTACAGTAATTAGCAATAGTACAAGACAAACTTTTACAACTTTCAAGGTAGAGCCTCCAGTGGTGTAGTGGTTAAGCTACTTACCTCAAAAAGCAGGGGTCATGAGTTCGATTCCAGGCTTCATAAGATTTTCAGATGAGTCTTTTAACTGAGGGCCCACCTCCATATGACCTTTATAATGGCTGTTGGTGGGACTTAAAGCTCACAGAAACACACACAAACTTTCAAGGTGACTTACAGAAGAACAATTGTTTTCTTTTTAGAACTGGAGTTCAGACATTCCGACGAGAACATGACAGGTTTTGGATCATGTCAGCTCACCCCAGTCTCAACATCTTTGCTGCGGGGCATGACAGTGGTATGATTATCTTCAAGCTAGAAAGAGAGAGACCTGCCTATGCTGTACACAATAACCTCCTCTACTATGTGAAAGAGAAGTTCCTTAGAAGACTTGATTTTAGCAGTAATAAGGATGTCCCAGTGATGCAGTTAAGAGGGTAAAAAAACATAACCAACTTTTTGTTTATAAATGTGCTAGTTTTAAAATAAAAGAAATGACAGAAAGTACACCAAAACCTCTTTGTAACACAGATATAACATTATAAATATATTCAATGTATACCGTAAAAATGCTGAATATTCGGACACCTTGAAAACTTGCTGTAATTCTCAAAAACTTTAAACAAATTTGTTTCACGATCCAACAAGGAGTCCAAAAGCTGCAGATGGAATGGCAAACAGTGCAGATCCTGATCAATCTGATCTGAGTCTGCACTGTTTGCTCAGATCTATGTGTCCCCAATCTACCGCCTGTTGATTCAAGAAGGGAAGTTTTCAGTATCTGGCGAAAGAATGTGCACTGTACTGGTTAACAGCTTACGTATAAGCCTGCCCAGGAAAAGTGTGGATAGGTAAATTGACTGGCTCGAAAATGACCTGATTAGTGTTGACTGGGCCATTACACTCCAATACAAACAAACTATCTGTCCCAATACATAGGATCATTATGGTATATTGTATAAAAAATTCTTATGCACTTGCATATGTAACGCGACGTCTGATTGGATAACGTCAAAAATTTGCGACAGTATATTCTGCGATATACTGTCGGAAATCTGACGTCACCACGTAACGTCGTTTTTCATTGGCTGACATTTGGTTTTACGCAGCTCACAATGCCTGCCGCTTTGTGCAAAATAGTACAATTTTTAACAAAACAACCGAATAAGTGCATTAGAATGGGGATAACTGTATTGAAAATTGTCATTTGGGGAGGTAAATCGGTGGTTTTACGGTCGCAAATTCCGTTTTACGGCTCCGCTGACGCGTCGCCGTAAAACGAAATTTCCGACCGTAAAACCACCGATTTACCTCCCCAAATGACAATTTTGAATACAGTTATCCCCTAAATGATCACAAATGGTCTTTTGCATGAAACTACCTCAAGGTCTTATATTCAAGCTGCTAGCTGCAAAGGATCAGTCGAGACTGTGTGTATGTGCAGGCTCTCTTGTGTCTTGAGGTATTCAACTATGCAGTAATGATTCTTTTCCCATGAGCTGTTTATGGATACGGGAATGCAAAGCAACTCTGACACATTTTTCAGCAAAACAAAAAACAAAAAAAACTGCATTAGATAGCGTACATTCATACTTGAACAATTAGGACACTAACAAGATCATTAACCCTTCTCTTGCTGAATATTCATTATAGCCACACCCATTTCTGACTTTGAACCAATCAGATTACTTGATGTAATTTATTCCTACAAATTCATAAATTGAATGTCAAACAGTGCAGATCCTGATCAGATGGCTTCTTCAGAAGCCATCTGATCTGGATCTACACTGTTTCCAAAGAAAAGGGTTGTCGTGAACAGCATGATAAGAGTTAAGCGCTAACAATGCTTTAGACAACTGAACCCTGGAGAAAAGTTTTCACAGCAAAATGCTGGCATTGTCATTTCAGCCTATATTGCACTACTCATGTGTGATAATCTTTTTCAGGGGGTCAAGGTCACCAGTATATTGTATGTCATACAATCCAGCCGAAAATGCAGTTCTTCTAATCACAGTAAGTTCCTCTTTCCTATGCTTTGTAAACATTTGTTGCCGCATCTGCTTCAAACATGGCGGAATATAGGTTTTTTGCCCATAGCCATCAACATCTGTGACAACCCTCCCTAGCTTTCGCCCTAATGTTCAAGTCTATTTCTCAAAAGCTACGAGAGCTTATATAGAGAATTCCAGGTTTGTGCCATTTGATATCAAGTTCATCAGGCAAAGCTTCGAGAACGCTTGTAAAATCTAGAGGCTCGCCGAGCGATTCTACATGCGTTCTCGTAGCCGAGCGTGATAAATTTGAAATCAAAGGACACAAATCTGGTTTGCTATTTATCAGTTAATCCCCTTGTACGCTTAAAAATTTGCCTTTTTTTCCAGTAGTCCAGTTCATAGAAGTGCAATGCCATGACTGGGTTTTCCCTCAAAGTTTTTATTTGGGGGACATTTGTCCCCCTTAAATTTCATTTTAGGGGACAAATGAAAATTTTGGGGGACATGTCAGAAATTTTTATCCCTTCTCCTGTTTTGATGTAAACTGTTCATCCCACACAATCTATCGTCCCAACAAAGCCAGGAGTACAAATCTAACCACTTGTCAGAAAACATCCGTGTTTTTTTTACTAGAGGAGACCGCTTCTGCACTCCTTAAAGGGTCATTCTGTAAAAGACTTTGTCCCACTTCTTCCTCTGCGGAAGATGCACTTAATTTTTCATGCGAAGACGCCGAATCTCCCCCAGAGGAAGAAAAAAAATGATGTTAATCGTTTTTGGGCAGCCATTTTCTGTCAACAAGTATTGGTTCCCAGCACACAAACAGTATTGCAACCGGCAAAGTTATGAGTCGGGAACCATATAAATTGATCAGTATCGCTCAGACGATTGCAAGGTGCGTCTATTAAGTGAATTTCGAATTGAACCGAATCCCACTCAGAAGCGTCGGTTTATGCCCATCGGGGCGCACTACGAAGCAAAAAGCGGGACATATGCATCGAAAACATGGCAAAACGCAGAAATTTGTGCGCCAGGGAAAACCCTGCCATGATGACCTAATAAAGCTGACTGGTCCTGAGAAAGCATATCTTTATCAGGTCAGGGTGTTGCAATGCACTTGACTGATAAAAATGATTCTAGGTAAGGCAACTTTAATTCCAGCATCCATAATTGACCTTGAACATCATATTGTTGTTCATCGACTTCAGAAAGATTTTGCCTTCTGGGTAATTCTTGTTAAACCCTCATCCTGCTGAATAAATTAATTTTGCCACACCCTTTTCTGACTATCCATCAATCAAATTACCTGGTATAATGTATTCATTTCATTCAAAAACTGAATGACAAACATTGTAGATCCTGATCAGATGGCTTTCTGTTGAATGTGTAGACAGCTTTCAGGGGTTTTCCTAAGGATCAAATGCCTGTTGCCATTGAAACTTAAGGTCCCCGCTTGGGACTTTAAGAAATTGATGGGCTGCATGATGCTTCCATGCAGAGCTGAAAGGGACGGCACGACAAGTACTGGTTAACCACTTAGAGGATCTAGGCCTGCCCAGGCAAAGCGGTGCGTGTCCTTGCTTATAAACCCTATTGGTTTCATTGGGCAACAGGGCTTGAGATGTCATCTTAATGTCGGGTAAAAGTCCCACAAAATTGAAAGTAGCCTCTCCAAAATGATCTATACAATGTTGATGGGGATGTTAAACCTCAAAACAAACAAACATTGAAACCGAATGTTTTCTTGTCATTTTTTACAGCGTACCTCAAATGTGGAGAACAGCACATACGATCTGTATGCAATACCTAAAGACAGTGACTCAAAGAACCCAGATGGTAGGACATTATCTTGTGTAGCATACTGGAGCAAATACACTTAGAAATTTTATTTTAACCTTTAAAATGCCATGAAAAACTGCATCTGAAAGTGTCATCTGCTGATGTCATCTGCTAAATTTTAAAGAATATTTTTGCATACATGCAAACAGTGTTGACCCAGATCAGACTAGAGGAGTAGTCTGATCTGAGTTGACCCAGATCAGACTGCTCCTAAAGGAGCAGTCTGATCTGGGTCCACTCTGTTTGCAAAATCGCTTTTAAAGTAAACAGCAGACGATGAAGCAGACGACAATTGTTGTGATAGGCAGTTTATGGATTAATCCAAAACAAGGCATAGAAAGTCCTTCAGTTATGCCCACTGTTAGGTACAACCATTATGACACAAATGCTCCTTATGCCAACTTTGGACACGTTTGGCCAAAGTTGGCATGAGGAACATGCATAATCAAATGCAGACTTCCTTTACACAATGAAGCAGTTCTGAATGGCCTGTTCTGAGTGGCCTATCTTGTTTGTTTGCTTGAATTTACGTCAGTTTAAAGACTCATCAGAAAGTGTGGAGAAGCCCGAAATGGAACCAAGACCGCTGATTTATAATGCAAGGAGCTTAATAATGGCTTCTTCAAATTTCCTTTAAAGAAAGTAGCACTTGTTATGTTATTGAGAGTTTTTGTAGATATTGCAGCTAGAATAGACAGCAAAAATTGGTGTGCCCTTACTCAAGCATGTAGGAAAACTTTACTGCTTGGCAGATTGACTACAGATTCCCTCAAAGGAACTTGCGAGGTTTTTTACTTCTAAGGGATAATTGTCATTTGATTTGGTAAATTGTCAGACATTGTGTTTTTATTCCACACTTTGCGACCCTAAAACCGATGAACTACCAAATAACAAAATAACAATGTTCAATGCAGATATCTCCATTCTAATGCATTTGGGAACTTGTAAAGTTTAAAAATTGAAGATTTTTGCTGCTGTGAGCTACATAAAACCAAATGTCAGCTCAGCAAATTGAAAGCAACCTTACATGAAGATGTTGAGTTTCCAACGGTACATTATAGTATATACCATGGCAAATTTCTACCATCATTTACTAAAACATGGCTATTAAAATAATTTGTAAATTTTACCGCAGAAAAAAAAAACTTGAAAATTTTCCGATAAAAATTGAGATAATTCTCTTATTTCTGCTCAAAATATACAATATAGATTGAGGGTATATCAAGGCGGTTCTAACGAGCACCCACAATCTATATTTTAGAGCAGAAATAAGAAAAATAAGGTTTACCCCTGTAAACCTCAGTTTTACTATATAAAAGTGGACTTCAAGGGGGTCAGAATTTTATAGGCATGTTTTCGTGATGCATCTGTTCAGATGGGAGTGCATTAGAAAGGAATCAAGACGAATCAAGATAAGCTTTGGACACGTATTTCATACAGTCCAAAGGCAGTTAAAATATCTGAAAATGTAAAAAAAAAAAAATCAGAAATAGTGGCATATTCGTTTCTGGTCATGCACCATTGTGATCTTTTGTAAGAAGTGCACCGTCTGTGCAACACAGAACTTTAACTCTTATCATGCTGTTCACGACAACCCCTATCTTTGGAAACAGTGTAGATCCAGATCAGATGGCTTCTGAAGAAGCCATCTGATCAGGATCTACACTGTTTGGCATTCAGTTTATGAATTTGTAGCAATGAATTACATCAAGTAATTTGATTGGATGACAGAGAGAAATGGGTGTGGCTTAAATGAATATTCAGCAAGATAAGGGTTAACTCAAAAGTGAGCGTTTTCCACATTCATGTTTCAGCTCCTGAAGGAAAGAGATCTTCAGGTCTCAACGCTATCTGGGTGGCTAGGAACAGATTTGCTGTTCTAGACAGGACTCACTCTGTAAGTATAGTCAACCTTATACTGTAATTTGAACCCATCTGTATTGTTCTGCATGCTGGGTATTTTTATGCCCCCGGAATCTAAGAGGCATATAGTTTTTGGTCTGTCTGTCTGTTTGTCTGTCTACAAAAACCTTAACATTGGGCATAACTTTTGAATGGTAATAGATAGCGCTTTCATATTTCACATGTGTATACCTTATCACAAGACCTTTCCAGTGGTACCATAATTTTTGATCTCGTGACCTTGAACTTGACCTTTGACGTATTTTTTTCAAAATTTTTCCGTTTGTCTGTTTGTTTGTCTACAAAAACCTTAACATTGGGCATAACTTTTGAATGGTAATAGATAGAGCTTTCATATTTCACATGTATAAACCTTATCACAAGACCTTTCCAGTGGTACCATAATTTTTTGATCTCGTGACCTTGAACTTGACCTTTGACTTATTTTTTTTTAATTTTTAAAAACATTAACATTGGCCATAACTTTCGATTGGTAAGTGATAGGGCTTTCATATTTCATATGTGCATTCATTGTCACAAGACCTTTCTAGTGGTACCATAATTTTTGACCTTGTGACCTTGACTGTGATTTTTGACCTACTTTTTAAAAACTTTAATATTGGCCATAACTTTCGATTGGTAAGTGGTAGGGCTTTCATATTTCACATGTGCACTCCTTGTCACAAGACCTTTCTAGTGGTACCATAATTTTTGACCTCGTGACCTTGACCTTTGACCTACTTTTATAAACTTTAACATTGGCCATAACTTTCGATTGGTAAGTAGTAGGGCTTTCATATTTCACACGTGCACTCCTTGTCACAAGACCTTTCTAGTGGTACCATAATTTTTGTCCATCCAGACACCCCCCCCCCCTCAAGGTCAAGGCACTGTGGCTATTTTTAGAAAAACTTTGTCATCGCTCTATCGCCTACATTTCTAGGTCATACCTTTTGATTGCTTAGTGATACTGCTTTCATATTTAACATGCGCTGTCCGGGGGCATCAGTGTTTCACAAACACATCTTGTTTTTTTCAGAAGACGACATTTTGAAATATTTTTCTTATTTTTCCCAGAAAACAGCACTTGACATCTCATGCAAATTGTCTCCAGGGGCAGACAATATGCATGAGATGGAGACAACTGACATGAGATATCAAGTCCTGTTTCCTGGGAAAAATAAGAAAAATGTCAGCATATTGTGGTCTGCTGAATTTGGTTATACCAACACTTGTTACTGGCCCCTGTCACAGGCCTGACATTTGAACCCTCTTCATACCAATATTTGTCACTGGCCTCTGTAGGCTAGTGGGTAAGTGCAGTGTCTGTAAATCATAAGGGCCCTCACTGCCATGGGTTTGAGTATAGCATGTGACACGTGTGACGCTAAGTTCTGCAATGAACGTTAGATGGTTTTTCTGTGGTTACACTGGTTTTCACCCAATTCTGATTCACGATGTGCCCAAAATAAGTGAAATAATTTTGAAAGGGCCATAAAACTAAATAAAAAATGTCAACATTCGATTTAATGACAAATCTCATTATAACGACAGTTCAAGTTAAGCACAAGATGAGAACAAAATTAAAGAAAGAATCTGGCGAAAGAATCTGCACTGTACTGTTTAACCACTTATGCATAAGCTTGTCCAGGAAATGGCCCCCGCCCATCAGGGCTTGAATAAATAGATGGGCTGCATGATGCTTCCATGCAGAGCTGAAACCGACCACACACTAGTACTTGTGAACCGCTTAGAGGATCTAAGCCTTCCCAGGCAAAGCGGTGCGAGTCGGACCATCCATGCTTATAAACCCTAATGGTTTCATTGGGCGACAAGGCTTGAGATGTCATTTCATCTCTATGTCGGGTAAAAGTCCCACAAAATTGGAAGCAACATCTCCAAAATGACCAATACAGTGTTGATGGGGACGTTAAACCTCAAATCAGACAAACAATTGTCCAGGAAAGGTGTGGTAAGCTGAACTGACTGGCTTGATAGGACCTAAATAGTTTTGACTGGGCCGGTCAAACAAACAAACAAAATTAAGGGGAATGAGAACACCTGGCAGATTTTTTTTCTCCACTTTTCAAAGGGAGACAACTTTCAGGACTTCCTGTTCACTTTTCTGTAAGCCAAATGGGTCTACTCTTAAAGGAAAGGTCTACTCTTAAAGGAAAGAATTCTTTTCTTTAAGAGTTGACCTCTATTGACATGGGAGCCAAAAATACTTTTGCAGGAGTTGCCTCCCCTGAAGATGTATCCATTCCCCTTAAAGGAACTCATTTTGTATTTTAGATTGTGATCAAGAACTTGAAGAATGAAATCACCAAAAAAGTCCAGGCTCCAAATTGCGAGGATATATTTTACGCTGGTACCGGCTGTCTGCTGCTCAAGGACAGCGACAATGTCACATTGTTTGACGTACAGCAGAAGAGGACACTGGCCACAGTGAAGATCTCCAAGGTCAAGTACGTCATCTGGTCAGGTGACATGTCACATGTGGCGCTCATTAGCAAACATGGTAGGTATCATGAACAGTTTCTGTATTTATCTTCACTCATAGAATGTCAATCATGACAATTGTCGTCTGCATTGTCGTCTGCCAGTTACTTTAGAAGTCATTTTTGCAAACAATGTGGACCCAGATCATGCAGTCTCATCTGTGTCCACACTGTTTGCCTGACAGTCTGATCTGGGCCACAATGTTTGCCTGCATACAAATATATTTTTAAAAAGTTTGCCAGAAGATTCAGCAGATGACATATGCAGACAACACTTTCAGATGTAGTTTTTCTTGGTGCCTTAAGAATTAAGTATTCAACTCCTTACCATACTTGCTCTAAAAGTTCAAGTATAATTTACTACCCGATGTTGTGTCTTAAAATAGCTGGATGAGTTGACATGATGAGATGTGGCATTCTGAGGCGTCTCATCTGGGTCAACACTGTTTACTAAGGCCTGTCTGTTTGAATACATATTACAGTAAATATGGTTTAGTGCCAGGCAAAATTAAGATGACTTTCTTTTTGTGTTTGTTAAAAAAACCCGGCTTGCTGTTTTATTTGAATGGTTTGCTAGACAATACCCCACCCTCTTGTCCATGATTCATTCATTAAACCCCTATTAAGACACCAAGAAAAACTGAATTTTTGACATCGGTGTCTGTTTATGTCATGTGTTGCATCTTCTTGCAAAGTTTTCAAACATAGTTTTTCAGACAGGCAAACAGTGTGGATCCTGATCAGACTGCTGCTTGAGAAACAGTCTGATCTGGATCTACTTTTTTTGCAACAATTTCTTTAAAAGTAACCTTACCAACAGACAACAAAGCAGTGATAGGCATCTTATGGGTTAAAAAAACTAACTTCTCATATTTCATCACGTGGACAAGTCCGTGAAATGAACACCCCATTACACCCCATTTTGTATAGAGAAAACTGGGGTTTACAGGGGTAAACATTATTTTACTTATCTTTACTCCAAAACATAGGTTGTTGGTACTCGTTAGAACCGCCTCATTGAGGCAGTTTTAACGAGCACCCACAACCTCAGTTTGCATACATAAAAGAAAAATATCATGTATTTTCATCCGAAAAGCAGCCATTTTGGAGATGTGAAAAAATGCACTTTGTCACAAGGGTTTGTTATCGTAATGTCACTACTGCATGATGTGATGATAGACATAATTCCAGTTTTTATTCAGCAATACTCCCACCTCTGCCCATTACCTCAAGACCACACCGTTCCAGCCAAGCTGTGCTGTCTGTTGGCAGTTCTTGTTGAAGGAACACCAAGTCCCTAGTGTGTCTGATTGGTGTTTAGCAGGGTGTCTATTTGACCCCTGTCGGATTTGGCCACAATCTTTCATGTAAATTGATCGTGAAATATTTTCTCTGCCTTCTGCTGATTCAAGAATGACAGTTATTGGTCTTTACAATATGACCTTAATAGTGTTGACTGGGCCGTAAGGCTCCAAAGCAACCAACCAGCACTTTTGTCTTATTTCTTGTGAGTTAACAGTCATAGACAATTTGGTGAAAATTAAATGATTATTTTTGGCATCACTCCATAAAAACCCATATTACCCACAGCATAGGTTTATATGGAGAAATACTTTCCCTTCCACTGATTCAAGATGGGTAGTTGTCAGTTTCTGGAAAAAGAATGCGCACTGTACTGGTTAACTGCTTACCTATAAGCCTGTCCAGGAAGTGTAGTTAGTTAAACTGACTGGCTCAGTTGGACCTTAATTGTGTTGACAGGGCTGTCAAACTCCAATTCTAACACAGCTTGCCTGTATAGGCAATGAGAAGGAACTGTGCTTTTTTATGTAGCAAATCACAGTGCGGAAGAGCATGACAAGTGACATCATTAGAAGCTGCAAATATATAGCGTCGCTTGTAGATTCCTTGATGTAAGCCTGTGTAGCATCACTTTTTCGCACGGAAACCGTTCAGACATTACAAAAGGACATAAATGCATGTGTTACAGTCAATATTTTTTGCGGGATTTCTTCTTACAATGGCGAAAAGTTGGAAGGAAACAACAATAATTTTGCTGATTTTCAATGTGTTAGAATCGAAATAGATCACCTCTAGCCAGTGATTTGTTGGGTAATAAATCGCAGTTTGTTGGTCAGTTGTAAGTAGACAAATCATGCGTGGTGATAGCACGTGATTTGTTTACTTTACAACTGACCTCCAAACTGTTATTTGTTACTCAACAAAGCACAGTTAGAGCTGATCTATTTCTTAAAACAAAAAAAAAAAACAGTGGAAGAGTTTTCTAGTATACAATAGATTAACACACAAAGAAATATTATATTTCAGTGATTGCAATCTGTAACAGAAAACTGGAGAACCTGTGTACTATACATGAGAACATCAGAGTTAAGAGTGGGGCCTGGGATGAGAGTGGTGTATTTGTGTATACCACTAGTAACCACATTAAATATGCTCTGACTAATGGGTAAGTGATTGTTTCTATTTTATCAAGTGGCATATTTTACATTTACTTGATGGCTGGTTGGAAAATAGAAGTGTTGTCCTGAGGTGTTGTAGACCACCTGAATCACTATTGCCTGGGGCTGAAAGCTTGGGCAGTAGTGCTACAGGTCATCTACAACTGAAAAAGGGGTCTACTCTTATCTCTTATCCTGCTGTTCACAACAACCTTTTTTAGCTCACCGTCACGTAGTGACGAGGTGAGCTTTTGGGATCACTTTTTGTCCGTCGTCCGTCGTGCGTGCGTCCGTGCTTGCGTGCATGCGTGCGTAAACAATTTCTTTAAACGACATCTCCTCCTAAACCACTGATCGGATTTTGACCAAACTTCACAGGAATGATCCTTAGGTGGTCCCCTTTCAAAGTTGTTCAAATGGTTCTGGTCCGTTGCACATCTAGGTCACGAAGCCAACAATAGAATTTTTTCACCAAAAACTTAAAAAATCTTCTTCTCTGAAAGCACAAGGCCTAGGGCTTTGATATTTGGTATCAAGCTTCATCTAGTGGACCCCTACCAAGAGTGTTTAAATTATAGTGCTTGGGCCAAAAATGCCCCCGCCCCGGGGCCCTTTGGTTTTACATAGGCTTATATAGGGAAATTTTTTAAAAATCTTCTTCTCTGAAACCACAAGGCCCAGGACTTTGATATTTGGTATGAAGCTTCATCTAGTGAACCCCTACCAAGCTTGTTCAAATTATAGTGCTGGGACAAAAAATGCCCCCGCCACAGGGCCCTTTGGTTTTACATTGGCTTATATAGGGAAAATCTTTAAAAATCTTCTTCTCTGAAACCATAAGGCCCAGGTCTTTGATATTTGGTATGAAGCTTCATCTAGTGGACCCCTACAACGATTGTTCAAATTATAGTGCTGGGGCCAAAAATGCCCCCGCCCCGGGGCCCTTTGGTTTTTACATAGGCTTATGTAGGGAAAATCTTTAAAAATCTTCTTCTCTGAAACCACAAGGCCCAGGACTTTGATATTTGGTATGAAGCTTCATCTAGTGGACCCCTACCAAGATTGTTCAAATTATAGTGCTGGGGCAAAAAATGCCCCCGTCCCGGGGCCCTTTGGTTTTACATAGGCTTATATAGGGAAAATCTTTAAAAATCTTCTTCTCTGAAACCGCAAGGCCCAGGACTTTGATATTTAGAACGAAGCTTCATCTAATGGACCTCTACCAAGATTGTTCAAATTATAGCCCTTGGGCCAAAAATGCCCCCGCCCCAGGGCCATTTGGTTTTACATAGACTTATATAGGGAAAATCTTTAAAAATTTTCTTCTCTGAAACCACAAGGCCTAGGTCTTTTATATTTGGTATGAAGCTTCATCTAACGGGCCCCTAACAAGATTATTCAAATTATAGTGCTGAGGCCAAAAATGTACCCGCCCCGGGGCCCTTTGGTTTTACATAGGCTTATATAGGGAAAATCTTTAAAAATCTTCTTCTCTGAAACCGCAAGGCCCAGGACTTTTATATATGGTATGAAGCTTCATCTAGTGGACCCCTACCAAGATTATTCAAATTATAGTGCTGGGGCAAAAAATGCCCCCGCCCCGGGGCCCTTTGGCTTTACATAGGCTTATACACCTGAACCTCGTTATAACACGGAACTCCGGGTCCAACCAACGGACCGTGTTAGTTAACCGAATCGTGTTATAAACGCCGACCGTATTTGTCACAGATCAACCATTGACACAATGGTAATCAATAGTTTCCCAAACAAGATGATGTGCGGTCCGGTTAATGACCGTATTTCCCGACTAAAATGTGTTTAGAACTAATCAATGGCAGTAAATACCATGGCCCATCAAGTCAAACAAGTCACATTAATCGAAACCAGCTGATAAACCATGTTTTATATCCAGAAATCGTCCGATCTGACAGCGAGTATGGCGCCATTTTGATAGCTGGTTCCCGGCTAACTTTGTTGTTACTGAGCGTCCGATACCGTACCGAACTACAGTACCGTTACTACATTTCAATGATGAAATTACCGGGTTAGGGTTCGGATCCGGCAATGATCAACGCTTACAAGAAATTTGAATTACTTCCCTTGAAATGTCTTACCCTTAATTTTAATATCAAATATAACTACCCATCACTACAATTATAGCCCTTTTCACCAGACGCAGGTCTGGGACAGTCTGACACAAAAAAATTTAGCCAGAAATGCCACCGGCATGTCCCTTTTCCCGTGACCTCCCCAGCGTCGAGTCCTGATTGGTCGCTGATGTCACATGACCTATCAGACCAATAGGCAGACGATACAGGTCACGTGACCGCGATTTTTCGCGCCGAGAAGATCATTATTTTTTCAGACTTGCTTGGGATAGGATGGTCAAACTACATTCCATGGAAGAATGAATAAACGGATAAGTGTTTTATTCTTTTTTGATTTTGCACTTACCTTGAGTTTCCACAACGTACTCAGGCTTTGTAAGCTTACTGTTTATTCCGAAATTCTTAGAGACTTTATTTCGCGTGTTTCTGCCGACATTACATGTGTAGTGGTTGTCCGCCATTTTGAATTTTCACTTGGAAGTTTTGTTTATCATGTGATCAACCGTTTTTGGTTTTTGATAAGCACCACACTTCTTTTCATGTTATGTGCCAGGGTATAGACTCGTATTATTCCTGGTAATGTTTTAATAGAAGTCGGCGTTGTGGAAACTTAAATTGCCAGAAAAGAGGACGGTTTTTGTGCGTGTTCCTTCCACTTCCGGTATCGGAAGACGTTGTATCGCTGAATAAAAATTCTCAGCATTAATTTAGTTTTGAACATGTGCAAGACCCGTCTTCGTTTAGCACTTATAAATCCCACGATGCAGATGGATAATATTCAGGTCCCTTTGTGGCCTTTCTATAGTATCTTCTAAACAGAATCCATCCAATTCGTGTGGGTCACCTTTGCCGAATCAAGATGAGCCAGTCTATGTCCCCTCCTCCCATTTGGGCCTGGGTTGACTAGGATAGGTTCGTCGACCGCCCCGTAGAGACCCTGCTCATAATTGCGGGGACTCCGGGGTGCGGGGAACCTATGCCCAAAAATTTTTTCCGAATCCATGTTACATACGAATTTTGGTACTGTTCCGATCCCGGTTTTTATCGGGTAACCTTTCCGGACCTTCGGTACTTAGTTTACCTTGGTCATATGCTTCTTTCCTCTTATTATGATAAATTTTTGTTATCATAATCATTAAATTGGATTGTTTTCCCTTGTAAAACATACAGACTTGGGCATCGTTTATTGGAATACCGTGACTATTGCAAGTGAATCCGGGACGTTTCGGTACAGAGTCGTTTCGGCCTGGGTCGTTTTCGACCCGAATTTGCACCTGGATCGATTCGGCCTATTTCGGTGGGTCGGTTCGGCCTTGGGTCGATTCGGCCTTGATCGTTTTTGGCACGGCTCCTTGAATGCTCAATTTTGATTCGGCAATTTCGCATGTTCAGTGCACGTTACACAATAAAGGGCCTAACACTGGGGAAGTTTAATTGAGCCTCGAGTGTTTTGCCCCTAGAGCTGAATCTGGGCCTAGTGAATTATCCTCTGGGGATATATCAATACTCAGAGGTTGGTCTTTTTTTTCGTCCTTACTAATTAGCGATTATGAGAAGGACATTTTTAGAGCCTCATCACCTATTGATTCTAAAACTTTAAGCGGACCATGTCTTCCCAACGTTTTCAGAATCAAGCTTCAAGACCGGGGGCACTCGTGAAAAGAACTTGGAACATTGGTTCTAACAACAAAAAACATCAATTTTTTGTTCTTATGAAATTCCAAAATTCGACCCAGATTCAGTCTCTGTATATATGACGTCAGGGAAATTGGCATTACTTCCTGTTTCGACGCTCTAACATTGGAGCTTCTTACCAGGACTATTATTAAGTGGGTTCTCATTATGTCTGGTATTCTAATTCTACCCACTTTGCCTTCAAACAAGAGCATTCCGACCATATAGCTGCTATTCTAATGCTTTTGTTTATTTCCCGGTCATTTTTTCACATGCCATGGCTGTCTACCACCATGTTGCATGTTTGGCGCAACTCTGCTCTTGATAACTGGTTCAGTTTTTACTGAGCATAGTAAATGAAAACTTAGAGCCTCAGCGCCTCTTGATTCTAAAACTACAAGCGGACCATGTCTTCCCAACGTTTTCAGAATCAAGCTTCAAGACCGTGGTCACTCGTCTTTTTTGAAGTCTTCGGAGAGCGTATCAAGTACAGGTACCGCAACCAAGAGACGCTCTTCGACTACTTCCGATGACTTTTAAGTGCTTATCACCCTCGACTAGAAGATCTCAATCAGTCCTCGTCTACTAATAGATCATTCTCAGATCAGGGTACACGGTCCTTTCGTTCCAGAGGTCGGACTGGAACGAAATCTCCCAATAGAGGAAGACACAAGTCTAACAAATGACTTTCTTCCTTCCCCTCCTCTTCATCTTCTCCCAGTAGGAGCCGAGCTTTTTCAGTTCTATCAAGCCTTGGCTTCTTTTATTAAATATATTTTGAGTTTTATGAGTTTTGAGAAAGGGTTACTGGATTGAGTTCGTTAGGAATCCTTTCTCTTTCTCACATGCAAATACTATTTCTGGTAAATAGTATCAAGAAAAGAAATCTTTTTATTGGAAGAGGAAGGGTTCTTCTCCAAAAGAAAGCCGTGTAAGTAGAAAAATTTCTCCTTTCCCCAGGTTTCTACAGGCGGATCTTTCTGGTCGAGAAGAAAATGGGAAATCGACTCATCATCGACTTCTCACACTTAACACAGATGATGCAAGTCGATCATTTCAAAATGGAAACTTCGTCCTCGATTAGTCAGGTCAATTCTCCCAAATTCGGGGACGATTTCCGTAGTTTTAAAGGACGCTTACCTTCACATCTCCATCCATAGGTCATTACGCAAATTCCTTCGTTTCACCTTGGATGGAATTTTGTGTATCAGTCCGTTGCCTTTCCTTTGTTGGATTTGTCAACGGATCAATGAAAAGAAAAGAAGAAAATGGGAAAATCGACTCATCATCGACTTCTCACACTTAACAAGATGATGCGAGTCGATCGTCTCAAAATGGAAACTTCGTCCTCGATTAGTCAGGTCAAATTTCCCAAATTCGTGGACGATTTCCGTAGTTTTAAAGGTCGCTAGCCTTCACATCTCCATCCATAGGTCATTACGCAAATACCTTTGTTTCACCTTGGATGGAATTTTTGTGTATCAGTCCGTTGCCTTTCCTTTGTTGGATTTGTCAACGGATCAATGTTTTCCCTGTTCACCAACTTAATGGAAATTAATTAAGCAGCTCTCATCATAGAATTAGGCCCCAATCTCGTGTAGTGTTCCGATGATGGGTTTTGTCATCATTTTTACAGATACTGTTTATCATACCTTGTCCTAACGTGTACAGGTTATTGTGAATTTAGATTTCATACATTTTATCGAGAAGTTGAAATTGACTCTACCTCAAAGATACTTCTCCAAATTTTTTCACGCCCCGAAAAACTTTCGATTTTTGTCAGGGGTTTGTTTCCCCTTTTTAGAACTTAGTAATTGGATCCAGTTTTCCCTGGACAATCTCATCTTAGACCTTTCCAGTTTTTTTTTGCTAATATTATCACTGAAATACCATACGGTCTATAGGAGCAATAAATTCCATTATCAAGATTGCTCTCTACGATTTATGAATCCCTCAGTATTTAATGGGGTCTCCTCTTTTAGAGACTATTCCCTATTTGTTTGTTCGCATGCCAGCCTTTCAGGTTGGTTTCCCACTTTGAACCTCAGGGATTAGTTGTTCAGGGAACGTGGGGCCTATATTAGGCGGGGCTATATATTTATATGTGTGTGTCTTGTGTATGCGTATATGTATGTATATATGTATATGTGTATAAACATTCTGAAACTTCAGACAAATTTCCTTGGTTTATCAGTTCTTCATAGCTCCAAACTGAGGAACACCTTCATTATTGTTACTCCAGACAAATGAATAGTGTAGTTTTTTCTACTTATCAGGGAGTGACTCATTACTCTTCCCTGTTGGCTTTTACATGGAAGATTATAACTTGGTGTCTTCAGGAAGGTGTGTCTATCCTTGTCGGACACCTCCAGGCAGATTATGTCATTGGGATCGCCCCTATAGACCAGTTCACCATCCGTTCTCTACTGGGCGTTTTCTCAAATGGAGAGAACCTTTATTGGGCCTTTTTTGATCAAATGTCCAAACAACTCGGTTCTCCAATCAACTTCCTTTGTGTTTCAAGTTTCAGATCACCTGGAACATGCAGTTGATTTAAAATCTCTAGATTGGGGGAATCTTTTACATATGCGTTTACACCATTCAACTGAATTCCTCTAGTTCTAGGTAAAAATCCAAGCGTCCAAAAGCCGAGCCATTCTGATTACGCCTCCTATGGCCTCAGAGATCTTGGTTTTTTAGTCAGTCTGAGCCTAGTCTCAAGACTTGCAACCCGTCTTCCAGAAGTTCCAGATCAAATATCTAAAAGGTGTGGGTCAAGCATTCCATTTCAATCCAGAAATGCTTTACTTACACATCCAGATGTTGTCAGGAATCAAACCAGAGGTAGACACTTTTCTGGTTTCTCTGCCGAGTGTATCTTCAAATATAGAAAGTCTCCACTCTCAAGTTTTACTCTGGAAGATGGAAGATAATTTCTAGTTGGTGTAGAAAAAGGGAAATAAATCCAGACAATTCCTCTAGGGAGGTTTTTTACCGGATTTCTTTTTCTGTCTGTTCTCTACCCTTCAATTTCTATTTCATCTAAGAGAAGGGTACAGATCAGTAATCTCGAACATGTTAAAATTTTAGTCGGCTTCACACTTTTTCATTAAACCCTACCATCACCAGCTTATTAAAGGGGTTTTTCACTATGCCGACAGGTTTCCAGGACTTTGTATCCAAATGGAATCTTGCATGAGTATTGTGGTCTTTTCTAAACCACCTTACGATCCGGTGAATTCAGCTTCTTTTATTCATTTGATAGTCAAGCTGTATTTCATTTGACATTTGCTTCAGTTCGTAGAAGTTATAGTCATGCTTTGACAATTACAGAGGGTTGTTTTCAGGTATGAGAAGAACAATGACTTCTTTTTCTCTTCTCATTCAACCTATTTTTGTTTCAGGCTATAAATAACCTTGTCTGAAACTATTATTTGTCCTGTCATTTCCAGGATTCGTGGATCGTAGGCTAATGTGAATTTTTTGTATACATTAGAATGTTTAAAACGTTTCGAGATTATCATGAGAATTTTTTCTTTTCAATCAAGGGGTTTTGGATATATTTCTAACCATCCTTGATTGCAAAGTGGATTTGTAAAGTGATAAAGCTTCTACCAGTATATGCTAATTTCACTTCTGCCCTATTATCATTCAGAATACAGTATGAGGTTAGAACCTTCTACATTTTGGGCATATTGGAACTCCGTTTTTTCTTCAGAATGTTTTTTTTCTTACTGCGATAATGGATGTTCCAACGCTACTTTTCATCCCTTCACCTAAGGTGCTTGGTTCCCATTCGTAGTGGTACTCATTCCTTGGGTAGTTTAGTAGCTTCTCAATCTATTATGAGCAGCACTTATTTTGGGATTTTATTTTCCTTGGTTGTTTGTTAGCCTGTTTGAATAGGTATGAACCTTCTATTTTGACTCCGGTTCCTGTCCATTTATCTTCTCCACTTGTGAATTTTGGATTTGGATCCCTTGCAGTCATGGTGGATACTCTCTTACTTTACCATCATTGGATGGTTTTAAAAGGGGTATAAACAACCAAGGTTGGAGGAGTTAGGTATGTATAACTTTATTTTTCATCCAACCCTCCACTTGCTTTGAATTCAGGCTATAATTGTAGTGATGGGTAGTTATATTTGATATTAAAATGATATTTTTAATGTAAAATTAATTTTAATTAATAATATACCTACCCATCACTACAATGGTATGTCCCGCCTCCCAGCCCCGCCTGAAATATTTGTTTTCCTGAAAGAAATAATGATCTTCTCGGCGCGAAAATCGCGGTCACGTGACCTGTATCGTCTGCCTATTGGTCTGATAGGTCATGTGACATCAGCGACCAATCAGGACTCGACGCTGGGGAGGTCACGGGAAAAGGGACATGCCGGTGGCATTTCTGGCTAAATTTTTTTGTGTCAGACTGTCCCAGACCTGCGTCTGGTGAAAAGGGCTATAATTGTAGTGATGGGTAGGTATATTATTAATTAAAATTAATTTTACATTAAAAATATCATATTTTAGCCATTTGAAACGATTTTTAATGGCGCATATTGTCTTTGAAAGATTATTTTACCGCAAAAATTGATCTTGAATATGTTTTATCATTTGCTTTTAAGCTGCAATAGATTTGACTTTCTTTTACATGCGGCTCTAGAAAATGAGTTTTATTGCAATTGACCGATCACATCATCTGCATTCTGCTGAGCAGTGATCCTTAACAGAGCGTGATAAATATTTTTTTTTCCGGTTGCGTAACTGAATTCTTTAATCTCTTTATCTCACTAAGCCAACACTTTTGATTGTGCCGATGGCAGTTCATGTTTATCATGCGTGTCAAGCTAAACAAGTTTATATACTGTATATTCAACACTGCTGGAGGCCTGCAATAAATATCAAAAAGTACCGTTATAAACCGTGTTAACTACCGTATTACCGCAGTCAAAGGTATTTGCCTCTGATGCTAGAGGTCCCGGGTTCGATCCCCGGCAGCGGCGATAAAATTTCGGTGTCCGAACACGCTCCATTGGCATCATTCGCAGGGATGAATGTCATAAAGTGCACCGTCCTTCGGATCGGGACGTTAACTGGAGGCCCCCTGTGCAGGGAGAACCATTCCCTGTGCAGGTTAAAGATCCCTACCGTAATTACATGATTACTGTGTAGGCTTTCATCCTGCAAATCCATGAGTGTATGTAATATACACCTGCGGTAATTGTCAAATGTGACCGACGCAGTATCAGAAGATAGATAGATAGATAAAGGTGAGAGGAAAATAAAGTTGCTGTGCTTAAAACCCGTTACAATCCTTGGATACTATTTATAAATGTTGGTTGGGGAAAATTTGGGGTCCAAACCAAAACCGTGTTATATCCGAATTCGTGTTGTAACGAATCGTGCTATAACGAGGTCCGGGTGTATAGGGAAAATCTTTAAAAATCTTCTTCTCTGAAACCGCAAGGCCCAGGACTTTGATATTTAGTATGAAGCTTCATCTAGTGGACCCCTACCAAGATTATTCAAATTATAGTGCTTGGGCAAAAAATGCCCCCGCCCGGGGCCCTTTGGCTTTACATAGGCTTATATAGGGAAAATCTTTAAAAATCTTCTTCTCTGAAACCGCAAGGCCCAGGACTTTTATACTTGGTATGAAGCTTCATCTAGTGGACCCCTACCAAGATTGTTCAAATAATAGCCCTTGGGCCAAAAATGCCCCCGCTCCAGGGCCCTTTGGTTTTACGTAGACTTATATAGGGGAAATCTTTAAAAATCTTCTGCTATGAAACCACAAGGCCTAGGTCTTTTATATTTGGTATGAAGCTTCTTCTAAAGGACCCCTACCAAGATGATTCAAATTATAGTGCTTGGGCCAAAAGTGGCCCAGCCCTGGGGCCTTTGGTTTTAAATAGGCTTATATAGGGATAATCTTTAAAAATCTTCTTCTGTGAAACGACAAGGCCCAGGACTTTGATATTTGGTATGAAGCTTCATCGAATGAACCTCTACCAAGATTGTTCAAATTATAGCCCTGGGGCCAAAAATGCCCCCACTCTGGGGCCCTATTGTTTTACATAGACTAATATAGGGAAAATCTTTAAAAATCTTCTTCTCTGAAACCACAAGGCCTGGGTCTTCTATATTTGGTATGAAGCTGCAACTAGTGGACCTCTATCAAGATTATTCAAATTATAGCCCTTATACCAAAAATGTCCCCGCTCCGGGGCCCTTTGGTTTTACATAGACATATATAGGGAAATCTTGAAAAATCTTCTTTGAAACTACAAGGCCGAGGCCAAGGCCTTTGCTATTTAGTGTGGTGCTTTATCTAGTGGACCACTACCAAGATTGTTCAAATTATAGCTCTGGGGCCACAAATGCCCCCACCCCGGGGCCCTTTGGTTTTACATAGATTTATATAGCCCTGGGGCCATTTGGTTTTGCATAGGCTTATATAGAGGGAATATCTTCTTCTCTGAAATCGCAAGGCCCAGGTCTTTGATATTTGATGTGTAGCTTCATCTAGTGGACCTTTGCCAAGATTGTTCAAATTATAGCCTTTGTTGATGTTTGGTATGAAGCTTCACCTTTAAGACCTCCCTCAACATTATGCACATTAAAGTCCGGGGGCAAATAATGGCCCTCTCTGGGGCCCACTTGTTACACTATGGATCAGGTGAGCGATCCAGGGCCATCATGGCTCTCTTGTTTTTCAAACAGTGTAGATCCAGATCAGATGGCTTCTGAAGAAGCCATCTGATCAGGATCTACACTGTTTGACATTCAGTTTATGAATTTAATTTGTATGAATAAATTACATCAAGTAATCTGATTGGTTCAAAGTCAGAAATGGGTGTGGCTAAACTGAATATTCAGCAAGAGAAGGGTTAAAGGAAAGAATTTGCTTCTCAGGAGCAACTTCTTTCCTTTAAGAGTTGACCCCAACACTGAGGTCAAGGGGCAGTAGTTTTGACTATTGTCTAAACAGCTGCCAAATAACTATTTTATTTCCCTATCCATCATACATATTAGTCTAACTGTAAAAATGGATGTTTCCTGTGTGATCTTAATCACTCCAATTACAGTGTTTACATTTCTGTGTGAGTGGTCACTTGTGGTTGCCTAGATATGGTGGCCCGCTTCTACTGCATTGTGCATCAAAATGATGAGATCTTGAAAACAAACACAGTTGTCCAATAGTCTTGAATATTGTGATGGTGATGTTCACTTAGGTTAAAACTGGTTAAACCATCAGGTCTTCAAGAAATAGGGCAGCACACTGAGCGCAGAGCTGAAATGGACTGAACATGAGAACTGGTAAACTGCTTAGAAGGTCTAAGCCTTCCCTTCTTTCAGTTGGATGATTGTTTAAGAAAATAAGTTGTCCTTTAAGTATTTTTTGATAGTCAATTAGATGTCATAGGGCAAGAGGTCCTTAAATAATTTTCAAATTGTCAGAGGGTGGCTTATCTTTTTTCAGAGATCATGGTATCATCCGTACCTTGGACCTGCCAATCTATGTGACACGTATCAAGGGTAACAGTGTTCACTGTCTAGACAGAGAGTGTAGGACCAGAGTCCTGGGTATTGACCCCACAGAGTTCAAGTTTAAACTGGCCTTAGTGAACAGGAAATATGATGAGGTGAGTGCAGGACCAGGGTCCTGGGTATTGACCCTACTGAGTTCAAGTTTAAACTGGCCGTAGTGAACAGGAAATATGATGAGGTGAGTGCAGGACCAGGGTCCTGGGTATTGACCTTATTGAGTTCAAGTTTAAACTGGCCTTAGTGAACAGGAAATATGATGAGGTGAGTGCAGGACCAGGGTCCTGGGTATTGACCCTACAGAGTTCAAGTTTAAACTGGCCTTAGTGAACAGGAAATATGATGAGGTGAGTGTAGGACCAGAGTCCTGGGTATTGACCCCACAGAGTTCAAGTTTAAACTGGCCTTAGTGAACAGGAAATATGATGACGTGAGTGTAGGATCAGAGTCCTGGGTATTGACCCCACAGAGTTCAAGTTTAAACTGGCCTTAGTGAACAGGAAATATGATGAGGTGAGTGCAGGACCAGAGTCCTGGGTATTGACCCTACTGAGTCCAAGTTTAAACTGGCCTTAGTGAACAGGAAATATGATGAGGTGAGTATAGGACTAGAGTACTGGGTATTGACCCCACAGAGTTCAAGTTTAAACTGGCCTTAGTGAACAGGAAATATGATGAGGTGAGTGTAGGACCAGAGTCCTGGGTATTGACCCAACAGAGTTCAAGTTTAAACTGGCCTTAGTGAACAGGAAATATGATGAGGTGAGTGTAGGACCAGAGTCCTGGGTATTGACCCCACTGAGTTCAAGTTTAAACTGGCCTTAGTGAACAGGAAATATGATGAGGTAATTGTAGGATCAGAGTCCTGGGTATTGACCCCACCGAGTTCGTTTAAACTGGCCTTAGTGAAAGGAAATATGATGAGGTGAGTGCAGGACCAGGATCCTGGGTATTGATCCTACAGAGTTCAAGTTTAAACTGGCCTTAGTGAACAGGAAATATGATGAGGTGAGTGCAGGACCAGGGTCCTGGGTATTGACTCCAACGAGTTCAAGTTTAAACTGGACTTAGTGAACAGGAAATATGATGAGGTGAGTGTAGGATCAGAGTCCTGGGTATTGACCCCACAGAGTTCAAGTTTAAACTGGCCTTAGTGAACAGGAAATATGATGAGGTGAGTATAGGACCAGAGTCCTGGGTATTGACCCCACAGAGTTCAAGTTTAAACTGGCCTTAGTGAACAGGACATATGATGAGGTGAGTGTAGGACCAGAGTCCTGGGTATTGACCCCACAGAGGACAATCTTTAACTGGCCTTAGTGAACAGGAAATATGATGAGGTGAGTGTAGGATCAGAGTCCTGGGTTTTGACCCCACAGAGTTCAAGTTTAAACTGTCTTTGGTGAACAGGAAATATGATGAGGTGAGTGCAGGACCAGAGTCCTTGGTATTGACCCTACAGAGTTCAAGTTTAAACTAGCCTTAGTGAACAGGAATTATGATGAGGTGAGTGTAGGATCAGAGTCCTGGGTATTGACCCCACAGAGTTCAAGTTTAAACTGACCTTAGTGAACAGGAAATATGATGAGGTGAGTGTAGGACCAGAGTCCTGGGTATTGACCCCACAGGGTTCATCATATTTCCTGTTCACTAAGGCCAGTTTAAACTAGCCTTAGTGAACAGGAAACAGGACCCTACAGAGTTCAAGTTTAAATTAGCCTTAGTGAACAGGAAATATGATCAGGTGAGTGTAGGACCAGAGTCCTGGGTATTGACCCAACAGAGTTCAAGTTTAAACTGGCCTTAGTGAACAGGAAATATGATGAGGTTAGTGTAGGACCAGAGTCCTGGGTATTGACCCAACAGAGTTCAAGTTTAAACTGGCCTTAGTGAACAGGAAATATGATGAGGTGAGTGTAGGACCGGAGTCCAGGGTGTTGACCCCACAGAGTTCAAGTTTAAACTGGCCTTAGTGAACAGGAAATATGATGAGGTCTGTGTAGGACCAGAGTCCTGGGTATTGACCCCACAGAGTTCAAGTTTAAACTAGCCTTAGTGAACAGGAAATATGATGAGGTGAGTGCAGGACCAGGGTCCTGGGTATTGACCCTTCAGAGTTCAAGTTTAAACTGGCCTTAGTTGACAGGAAATATGATGAGGTGAGTGCAGGACCAGAGTCCTGGGTATTGGCTTTGGTGAACAGGAAATATGATAAGGTGAGTGCAGGACCAGAGTCCTGGGTATTGACCCTACAGAGTTCAAGTTTAAACTAGCCTTAGTGAACAGGAAATATGATGAGGTGAGTGTAGGACCAGAGTCCTGGGTATTGACCCTACAGAGTTCAAGTTTAAACTAGCCTTAGTGAACAGGACATATGATGAGGTCTGTGTAGGACCAGAGTCCTGGGTATTGACCCTACAGAGTTCAAGTTTAAACTAGCCTTAGTGAACAGGAAATATGATGAGGTGAGTGTAGGACCAGAGTCCTGGGTATTGACCCTACAGAGTTCAAGTTTAAACATGCCTTAGTGAACAGGAAATATGATGAAGTGAGTGTAGGACCAGTGTTCTGGGTATTGACCCTACAGAGTTCAAGTTTAAACTAGCCTTAGTGAACAGGAAATATGATGAGGGGAGTGTAGGACCAGAGTCCTGGGTATTGACCCTACAGAGTTCAAGTTTAAACTGGCCTTAGTGAACAGGAAATGATGAGGTGAGTTCACTGGATGTGCTCTGGCCTTTACCTGTTCTAAATATGCCGCAACTGCTGTAAAACTTTGTTGGGGTCCAAAACAGAAACATGTTACCCTGTAAAATGCCAAAAATCTGCATCTGAAATGTTGTCTGTTTATGTCGTCTGCTGCATCATCTTGCAAACCTTTCATACCTATTTTTGCATTCAGGCAGCGGTCTGATCTGGGTCCACACTATTTGCAGCAATGAATTATAAAGTAACTAGCAGACAATAAAGCAGACGACATTTGAGATTTTGAACAGTTTTTTTTTTTGCCACAAAAAGATATATAGATTATATAGAAAAATGACCATGAAACGGGCCAAACTAAAAATTTTGATTTTGCAATTTTCCCTGCAAAATTTATCTTTCCTGGATATTGCAGAGACATTTAACTCCCTAGAGCTGGCCGGATACACGGCTGACTGATGATTGGGAGCATGTGAGTTCGATACCTGCCGGGGTCTGCCACATTCGTAGAGATTGATCATGAAATCTTTTCTATGGTCAGTCTCTCTCTTCCACTGATTCAAGAAGGGCAGTTGTCAGTTTTTGGCAAAAGAATGTGCACTGTACTGGTTTACTGCTTACTTTTAAGCCTATCCAGGAAAAGTGTGGATAGAGGAAAAGTGTGGATAGGTAAACTGACCAGCTCAAAAATGACCTAAATAGTGTTGACTGGGCTGTTAAACTCGAAAACAAACAAACAAATATTCTCCCCAGAGAAATTGGTGGATGATTCGTTCTAAAACTTGCATGAAGTGGCAAATTCACTATGAATCATGGAAGACCACCCATTTAATCTTAAAATTTCTGCCATTTCAATGTAGGTGTTATTTTCATCATAAATCACAGAAAACCATTTAATATTAACCCATTTGGTACCGGAAACCCCAAAATGGGTAGTTGGCAAACAGTGCAGGCCCAGATCAGACGGCGTCTGATCAGGGCCTACATCGTTTGCAAAATTTTCAGCCAATTTCCAAATAGTTTCTGAAGAAAACACAACCTGACACACCTAAATTTTGAAATGGACTCAAGCTATATATAAGTAGGAAGATACCATTTGGCACAAAAAGGGTTAAGTAGGAAGATACCATTTGGCACAAAAAGGGTTAAATCTCTTTCATTCCACTGTAGGTTTTACACATGGTAAGAAATGCGAAGCTAGTGGGACAGTCTATCATCTCCTACCTACAGAAGAAGGGCTATCCTGAAGTGGCTCTCCACTTTGTCAAGGATGAGAAAACTAGGTTCGGATTGGCTCTGGAGTGTGGAAATATTGAGGTAAATATATTATTTAGGGGGAAGGGTGCAGAATGTTTTTGGTGTGGATCCTGTCTGCATTGGCATGACGCTTTGTTGTGTGCAAGATATCTCATGAACTACTTGGTGGATTTTAATCAAATTTGCATGGATATAACATCGGGACAGGATGAAGAACTGATTAGGTTTTGGTGGCCTTGACCTTATTTTCAGGGTCACAGCCGATCTAAATAGGTCAAATTAAGGCCAAATATAGGTTGTGTGCAGTATATCTTTAATATGAACTACTGGATGGATTTTAATCAAATTTGCATGGGTATAACATTTTGTCAGGATTCAGAACTTGTTAGGTTTTACACATTTTTTTTCTAGGTCACAGCAGTGCTGTTCAATTAAGCTTGCTTTGAAAGGAGTATGTGGTGGGGGACATCTGTTTTCTCTTCTTTCTTAATGCTGGAATTCAATAACAAAATTCATTACAACTTCAATTTTAATGGAACAAATCCTTACCTCAAGATGAGGTGGATTTATGGTGATTTTCAAGACTATTTTTTCAACACTGAGTCTCCCAGAAACAAATGTTGCAGATATTTGTTAGAATCGCCAAGTTAAATTCAATACAACAACAGCAACAATCTTAAAGTATCTGTAAGACTATTGGGCGCAAAATGACAACATAATTGATGTTGAATGTTTGTTTAAATGAGTGACCCACCAAGGTGTAGTAAGGGAAAATAATCAAATGTGAAATAATTGACCACATTTTAGTCATGCCTGCTATTAGCATGGCAAGATATAGGAGTCCAGTTTTCTGTCCATTCGTCTGTCAAGCCGTCAACATTTGCAGCCACCCTAGCATTCACCGCAATTGTCAAGTTCATTACTCAAGAACCATAACAGCTTCACTAATGATACATGGAATAAACTTGTATCTAGGGATGTCATCTTAAAAGCAAGTTTTCATATTTGACCTTGACCTTCATTTAAGGGTTCACTGACTTTGTGCACTAATGCATCAAACCTAGTGTTCACCCTAATATTCATGTTCATTTCTCAAAAAGGATAAGAGCTTCATTAATGATAATTGTTGCAAACTTGCAGCTAGGCATGACAACTGTAATACAAGCATCCATATTTGACCTTGACCTACATTTCATGGTTCACTGACTTGGTGAACTATTGCATCAATCCTGGCATTCACCTTTATGTTTGATCTTGACCTTCATTTAAGGGTTCACTGACTTTGTGCACTAATGCATCAAACCTAGTGTTCACCCTAATATTCAGGTTCATTTCTCAAAAGTATAAGAGCTTCATTATGATACTTTGTTCAAACTTGCATCTAGGAATGGCTGCTTTAATGCAAGCATCCATGTTTGACCTTGACCTAGATTACATGGTTCTGTGACTTAGCAGCCCAAAAGGCCTTGGGTGGAATTATTAGGGCCCCGCACTGAAAGTGTGGGTGCCCTATAGTAATCACTCTGTCCGTCCGTCTGTCCGTCCGTCTGTCCGTCCACAAATTTTTTCCTACTCCTCTGATAGCGCTGCCGGGGCCCTAGTCAGTTTCACTGACAGCTCTAGTTGTCTTAGAGATCTGCTCTTAAAAAATACTATCCTTTATTGAAGAGCATAATCATTTTCTTGAAAGGCTTCGACTACTAGGAAAGCCTATTACTGCAGTTATCTCCCTTTAAAACTTATTTCACTTCCTGTTGCTAGATTGCCCTAGAGGCTGCCAGGGCTTTGGATGACCAGTCATGCTGGGAGAAACTGGGTGAGGCAGCACTATTACAGGGAAACCACCAGATTGTTGAAATGGCATACCAGCGCACCAAGAACTTCGACAAACTCTCGTTCCTCTATCTGATCACTGGTAACTTGGAAAAGCTGAAGAAGATGACCAAGATTGGTGAGTTAACAAACATGTGCAATAGAACTTCAATGGCTCGAACACCCATGGCTCGTTTACCATGGCTGAGTCGAACCCATTTTTGAGTCCTTAGCGAATTTCTCTACATAAGAAGTAATGCGGAATAATTTAGGAGATTTTCACTTTTATCTTGCAAATATATGCTGTGTGTAGTCATTAGAATCGCCTCTTTGAGGCGATTCTTATGAGTACACACAGCATACATTTTTATGCCCCCGCCATTCGAAGAATGGTGGAAAGGGCATATAGCGTTGCCCCTGTCCATCCGTCCATCCGTCTGTGCGTCCAAAACTTAAATATGGTCAATAACTTCCTTATTTCTTGATGGATTTTAAAATTACTTGGCAGAAATGTTAACCCTCATGAGATGAAGTGTCACATGCAAAACCCAGGTCTGTACCTCCAAGGTCAAGGTCATACTTAGAGGTCAAAGGTCAAAAAAAAAGGTCCAAAACTTAAACACAGTCAATAACTTTCTTATTTCTGGATGGATTTTGAAATTACTTTGAAGAAATGTTAACCATCATGAGATGATGTGTCACATGCAAACCCAGATCCGTACCTCCAAGGTCAAGGTCATACTTAAGAGTTCAAAGGTCAAAAAAATGGTCCGAAACTTAAACGCAGTCAATTACTTTATCTCTGGATGAATTTTGAAATTACTTGGCAGAAATGTTGGCCATCATGAGACAATCTGCCTCACAGAAAACCAAGGTCCTTACCTCCAAGGTCAAGGTCATACTTAGAGGTCAAATGTGAAAAAAGAATCCAAAACTTAATAACTTTCTATGGATGAATACGAACATACAGTAATTCTCCTATAATTTCGAACACCCTAAAAATTCGAACACCAAAAATTGTTAACAAAAATAATTTCCATAATACCTTTAAAATCTCGAACAGTGGCATTTTTATTAGACAGCAGTTTTTAAAATTTCGATTACTGAATTTCGCTGCTCGAAATTTTAGTGTAATTACCGTATCGTACTATGTTATAATCGCTTTTAAACTTAACACAAACAAAACAAACCTAACATGCCTATAACTCGAAATGGACCACTCCAAACTTATGTTCATTGTCATATATGGGTTACGATTATCAGATTGTCTTCACAGCGGGACTCAAGCCAATATACCATGTCTGGTGGCTCGTCTACACATCAGAAGGCACCGTCACAAATGTTTTATAAAAAAGAAATGTACATACTTTACGCAAACAGTGTTGACTCTGATCAGACGTCGCATTCTGAGGCGTCTGAGCTGGGTCTAAACTATTTGCCACTGTCTCCAAAACGGGTCACTAGGCAGAAAAGTAGTGCTATTCACGGCTTCATAATGTATTTCTAACGGGAAATGTCAACGGTCAGCAGATAAAGTTAGCTCGAAGATAAGGTGACCTCAAAGATTATCAGTACAGGCCGTTTGTCGAAGGCACCGCGCCCACACCGTAAAATGCGGTGCCCTGTCCCTTTTTATAATGCCCTGCCCTAAAATCAACCACATCTTTCGTTTGGGCTCATATGTTGTGTATTCAAATTATTGAGCGTGTCCTTTATCATGTTATTGGGGAATCCCCACTGTGTCACTCGCAAGAAGCGACCAGTCACCCGTGAAGTATCTGATGTATTCTTAGCTGTTTGTTAAATACTGCCGATTGAACAATGGGTATCGAGCCGCGCCAATCAAAAATGGAACTTCCAGCATACACCACCAGCACAGACTCTTAAGCGCATCTGCGCAGACCGATCTGAGCCTTGGCTGTTTGGGCCACACCTGTGCAGTCTGATGAGACTTGGTTGTTTGGCCACATCTGCGCAGTCTGATCTGAGCCTTGGCTGTTCGCGACGCATCTGCATCAGCACGGAGTTTGATCTGAGCCTTGGCTTTTCCACCAATCTTAAATGGGGCTTCCAGCATGACTCAGACCGCATCTGCGCAGCCTGATCTTAGCCACGGCTGATCGCGCCGCATCTTCGGTATTGAAGTCTTATCTGAGTGTCGACTGTTCGCGCGCCACATCTGTGACAGCGCAGTCTGATCTGAGAATCGGCTGTTAGCATCAATCTTTAATGAAATTTTACTGTAGTACTGGACGTGGTGCAATAAAGCTACATTCACAGAATGGAAAAGTCTGATCTTAGTTCTGCTAATATTAAACATTCTTGCCCAGAATCTCACCAAACGACAGTGACGTATGAAAAAATTAATTAAATAAATGAATTAAAGGTAGATGCGCGATCTGTATTAGGTTGCAGCATTATCCCATCTATGACAATTGAATATTCCACCTAATGAGTTTGGAATGGTCCCTTTCCAATTATAGGGGTTTGAGGTTTGTTTTATGTATAGTAAGTTTTACAAAAATTGTACATATGTTAAGCAAACACTGTAGACTCAGACCAGACGTCACGTTTATTTGAATAAAAGATCTTATCGTAATGCTATTTTAAAGATCTCTCGTTATTCAGCTAACTGTTTTTAAGTGACATAGCCTTTTCCCAGCCGACGTCTCATTATTTTCCCGCAATTTTACTGCAGCATGTGCAGTTAAAGCAGCTAGTGAATGTTTTCCCGCCAAAACAAACTACATCATTATAGCGAGCAGTTGTTGCTTGTGAAAAGGCACAAACAGTTAATATGATAGCTGGTTAGGGTACTGATCTTCGATTTTCTAGGTGTTTTCGCGTTTTTGTTTTCATTGCTACATTAATTTACAATGTCCATGTCGCACCAGATTGAACTTATTAAAAAAAAGCACAAATGCATGAACGGTGAAGGCTCATATCAACCTGTGCATTCCCACATTCTGATCAGTGTCTTTGCTGTTCGTATGAGCCTTCTATTCGAAGAACAATAAGCGAAGGCTTTGTCCACATTTGCTAGATGCACATTTTGGGGGAGCGTTGAATTTGGCAAGTAAGACGCGAGACCAGTGAACACTCGGATCAGCCTGCGCATCTGCACAGTCTGTTCAGAGGTTTAGCTGTTCGTATGAGTCTTCTGTGACATGTGTACCAGTCAACTAGCAGCAAACGAAGATCAATCCACATTGGCTTGATGCACAGGCTGATCTGATACTTATGCAGTAGAAGTTTTCTTTTCTCTGCGCCGGCTCAAATTCATAGACATATGTAAATGCGGTGTAACCTCTGACTTGTAAATGAGGCTGTGACGGGTGAAGACTCAGATCAGCCTGTGCAACCTAATTTGAGTATTTGCGGTTTGCACGAGCTTCTATGGTCTCTGGGGTATTAAAAGAGCAGCAAGCGAAGAACATGATAGGTCAGAACTTTAAAATTTCGAACAGTGAAATTATTCGCCAGCTCGAATTTCTAAAAAATCGAACATCGGTAAAAATAATTATTTAATTTTGTTCGAAATTATAGGAGAATTACCGTAGACATATTTTCAGGTGGGGGCATCCGTGTCCTATGGAAGCATTTCTAGTTATTATAGAACACCGAAAAGATGTCCTAAAATTAATACCATTATGCCTCCTGGCAGTAACCCTCAGTGGCTCGAACTACCCCTGTCTCGAACAGATGTTCGTGGTCCCAAAAGTGTTTGAGACATTGATGTTCGACTATACATGCATTCTGTGTGGACTGAAAAAATAAAGAGTTCATTGTTGTTATTCAAGACACCTAAGATCGGTGAAACTTGAATGGCTCTTTTTCCATGACTGGTGATTAACGACATCGTGTTTACTAATGGCGGAATATGGACATTTTCGTAAAACTGTCGTGAATAAAATGCATTTTAAATTTCATATGATAAATAGAATCTTACATTCGTGCTTATGTATTATTGAATTTATTAAATAAGTTGAAGAAAAAGGATAAAATGCGAGGCTTCTCCAATGTATTATTGAATTTATTAAATGAGTTGAGGAAAAGCGAGGCTTCTCCAATGTATTATTGAATTTATTAAATGAGTTGAGGAAAAGGGATAAAATGCGAGGCTTTGCCAAGAAGCCTCGCATTTATCCCTTTTCCTCAACTCATTTAATAAATTCAATAATACATGAACACTCAAGTAAGATCCTCTATATAATGAGGCGTCTCTGTATTTTTGTTCCTTGATCTATCATATTTTCCTTTTCCAGCTGAGATCAGAAAGGATACCAGTGGACATTTCCAGAATGCATTATTTCTTGGTGATGTGGCTGAGAGGATCAAAATTCTCCAGGGATGTGGACAAAGTAAGTACATCGGTTAATTTATTTGTGGCTAGCAAAGGTGTAAGTTAGCTTCACAACAGAACTTTTATCACACTAAAACTGAGAGGCATTTATCAAGAAAATGTCAGTTTTAATTCATAGCAAAGTTTGTATTTGGGTCACCGCTGAGGCCAGTCTGGCTTAGATAAGACAACAACTCTTTACATTCGCATTGCCAGTCCTTGCCATTTGCATTTTTGTGGCCTTAACATCACAAGAGACTTGTCACTTGGATTGTAATTGCCTAAACATCTATACAGGCTTGGTCATTTGCGTTGTTGTGGCCTAAACATCACTACAGGCTTGCCATTTGCATTGTTATGGACTGAACATCACTAGAGACTTGCTTGCTTGCATTGTCGTGGCCTAAACAGCACTGCAGACTTTGACACTTGCTTTTTTCCCGCAAACTCAGTCATTTACATCGTTGTGGCCTACACATTACTGCAGATTTTGACACTTGCATTGTAATGGCCTGAGCATCACTACAAACTTGGTCATTTGCATTGTTGTAGTCTGCACATCACTGCAGACTTCGACACTAGCATAGTTATGGCCTGAACATCACTACAAACTTGCTGTTATTTTGGCCTAAACATCACTAAAAACCTTTTTCACTTGCATTGTAATGGATGGCCTAAACTTAACTTCAAGCTTTGATAAGGCCAAGCAGCATGTCAGTCCTTGCCGTTTGCATGAGAATTATTATTGCTGTTGAGGGTCTTGTTTTCCTAGTAAGTTTATCATTACTAAAGTCTTGTTATAAATATTACAGAGTCCTTGGCCTATCTGACTGCTGCAACAAATGGATTGGAAGAAGAGGCTGAAACTATTAAGGAGAACTTTGGCGAGAATGACAGAATCCCAGACCTCTACCCTAACGCTAGCCTCCTTCAGCCACCAGTACCCATAATGCAACAAGAGAGTAATTGGCCGCTGCTCACAATGTCCAAGGGATTCTTTGAAGGAGCGATGGCTGCTAGGGGCCCACAGTCAGCTATGGCCGCGGCTGTGGATGAGGATGTGGGAGCAGGAGAAGGCTGGGGAGAGGATGCTGATTTGATACTGGATGAAGGTAAGGTTAAAAAAATCTTCATTTTAAGAAGCAATGCAAAATACAGTCGATCTTCAGTGGCTCAAACACCTTTGGGATCTCGAAAACCTGTTCGAGACGGGTGCTTCGAACCACTGAGGGCTACTGCCAGGAGGCATAACCGGTATAATTTCAATGTAAAATGTAAATATAAATGTTTGCTGTGTGTACTCATTAGAATCGCCTCATTGAGGTGATTCTAATGAGTACACACAGCATGCATTTGCAAGATAAAAAGCCAAAAAGTCTCCTTAATCATCATCCCTCACTATTTCATATATAGAGGAATTCCCTAGTGACTCAAGAATGGGTTTGAAATAGCCATGGTTAATAAGAGATCGGTGTTGGAGCCATAGAAGTTTCACTGTTGTTGACTCGGATCAAAAAATGTTCACTCGCTAACTTGTTGAGAGGTTAACATGGTTGATGAGCACTGTCATTAGATCTCTCACCGCTGTGGTTCAAACCTCGCTCAGGGTCACATGTGAGATGCCATGTTCTGCAACGGAAGGTCAGGTGTTTTTTCTCCAGGTATAGTAGTCGCAGATAAGATTGACTAGGCGGAGCTATCGTTTATACCTGCCTTTGGAATGTTAACAAAAAGGTAAACCAGGTCACCCAATTGTGTGAATTCAACTGTAACACAAACAAAACTGTGGTGTATATGGCCATTTAGTCCGCTTGCAGAAAGCATGTGAAAAAGGCACTCTACCGAATCTTCTTGTGGACGCAGCGAATTTGACATATATTGACAACATCCGAATAGCTCCACCTAGTCAATTTGATCTGCGACTACTATACAATCGAACCTGTGTTAAGCAAGCACCTAAGAGATAATCAGAATGTGCTTGCTGAAGCTTGATGATCAATCTGCACAAAAGAATGTTGCCAATTGAACCCACGTCCTCCTCATCATGCATCCGACTGAGCTTTTGAGGCTGGCTAGGAAAAGTAAGTAATATCAATGATTTGTTGTTTGCTGAATTAGCCCAGAGGTCGGTTTTTTGTTTGATTTGAGGTTTAACGTCCCCGTCAACACTGTAAAAGTCATTTTGGAGACGTTGCTTCCAATTTTGTGGGACTTTTACCCGACACTGAGATGAAATGACATCTCAGGCCCTGTCGCTCAATGAAACCAATAGGGTTTATTAGCGTGGACGGACCGCCTCGCACCGCGGTTCTTGGACAGGCTTAGATCCTCTAAGCGGTTTACCAGTACTAGTGTGCGGGCCGGATTCAGCTCTGCGTGGAAGCATCATGCAGCCCATATATTTCTTCAAGCCCCTGTGGGCGGGGGCCGGCCCAGAGGTGGGTAAAGGCTAATAAGGGATGGGTTATGGTGACACAGGTTAACCCTTATCTTGCTGTTCACGACAACCCCTATCTTTGCAAACTGTGTAGATCCAGATCAGATGGCTTCTTCAGGCTTCTGAAGAAGCCATCTGAACAGGATCTACACTGTTTGGCATTCAGTTTATGAATTGGTTGCAATAAATTACATCAAGTAATTTGATTGGTTGATAGACAGAAATGGGTGTGGCTTAAATGAATATTCAGCAAGATATAGGTTAACTGTTGATATGATTTGTTTATTTTTGTAGAAGGAGGTTTTGGCGGTGATGAGGATGTGGTACCCGGTGGAGATGAGGAAGGAGGGGGTTGGGATGTTGATGATGACCTTGAACTCCCAGCTGACCTTGAAGTTGGACCGACGCCAGCAGGTGGAGGGGATGAGGGATACTTTGTTCCACCAACAAAAGGCACTAGTCAAGCACAGGTAAGATACAACAGAAGTTCAGGTGTTTTTTTTTTTTTGTTTTTTGCAGGTACACTGGTTTTTGCCCATCTCTGATTAATGATCGGTTGAAAATAAGTGAAATAATCTTGAAAGGCCTGAAAACCCAAAACAACAAAAAAAAAAAAAAAAAAAAAAAAAAAAAATGGATAAATTCTGTAAAGTTCTATAACTTGAAGCATTTCATATGCCAGTTTACGTAAATCTGGAACAGTTTGGGGTCCATTTGGGTGATAACTCAGGAGCATATTCTTTCCTTTAAGAGTTGATTCCTGTTGACATGGGAGACGAAAATAATTTTGCAGGAGCTGCCTCCCCTTAAATAAGTACAATTTACTACTCAATGTTGTGTCTGAAAATAACTGATTGAGTGGCAAACAGTGTAGACTGATGGGACCGCTCATCTGGGTTTATACTGTTTGCTGAGGCCTATCTGTCCGAATACATATGGTAAATATGATACTTTAACGGGGTTTGATTTTATTTTATCTGTTACTTGGCTTCCATTCATTTTCCACTTTCTCTCCTGTCAATCTCTTTCATCTCGTCTACTATCTAGTATAAACATATTTTAGTGCAACTTTCATAGGTTATTGACTTTATATTGTGAAATATTGGGCACGAGTTCATATGGCGAAGGACGCACGAGCTTGAGAGTGCGTCTTCGCCATATGAACGAGTGCCGAATATTTCACAATATAAAGTCAATAACCTTTTTATTATATACCTAAAATTTCAAATGTCGGCTAGAATTCAGGATTGCCTGGTATGAATTTCTCAACGTAAAATCAGATTATTCATCTTAAAGTGGTTTGAAATGGAAAACATAGAAGGTCGTTAACTGTCTCCCTACACGTTGAAAAACCGTTCCCAACGGCGCCAAAGTGAAGACGACGTTAACATTGGTGGATGTGACGTCATTAAAAACATTGACGTTTCCCAACACAGGACGCCATTTTTTGTGAAGCATCGCTTATATTTCTTTCAAAATACTTCTGATTTCTTAGAAGAAAGTATTGAAAATCTAAAAATGCCGTTAACCATTAACCGTTTGACGCTTATGACCCACAAAGAGGGTTGACGCGTCGTTAAACACGAAATCATCATCATTGAAAATCTAAACAGATTGCAGGTAGGTCATATTTGACAGCATAAAATGCGGTTTATCCACTTTGTCAGAACCTATATTTGTTTTGTTTTACGTTCTTTCACGACAAGATGGCTGCCGATTTTTAGTATCGAAATGGACCAATTTGAAAGTAGTTATATTGTGAACGTGACTGCTTATCTATGGGCAATATGAACTTGACTATGGGCAATATGGAAAAATATTGACCGGTAACTTCTGTAGAAAGTAAACGGGACATTTTCTGGGTATATAATAATTACATATATATGTGTGCAATGAGGTTGGGACACAAATTTTCTCAACATTAGTTTCTACCCTTCCGCTACAAAATGACATCAACAAATTATAGTCACATGATAATGATATGAACTAACAATTAGACAATTTCTTCTAAAGCATTTCTTATACTAGCTATGGTAATGATCCTAAGTATTGGAACAGACAGGCCTAATCAAACAGTGCAGACTCAGATCAGACTGCTCCTAAGGAAGCAATCTGCTCAGGGTCTACACTGTTTGCTGCTGTGTAGACGTTTTTGGTCTCCTTGCTGGATTCTAAATTTTACGAGAATTACAGCAAGTCCTCAAGGTGTCTGAATTTTTATACGGATTTTACAGTATTCTACATCTTTTTCTCCGAGAAACAACCCAAAATGACTCACATAGATAAGGCTGGCTATTCGGAGCTAAAAAGATAATCGATTATCAGTCATGTCATTGCGATCGATAATCGATTAGTAATCGCTATGTTTTTTGTCATAATTTTACCTGTCTGAGTATGTCTCTTACCATATGTTGTACTTTATTATATGTATATTTGAACAGACAGGCTTGAGCAAACAGTGTAGACCCAGATGAGATGCCGCAAAATGCGGCGTCTCATCTGGGTCTGCACTGTTTGCCACTCATCCAGCTATTTTAGGCATAACTTTGGTTAGTAAATTGTACCTGTCAAGTAATCAATTACAAGCAAATCAGAAATGATAATCATTTTTCTGGAATTTATCGATTGCTTATACGATTAATCGTGTCAGCCTTACACATAGAGGTGATTCTAATAAGTGCACATAACATAACTTTCCAAGATTATATTATAAGAAAACAAGCCCCAAATTATCTGTAAATATATGTTACTTGGAGCTTTTGAACCCGCGTCCTCCTGATCGCCAGTCAGATGCGCATTGGACTGAGCTACCGAGGCCGGCTGTTACCTGGAGCTATGGCAAAAATTTCTAAGATACTCAAGACCGAGTTTGAAACAACCATGGAAAACGAGCCATCAGTGTTAGAGCCATGGAAGATTTCTGAGCCAACTTATTTCTTTCTTTGTTTTCTTTCTTTTACAGGTTTGGTGTAATAATTCACAGCTACCAGTGGACCATGTCCTAGCAGGCTCATTTGAGACAGCCATGAGGGTGAGTTGGTTCACAGATAAATCTCTTTTTATACCCCCCACAAATGAAATTTGTGGGGGGTATATAGGAGTGAGCTTTTCGGTCTGTCGGTCGGTCGGTCGGTCTGTTGACTTGGTTTCCAGACGATAACTCAAAAAGCGCTTCACCGATTTTTATAATTTTGGTACACTGATGTAACATACAGGTCAAGTTTGATTTCCACTACAATTCGTCAATTTTCGACATAGTTATGGCCCCTTTCAAGTGAAAAAATTGCAAAATGCCGCTGTTGTACTATCAAGGCAGTTTTTGTGGGGGTATTCATCACCTTTAGTGATAGCTCTAGTTTCATCAGAAAAGTACTATTTTCTTATTTTTGCATGAAAACATATGTTGTGTGTACTTATTAGAAGTGCCTTGGCGACATATGTTGTGTGTACTTATTAGAAGTGCCTCGGCGAGGCACTTCTAATGAGTACCCACAACATATGTTTTCCATGCAGAAATAAGAAAAATATTATGTGGATAACCCCTCTTACCTTGGGCTATGACCAGACATTTCCATATTCCTACTATGGTATATGTTATTTTAGAAGTGTGTCTTCAAGTTAATGTCACACCAACAACTATGATCATATGGAGATGGGACCTCAGTTTAAAGACTCATCCGAAAGACTAGAGAAGCCTGGAATTGAACCCATGACCCCT
Organism: Lucinisca nassula; assembly: GCA_963580285.1. NCBI lineage: Eukaryota > Metazoa > Mollusca > Bivalvia > Lucinida > Lucinidae > Lucinisca > Lucinisca nassula. Next base: position 37,163,120 of record OY757019.1, read on the forward strand.
GATCAATGAAGAGAGTAGCTGAACCACTACTCATACTTCTATATTTTAGAAGTGACATATGAACAGGAATAGCAAAACATACAGAAGACCTTTGCAACCAGCTAAGCCTCCATGTAAGGCCTGCATATTTACTTGCCACATTTTGGGTATCAGTAGGATAATAGATGGCACAATAGAAGGCACAATGTACGGACCTCCGTGGCCTAGTGGTTAAGAGCGCTGACTCTTGAACATTAGGTCCCTCACCGCTGTGGTTCGAGCCTCGCTCGGGTCACATGTGAGACACCAAGTTCTGCAACGCAAAGATCAGGTGGTTTTTCTCCGGGTACTCCGGTTTTCGCCCACCTTTGATTAACGATCGGCTCGATATGAGTGAAATAATCTTGAAAGGGCCGTAAAACCAAAACCAAAAAAAAAAAAAAGAAGGCACAATGTAATCAGTACAGCAATGCAGTTCTAATGAATACCCACATCATATGTTTTTATCGAGAGATGGCAAAAATTATCATTCAGATATTACCAAATACAGGCTTTGTCTGTTGCTATGGATGTCATTTCATAACAAATCTTGACAGATTGATTGTGTTAGGGCTCAACATGTCATCCCTTGTGGGCCATTTTGTGTCGTCACCCATGGGAGAAGAGATTGAAGAGACAGTAGAGAAGATGAAAGTGAAAGCTCGAAGAAAGAGGAAAATGAATGGAATTTTAGAAACAAGAAATAACAAATAGTCCCCTCACTGAATAAAGTACAAAATCACAGGTCATAATTAAGATATAGATCTGACAGCTCTAGCTGTGATTTGTTGAGTAATAAATCACAGTTTGGAGGTCAGTTGTAAAGTAGACAAATCACATGCGCGTAGGGCGTGTGATTTGTCTACTTACAACTGACCGACAAACTAGAGCGGATCTATTTCGATTCTAACAGGCTGAAAATCGGCAATAATGCTGTTGTTTCCTTCAAAATCTCACAACTTTTTGCCATTGTTAGAAGAAATCCCGCTAAAATTGTTGACTGAAACTCATGCATTTATATCCTTTTCTAACTTTTCGATGCGAGAATATGACTTTACACCCTCTAACGTCAAGGAAATCGACTAGTGACGTCATAAATTCGCAGTTTTTAATGACGTCACTCGACACGCTCTTCCGAGCCGTGATTTGTTGCAGAATAAAACAGTTATTTTCCATTGCCTATATAGGCGCTCTGTGTTAGAATTGTGATGTCTCATCCCATGGGTAAGGCAGAATTTCTTCTCTGCTTTGTTAAAAATAGAACAGACTGTATCTCATGGGTTAGAAAAACTTGAAACTGTGTATGAGCGTTTGAGTGGCCAGTGTAGACTGGGGAATAAGTGTCTTGAGAATTCACATTTGTAGAGGCAAATTGGTGGTTTAACCATTAGACATTTTGTTTTACAGTGATACTATAATGTTATTAATCAAGTAATTTCGTATTGGCCCAGTTACAGGTCCGAGGTCTGCTGTATTGGCACGAGACCGAAGGCCGAAAGCTGTATTAGCTGACCGAGGACCTGTAACTGGGCCAATACGAAATTACTTGATTAATGACAGTTTTACTAATTGACGCAATTAAAAACATGATTTATGATTTTTGAATATTGGTTGACCTTGTGTAATATAGGATAATCAATTAATAAATCAGTGTAAAAGGCTATTTGGGACAGTAAAACTGTCAAAGTACCTCCACAAATGACAATTTTGAATGCAGTTATCCTCTTTCTTAAACACTTATTCAGTTGTTTTGTTACAAAAAAGTATGCTATTTGCTCAGTGGTCAACACAGTGAGCTGCATGAAACCAACTGCTAGCCAATGAAAAGCAACGTTACGTGATGGGACGTTGGGTGACTGACAGTATATCACAGGACATAACACCACAAATGATTGGTTACATCTGTTACATTTGCATGTGCCTTACAACATCCATTTTCCATCCTTTATATGCCTTTTCTTTGTATATTTTTCAGCTGTTACATGACCAAGTGGGCGTGGTTGATTTCATAACCTACAAGCAGCTGTTCCTACAGACCTACAGTAGAAGTAGAACTTGCTACCAGGGCCTGCCGTCATTAACTCCCCTGATGGGGTACCCACATAGAAACTGGTAGGTTTGTTTGGAGAATTTACTCCTATGTTCTAGAAGCCTCCATGGTGTAGTGGTTATGCTACTCACCTTGTAAACCAGGGGTTGCAGGATCGATCTCAAGCTTCTCCAGACTTTTCGGATAAGACTTTAAACCGAGGTCCAGTCTCCGTATGACCACAGCTGTTGGTGAGACGTAAAACTCAAACATTCACTCACTCTACTCCCTTGTTCTTTGTGAACTATTATGACACTTTATCACAAAAGTGGCGGCCTTTAATAATTAGATCTGTCATTGCTGTGAGTTCGAACCTTGCTCAGGTCACATGTGAGATGCCAAGTTCTGCAATGCAAGGTCAGGGCCAGTTATTCAAAGCATTGATAGCTTAACAAACTGGAAAAATTGTTAACTGTGGTCAAATTGTTAACTGGTCTAGCAAGTACAATATTTAATACTCTCACATTTTTTGCGGGGAAAAATGCGAGTAGCTACTCACATTTTTTCAGCAAAAATATCAGCATATTCGCCATAATAAATGATTGAAGTGTTAACGGTATGCTAACTAGACAGCATTAGTGTTGAACAATTGGATACAGGTGCTTTTCTTTAGGTACTCCAAATTTTGCCCACTCCTACTTAAAAATTGGCTTGATATAAGTGCAACTATCTTTATAGGACTAAAACCAAAATAAAAAAAAAAAATGAAAAAAAAAAACATATGAATAATGTCATTGCAGGTTTTAAATACTTAACATATAATATCACACAGCAATGTCACCAAAGATTATCATGTTGTCTGTTATAACTTAAGGGGAATGGGAACACCACTGTTTGCCAACTACCCCTTTTGGGGTTTACGGTACAAAATGGGTTAACGTAAGTTTCATCTCCTGTGCTCCCCTACCCCAGTTATAAGACAAGGCTAAGTTAAATCATACTGATAACTTAGACATGAGTATGAAAACATCCCTGTAGAAAAGATAATATATAATTTTGGTTCCCTGTTTCCAGGAAGGAGGCTGGAGGTAGAGCTGGGGTACCAGCTGTAGGGTTGAAACTGAACATGCTGGTTCAGCAACTACAAGTGGCCTATCAAATGACGACCACGGGAAAGTTTGGAGATGCTGTTGAAAAGTTCCGTAGTATACTACTGAGTGTGCCATTGTTAGTCGTAGAGAATAAACAAGAAATAGCAGAGGTAAACTTACAGTAGATGTTTGTCATAGTACAGAGGACCTGCATTATACCGACATTCGTTATAACGACAATTTCAATGGAATGAATTCTTATCTCAAGGTTAAGCCTCGATTTCGAGCGGCTTGGGCTTTTCTCGGGTTGGAAATGCCCAAATTGAATCCATAGTCATGAAAGATTCTTGTAAATTAATTCTCCAAGAAACAGAGGTTATAGACTTCTGTTAGAATCGCCTCATCGAGGCGATTCTAACAAATGTCTATAACGTTTGTTTCTTGGAGTAATTATGTGGAAAAGACCTTTTATAGCCTATCATGATCCTAACTTGGATTCTTTATAACGGCAAATTCATTATAACGGCACAATATTAGGAACAAATACTGTCATTATAACGCAGGTCCTCTGTATTATTAACTCTTGTCCTGCTGCTTAAATTAAGTCATACTCATTTATTGACTTAACCATTCAGATTATTTGATTTATTTTTTCCTACAACTTTACACACTGAATTTCAAATAGTGTAGATACTGATCAGATGTCTTCATCAGAATAGAAGTAAAACAAAGATCAGGAATTAATACAATTAACTTACTCCACCCACAAAAGACACCAAAGGGAAAGAAATGCATTAAGCGACCAGACCATAATGGAAACCTAAACAAAGGAAGGCCATAAGGACAGTTACTTTCCCACAAAATGGCCATATGACCATCCAAAACCAAAAGACACCAGTGATACACACAGTAAGTAACAAACAACAACATAAATAAATCGCCACAGAAGAGCCGCCTTGGAACGGTCAGTGGAAGATTTCCACTGGGGGGCTTAAATCGATTTTACGTGGCCACAATCCTCGCCCTTACTTCCGTCGCGATTTAGACAAATAATTTGTTCAGTCCGCATGAAGGCCTCCTAACTCATCAGTGCAACATCTCCGTGAACACAAAAATCAAAGAACCACAGAGGTGAGACAACGGTGAGGACTCGACAGCAAGAAACCACTGAAATGCTGGAGCAAAAGAAAACCAACAGTTAAGACTCCGATGAGCCCGACCAGAGACAGAGCATCAGGCACCAACCAACATTATCTCTCTAATTTTCAATAAGCCTTTACGTTGGAGCCGTCATAGAATCTGAGGCCTGACCCACCGGCGTGCCATCAGATCTGTATCTACACTTTTTGCAAAGGTGCAACATAAGGTTCCACAGGTTAAAGGTGCATTATTGAGCTACCGGGTCTCAAAATTTTTTTTCAGGTTTTTATCTTCAATTCATACTCCTTTGTCATGTGTACACTTTTGGAGCCAAATACAGCTTCAGAACTTTGTGCAAATGTTCGTTTTCATTCGTGTTTACCCTTCGCTCTGAACATGTGTTCTGAATTTCTGTTCTAAAACAAAATCTGTCACTTTACACATACATGGCGACAGTATCGTCTCTGAGTGTCATTACTTATGGCATGGTATTCAGTGTCATATTTTTTTCCGATTCAGGCATGGCCTAAGCAAACAAGGCCAAAAATGAATGTCGCATAACGTCATATATGGGGATTCTATTTTTGTCACGAACTAAAAATAGATCTATCTAGTGTTCGAAACCTAGTTAGGGAATCCCTCTCAAACTTGTTTACCTGTCATCATAATTGTTCGCATTTTTACATAAAATGCATTCATTTGTATTGTTTTAAAGAAAAATACCGGCTATATGTATATTATTTTTGGAAGCATTTTTTACTGATAGCTCAATAATGCACCTTTAAGGCTAAAAACACTTTTTACAATTGGATAAAATTTTGTTAGAAGTTGGATCCCAGAAATGTCTTGGAGAAATGTTAAGCATTAGGTCTCTCACTGCTATGGGTTTCAGCCTCGCTCTTGTCGTATGTGAGACACAGGTTCTGAAATGGAATGTCTGCTTGTTTTTCTCCAGGTACACTGGTTTTCGTCATCTCTGATTAATGATCATATAAGTGAAATAATTCTGAAAGGGTCATAGAACCCAAACCGAAAAAAAACAAAAAAAAACACACACACAGAAATGCAAATATTCAAGTATATTGTATTTGATTGTCCAAGAAAAAGTTTTTATGGATAATTTCTTTATTACAAAGCCCCCTTGGTGAAGTGGTTGCATTACTCACCTCATAAACCAGGGGTCGTGGGTTTGATCTTGGGCTTCTCCAGACTTTTGTGCCCCTGCCCATCGGGGCTTGGAGAAATAGATTGGGCTGCATGGTGCTTCCGCGCAGAGCTGAATTTCACCGAACTTGAGTACTGGTAAACCGCTTAGGTCTAAGCCTGCCCAGGAAAAGTAATGGAGTCGGACCCCTCCTTAAACACTAGCAGTTTCTATGGCAGTGGGGCTTGAGATGTCATTTCATGTCAGTGTCGGGTAAATTTGGAAGCAATGTCTCAAAAATGACATAATAGTGTTCACGGGAACATAAAGCATCAACTCAAACACTTTAGGATGTGCCTTTAAACCAAGGTCCCATCTCTGGATGGCCTTAGTTGTTGGTGGGAGGTAAAACACAAAACACACACACACATCCTTTTTTATAGCAAATTTCCAAAACATTAGTTCCTTGGGGAAATAATATCTTCATTGATCCTTCTCAATTTTAACTGAGGAATTTTTTTTTATCGGCAAATTCTTTGTTCCTGTTAGCTTTTCTATAAGCCCTGTCCCACTGAAAAAGGGGTCTACTCTTAAAGGAAAGAATTTGATCCTCAGGAACAAATTCTTTCCTTTTAGAGTTGACCCCTATTGACTTTGGAGACAAAAATACTTTGCAAGAGTTGTATCCCCTGAAGGTATATCGATTCCCCTTAATTATTTCTCTTGCCCCCGCTCATGGGGGCAGAAAATGTAAAGTACTGGTTCCCACCCAGGAAAAGAGTGCCACGTGGAAGATTAGTACTTGTAATAAATGTGTTACCCTCTATAAATAAGGTTGATTATTATTATTATTATTATTATTATTGCAAAATACTGTCATATTGAAGAGGGTCTTCTGTACTGCTGAAATACACATCTATCTAAGATCCTAGCCCCTGCCCATCGGGGCTTGGAAGAAATAGATGGGCTGCATGATGCTTCCACGCAGAGCTGAAACTGACCAGCACACGAGTACTGGTAATCTGCTTAGAGGATCTAAGCCTGCCCAGGCAATGCGGTGCAAGTCGGACAGTCCATGTGGTTTCATTGGGCGGCAGGGCTTGAGATGTCGTTTCATCTCAATGTCGGGTAAAAGTCCCACAAAATTGGAAGCAACATCTCCAAAATTACCTTTTCAGTGTTGATGGGGGACATTAAACTTCAAATCAAACAAACAAATTCTAAGATCTTCAACATTTTGTTTTTCAGGCACAACAGCTTATAGAGATTTGTCGGGAATATATAGTTGGTTTGAGTATGGAAATCAACAGAAAAGATCTACCAAAAGCTACACTTGCTGATCAGAAAAGACTTTGTGAGGTAGGATACTGATTAAATCTGCTGAAAATATAAAATATAGCTCTATTGTAGAGCATTCATTTATGAACATGATAGCTCAGTGGTTAGTGCATTTGCCTCTGATGCTAGAGGCCCCCGGTTAGATCCCAGGTGGCGGTGATTATTTCGATGTCTGAACACGCTCCATTGGCATCATTTGCAGGGATGAATGTCAAAAAAGTGCACCGTTCTTCGGATGGGGATGTTAACTGGAGGCCACCTGTGCAGGGAGAGTCATGCCCTGTGCAGGTTTAAGACCCCTACCGTAATTACATGATTACTGTGTAGGCTTCCATCCTGCAAACCTTGTGTGTATGTAATGTACACCTGTGAGTAATGGTCAGATGTGACCGATTGAGGTATAAGTAGAAAGAAAGAAAGAACAGAAGGTCACAGGTTCAAGTCTTAGTTGCTGCATACAAAAGATTTTACCCTTTCACTGCTGAACACGATAACCCGTACCTTTGCAAACACTGTAGACCTAGATCAGATGGCTTCAGGATGTAGACTGTCATGCAGTTTGTGAATTTAACAAAAATATTATATCAGATAACTTGATTGGCTGAGAAATGGGTGTGACTAAATCGTTTTATTCAGCAGGATAAGGGTTAGAAATGGGTGGTAGGAGCTTCCATGGCTGACGCTTGCATTATTAACACAACATCTCAGGGTCTACACTGTTTGCCATTCATCCAGCTATTTTTAGACACAACATCGGGCAGAAAATTGTACTTGTTCAAATTATAGGACTAGTTTGCTAAGGAACTCATTATGATAACACACCCGTGAGACCTAGTGCATTTTTCACATCTCCAAAATGGCTACCTTTTTATGTAAATCCGTGATATTTGTCTTATTTATACTGCAAAAATAGGTTGTTGGTGCTCGTTAGAACCGCCAATGAGGCGGTTCTAACGAGTACCCACAACCTATGTCAAGCAGCAAAAGTAATAGTGTATACCCCATAAACCCCAGTTTTCTTTATATAAAGTGGGGTTTAAGGGGCTGTTCATTACACGGACTTGTTCTTGTAATGATTTAGGGTAAATACTATGTAACAATATACAAGTGACTCTCAATATCTCAAACACTGACATCCCAAATTACTGCTTAAGTTAAATTACATTTTAGGTACCGTTGTTTTGGTTTTGCTATATGATCATTTGATTTCAACTCCTTTTATTTCAAACTCTATTTATTTCAAACCAAAACTTCCAGACCTTTGTTTGAGATATGAGAGTCAACTGTACTTTAACCCTTTTAGTACCAGAAACCCCAAAATGGGTACCGGGCAAACAGTGCAGGCCCAGATCAGATGCCGCAGAACACGGCATCTGATCAGGGCCTCCACTGTTTGCTAAAAGTTCATTTTTTTTTTTTTAAATTGATGAAAACACAACCTGACACCCCTAAATTTTGAAATGAACTCCTGCTATATATAAGGAGGAAGATTCCATTTGGTACAAAAAGGGTTAATGGAGAAAGAAGGAAAACTATCCCAAAAGTTCTTGAATTGCTCTAGGATATTTATGTAATGTGTTTGACTATGTTTCAGATGGCCGCCTATTTCACCCACTGTAACCTGCAGCCAGTACATCTCATCTTGACATTACGGACAGCCTTAAATCTCTTCTTTAAAATAAAGAATTACAAAACAGCAGCGTCATTTGCTAGGAGGCTGCTAGAACTGGGACCCAAGCCAGAAGTTGCACAACAGGTAAGTGATCTGTTCCCTTAACCCCTTTTGTTCTGATTAGTTAGGGCCCCGCACTGAAAGTGTGGGTGCCCTATAGTAATCACTCTGTCCGTCCGTCTGTCTGTCTGTCTGTCCGTCTGTCTGTCCGTCCACAAATTTCTGATAGCGCTGCCGGGGCCCTAGTCAGTTTCACTGACAGCTCTAGTTTATACTAATTTATTTTAGTTTGATTGTGTTGAAAGATTCAAGCTTATTGAATCGCTCTCGAACACGCATTCCGGGTGTTTTCATGTGCATGCGAGAGAGAGGCAATGGCTTTTACACCACTGCTACCCATTTACACCTGGGTGGAGTGGGGCAGTGTCATTACGTGTCTTGCCCAAGGACACACCTCGATACCGGTGGCCGGATTCAAACATACAGCCTCTTGATCATAAGTCAAACCACTGTGCTATTGAGGCTGATTGGAATCTCCCCCCCCCCCCAACTTATACACTCCAACCTCTTTTAACACTGTTGTTGGGGTCCAAAGCAGATCCCATGTTAATTAAACAACCATGTTATATCCAAACAAAAATGTATATATAGAAAAATGACCGTTTTTCTGTCTAATATGTACATTTTTGGGAGCCATCTTCAAAGAGTGTTACAGTCGAACTTTGATGGCTCGAAGCCCTTCTGGGACCATTAAAATTTATTCGACACAGCAGTAGTTCAAGCCACTGAGGGTTACTGCCAAGAGGCATAACAAGATACTTTTGAACATCTTTTCGATGTTCTGTAATAAAAATGTATGCTGTTTGTACTCATTAGAATCGCCTCACCGAGGCGATTCTAATGAGTACACACAGCATACATTTGCAAGATAAAAGACTAAAATCTCCTTAATCACCCCCACCAGTTCTTATCTTGAGGATTTCCCTAGGGGCTCAAGAATGGGTTCGACACATCCATGGTAAACAAGCCATCGGTGTTCGAGCCATCAAAGTTCTACTGTATATCCAAAACGGTTTTATGCAGAAGTTGATTTCGAAATTCAGGGGTGGCAGGTTGGGTATTTGATAGAATTTCATTTAGAAAATGGTTGCTCTGTCTGCAAACAGTGCAGGTTTTGTTTGATTTGAGGTTTAACGTCCCCGTCAACACTGTAAAGATCATTTTGGAGATGTTGCTTCCAGTTGTTTGGGACTTTTACCCGACATTGAGATGAAATGACATCTCAAGCCATGCCGTCCAATAAAACCAATAGGGTTTATAAGCATGGACGGTCCGACTTGCACCGCTTTGCCTGGGTAGGCTTAGATCCTATAAGCGGTTTACCAGTGCGAGTGAGTTTCAGCTGTGCGTGGAAGCATCATGCAGTCCATCTGTTTCTTCAAGCCCCGATGGGCAGGGACCGATAAACAGTGCAGGTCCAGATGAGACACGGCATTCTGCGGTGTCTGATCTGGACCTGCACTGTTTGTTAATGATTTGTTTCTGGGTTTCCTGGCATAAAATGTGTTTATAGTTTTAGAAGTACCAGTAATTTACACTGACGCAATGAGTAACCCTCAGTTGCTAAAACTACCCCTATCATGAACATATTTCCATGGTCCCTAAGGTATTTAAGCTTTTGATGTTTGACTGTATTGTTCAGTGATTACCTTCAAAGCTGTTTTATCATATGACGTCGCATCTGAGAATGTAATAATGCCATGTAATAAATTTGGTGATCCACTAGTGGATTAAATATGCTATTTAGTTAAAAATGCCCCTTAATGTTAACTACATGAAGTCCTTCAGGACATGGCATTTACAAATAGGGGGAATATTGACATTTATGTAAAACAATAGCGAATAAAATAAGTTTTAAATGTCATATGATAAATAGAAACTTGCATTTGTGCTCATGTGTCATTGAATTTATTAAACTCATTGAGGAACAGGCATAAAATGCTCAACAAAGCCTCGCATTTTATCCCTTTGCCACAACTCATTTAGTAAATTAAAAAATACATGAGTAGTGATGTAAGATCCTAGTGATGTGCGGTATTATTAGTATATCGGTATATTGTGATACAGTTCAGAAAAAAAAATCATATCACAATACGGTCCGCCAATACCGATATTTTCGATATTTTCTGTTTTCATCCATTTTTAGCTCGTTTGTTTTTTGAAAAAAAACTTTCGAGCTATTGTCATCACTCCGGCGTCTGCGTTGTCGTTGTCGTCGTCTGGCGTCGTCGTTCCAAAAAAACTTAACCTTGGCTATAACTTAAAAAGTATTAGACCTAGCCTCATGAAACTTCATACACATACTCATCATCACAAGAGCTACATTTTGACCAAGGACCATAACAACATTGTTGATTTTGGCTGAATTATCTCCCCTTTTCCCAGAAGCCTCCGTGGTGCAGTGGTTACGCTACTCGCCTTGTAAACCAGGGTTCGCAGGATCGATCCCGGGCATCTCCAGACTTTCGGATGAGTCTTTAAACCGAGGTCCCGTCTCCGTATGACCTTAGCTGTTGGTGGGACGTAAAACTAAAACTCACTCACTCACTCCCCTTTTCCAATTTTTTTCTGAAACACATTTTTTGCTCTCATTTTAATACTATTCACAACAGAGCCTTCAAACTTCACATGAATGTTCCTTGGGACAAGACCTTTTCAGTGATACCACACTTTTTGATCTGTGACCTTGACCTTTGAACTTTGACCTATTTTTCGAAAATTTAACCGAAAACCTTAACCTTGACCATATTTCCAAAAGTATTTGGCCTACCTTCATGAAACTTCATACACATACTCACCATCACAAGAGCTACATTCCCTACAAGTTTTATAACTCCATCTTGCAATTTGATTGAATTATCTCCCCTTTTCTCTCCGTTTTTTTTAAATTGTTTTTGTCTCTTATTTCAATACTATTCACAACAGAGCCTTCCAACTTCACATGAATGTTCCTTGGGACAAGACCTTTTCAGTCATACCACGCTTTTTGACCTGTGACCTTTACCTTTGAACTTTGACCTATTTTTCGAAAAATTAACCAAAAAACTTTAACTTTGACCATATGGCTCAGCCTCATGGAACTTGACACATCTGTATTATCAAAAAGGCTATATTTTGTATAAGTTCAATAACTCTATGATGCAATTTCACTGATTTGTCTATGTGACATGGAAAAACAGACGAGCATGGCGCCGCTTGCGGTGCTCTTGTTCATATTTTCTTTCGTAACTGATCGGTAACTATAGCTCCGTGAAAATAGAATCATTCCCATGGCAAAAGTAAGTAATTTAATCGATTCCCACCCTTTATGTATAAGCCGGTCATAGCGTAGGCCGAGCTAGGATTTCGGTGAATCGTGCATCTGTTGTTGTTGTATACGGCGTTTTAGTGTAAGCCACCCAGCATTTACAATTTAGCGTAATTGAGAGAAACTATAACAAACTTTACCATGGCCAACTACCAACTCATTTAAAATCAAAACGGAAAAGCCGATATCAAGCAACATTTCAGATTGCAAATGACGATCGCAAATAAAGTGACTGAGGCCATCAATCTAATATAACATTTTATGGCATTTTCCTAGCCAACAATTCTGATGACATTTTCAGATATTATCTTTATTTCACCCCATAACATTGGGACAATTCTAGAAAGAAACTTGGGCTTGGTTTTGTAAGTGCATGAGCAGGAATAGGATAAATGATGTATACCTATGCAAACTCCCTTCTTTTTCCCATATATAGTTGGGTTTTCAAAGTTCCAGTGTGTTTCAGATTGCTACATAATATAATCGTGATACGTATCGTGATACGCAGTATCCATATCTCAATATATCGTGATACGAAAATTCTGACAATACCCATCCCTATTAAAGATCCTCTATATGTTGTTGCATACTAGAAAGCCATAGTCACACACATGCATACATAGACCCTGTTGCTCAGATGGATATGCAACTGACTGATGATCGGGAGGTTGTAGATTTGGTCAGTATTCATCCTACAGTATTCAATTGCAGAGATTGATCTCAAAATAGGGGGTGGTAGGGCGACGCAATGGCAATGTGTATCTTGCATCAATGGGGCATCCAACTGATATTGGCTTACAGTTGGACAAGACCTGCTGCAAGCAAGACCTCCTTGCAGCAGGTAAGGGCAGAGGGTGGAATGTTATTTCTTCTGTTTCTACACATCCATTCATTTTCCTCTTTCTCCTCTGTCCCTCACTTTCATCTGATCTACTATCTCTTCTTTTTGTTTTATTCCCTTTCTCTGGGAGAGGACACAAAATGACCCACAAGGTTTGACGTGTCGTTAAACTAAAATCAATCAATCAACAATCTCAAAAAAATTTTTTGTGGTCATTCTTTCACTTCCTCTGACTAATTGAAAGGTGTGTATGTGTGAGTGTTTTGAGTTTCATGTCCCACCAACAACTAACCAACGGGACCGTGTTTTAAAGACCCTCTGGAAGTCTGAAGAAGCCGGAATCAAATCCAGGATCCCTGGTTTATGAGGCGAGTAGCTTAACTACTACACCACAGAGGCTTACAGTTGGACAAGGGCTGCTGTTCTTGCAGCCTGTTCTTGCAGCAGGTAAAGGTAGAGGAGTAATGTTGTTATTTCTACACTGCCATTTATTTCCCTCTGTCCTTAACTTTCATCTCATCCACTATCTGTTCTATAGTTTTTTCTGCCTTTCTGTGGGAAACAACACAAAATGATCTTCATGCTTGACATGTCGTTAAACACCAACACCATAAATAAAAAAATCCAAGATGAAAGTTTGGTGTTATGCAGTGTACAACACAAAGTAGGCCATATCACACCAACTTCAGAAACTCAGGGATGAAAGAGTTGATTTTGTTATGCCCCCGCCTATTTTAAGAATAGCGGATAGGCATTAAGTGTTACCCCTGTCCTTCGGTCCATACATCCTTCTGTCCATCCATCCATCCCATTTTGTGTCCAGGCCATAACTCCTCAACTGTATGGAATATATATATGAAACTTTACAGGTATCTTCATGGCAATTAGACGATGTGTCATGAACAAGGAAGACAACTCTTGGTGTTTTTGGTTTTTGAATTATCTGCCCTTGACATAGTTCCTTATAGTAAAGTGTGTCCGGGCCATAACTCCTAAACCATATGGAATATATACTACTCAAAGTTTGATAGGGATCACTTTTGATATACAAAATTTTGCTCTGAAAATTTAAAATTTCTTGACAGAATTTGTACTCGGTATATTGATAAATATCTTAAGCAGAAACTCGTGTGCAGTTCAGTACTCAAAAAAGTGCACACTTCTCACACTTCGCAAATGAATTCATGCACCCCCAAAATCTTGCGTAGCACTGCTTTCCAACAGACCAATCATATTTGTCAGTGTTCCTTTACCAAGCATAAAAAGGACTTCTTTTGGTTTGTGAAACACTAACATGCCTAGGGGACAACTAAGAAACCGTCTGAGCCCCGAAGAAATGAATCGTGGCGTGGGAATGTTGGAATCTGGCATCTCTCAACGTCGTATTGCTGGCAATCTGGAGGTGTCTCAGAGCGTGGTTTCCCAAATGTGGAGTCGGCATCTTACCCACGGAAATCCTTCACACAGACACGGCGGAGTCGAGAAAGGGCTACAACTCAACATCAGGGCCGTTTCTTGTTGATTCAGTCTCGACGTCAAAGGTTCCTGAACGCTACGCATTTGCATAACGAGCTTAGGAACGGAACTGGAGTACGAATTTCTACACAAACTGTCAGAAACGGGCTCCACGAGTTCGGACTTAATGCCGCGAGGCCTGCTGTATGTGTTCCGTTGACGAGACAGCACGTGCTAGACCGGTTAGACTTTACCAGTACTCACGTCAGGTGGACGGTTCGTGACTTGACGCCAGTACTGTTTACTGAGGAGTCCAGATTCTGTCTAGACTTCACTTATAAACGTCAATTAGTGCGGCAAATGTCTAAAGAGCGATTCGATGACTTGAATGTGGCAGAGCATGATCGCTATGGAAAGGGTCAGTCATGATTTGGGCTGGGATAAGTGTGAACAGTAAAACTGACTTGTACGTCGTTGAAAACGGAACGTTAATGGCAGTGAGGGACAGTAATGATATTCTTGATGAGTTTGTAAGACCATATGCAGATGCTGTCGGCCCGGACTTTATTCTGATGGACGATAATGCCCGTCCCAACCGTGCCAACGTCATTGATTCCTACCTGGAACGTGAGACAATCGTTCGTATGGACTGGCCTGCTCGGTCACCGGACTTAAATCCGATTGAGCATGCGCGGGACATGCTACAGCGTGCTGTTTCAGCCCAACCTGTGCATCCGAGGACTTTACAGGAGCTCAAAGATGCATTGGTTGCTGAATGAAAGCTGATTCCACAAAACCGGATACAGACTCGGATTACGAGCATGCGCAGGCGATGTCGTACTGTAATTGATGCCCGTGGACGCTATGCACGTTATTAGGCACGTTTGTCTAAACAAATTGGGAAATTTGTGAAAAATCAGTTGTCCAAATCCCTTCGTGTTACGGCAAATTTTGGGGGTGCCAAGACGGTTGCTGTTGTCACGCTTGAATGCAGTACCAGTTGACAAAATTAATCACTAGGTTTTGTGAAGGATACGTTTTCTATCATTATGTAACGAATTTGGATTCAAGTGATTAATTCATCCAAAAATTATTTTGCATTAAAAAAGTGATCCTTATCAAACTTTGAGTAGTATATTTATGAAACTTTACAGGTGCATGCATGGCATTGAGATGATGTGTCATGAACAAGGAAGACAACTCTCGCTTTTTATGCCACCGCCATTCGAAGAATGGTGGAAAGGGCATATAGCGTTGCCCCTGTCCGTCCCTGCGTCCGAAACTTAAACACAGTCAATAACTTCCTTATTTCTTGATGGATTTTAAAATTACTCAGCAGAAATGTTAACCATCAGGAGACAACGTGTCACCTGCAAAACCCAGGTCCGTACCACCAAGGTCAAGGTCATACTTAGAGGTCAAAGGTCAAAAAAGGGTCCGAAACTTAAACGCAGTCAATAACTTTCTTATTTCTGGATGGATTTTGAAATTACTTTGTAGAAGTGTTAACCATCATGAGACGATGTGTCACGTGCAAATCCAGATCCGTACCTCCAAGGTCAAGGTCATACTTAGAGGTCAAAGGTAAAAAAAATGGTCCGAAACTTAAATGCAGTCAATAACTTTCTTATCTCTGGATGGATTTTGAAATTATGTTGCAGAAATGTTGGCCATCATGAGACAATCTGCCTCACACAAAACCAAGGTCCTTACCTACAAGGTCAAGGACATACCTAGAGGTCAAACATGAAAAAAGGGTCCAAAACTTAAACACAGTCAATAACTTTCTATGGATGAATACAAACCTAGACATATTTTCAGACGGGGGCATCCGTGTCCTATGGACGCATTTCTAGTTTGGTTTTTGAATTACCTGCCCTTGACTTAGTTCCTTATAGTAAACTGTTTCCGGGCCATAACTCCTAAACTGTATGGAAAATATTTTTGAAACTTTACAGGTGCATGCATGGCATTGAGACAGTGTGTCATGAACAAGGAAGACAACTCTTTTTTGGGGGTTTTTGAATTATCTACCCTGGACTTGGTTCCTTATAGTAAACTGTGTCCGGGCCATAACTCCTAAACTGTATGGAATATATTTATGGAACTTTACAGGTGCATGCATGGCATTGAGACGATGTGTCATGAACAAGGAAGACAACTCTTGCTTTTTTGGTTTTTGAATTATCTGCCCTCGATTTAGTCATGATCAAGGACTTGAAAATAATATCTACCTTAATAATAACTTCATGGTATACCTGTTACAATTACATATACCGGGAAACCCTTTTTTCTGAATGGTATTTAGGTGGGGGCATCTGTGTCCTATGCTCACCTTTTCTAGTTTTGTTTGTTTCATTTGAGGTTTAAGGGGTATGGGAACACCTGGCAGGTTTTTACGCCATTGTTCAAAGGGAGACAAGTTTCGGGACTTCCTGTACGCTTTTCTGTAAGCCCTGTCCAACTGAAAAAGGGGTTTACTCTTAAAGGAAAAAATTTGCTCCTGAGGAGTAAATTCTTTCCTTTAAGAGTTGACCCCTATTGACATGGGAGACAAAAATAATTTTGCAGGAGTTCCCTCCCCTGAAGGTGTTCCCGTTCCCATTAACGTCCCTGTCAACACTATTTTGATCAATTTGGAGATGTTGCCTTCAATTTTGTGGGACTTCTCAATCCCTGCCGCCCAATGAAATCAGTAGGGTTAATATGCTTGGATGGGCCGACTTGCACTACTTTACCTGGGCAGGCTTGGTTTACCAGTTCTCATGCACGGTTGGTTTCAGCTCTGCGTGGAAGCATCATGCAGCCCATCTATTTCTCCAAGGCCCCATGGGCAGGGGCCAGAAAGGGTTGATTGAACCACAAAACAGACCAAACATACATATACACACATTAGTTGAAATAACAGGGGAGCAGTGGGCAGTACTATGATATGAAATATTTTTGATGCAACAGTTCAACTAAAAGACATTTTGCATTCTGTATTTCAGACAAGAAAGATCTTAGCTGCTTGTGAGAAAAATCCTGTAGATGAACACGAGTTAAAATATGACCAGCACAATCCATTTGATATCTGTGCCGCAACCTATACTCCAATATACAAGTAAGTTCATTTCCTGTCCCAGTTTATCAAAACTAACCATGTTGTTAGTTAACATATGGCTAAAACAGTGATTATTTAATGCAGCAAACATGCTAATATTTTTGATGAAAAATGTGAGTAGCTTTTGCATTTGCAAAAGCTACTCACAATTTTCATAAAAAATAAACAATGTATGTGTATGAGATCTTGTTCTTGCTGGAACAGTTAACAATTTGACCACTAACGAGCTTGTTAAGTTAACAATGTTGTGGACAACTGGGCCTTTAACTTCCTATAAAATTGAAAGAGTGAATGTATACATGAGGAATTCTTATTTTCAGACAGCACGCAACAAAAATTAGCTTTAACCATTTTTAGCTCACCTGAGCCGAAGGCTCATTGGTGAGCTGATAGTATGGCCAGGCAAAAATTCTGTGTGTGTGTGTTCACATTTTCAAACGTCTTCTCCTCCGGAACCGCTGGGCCGATTGTAGTCAAATTTCATGTGGAGGCTCCATGGGGTGGGGGAACGAAAGTTTGCATTTTTGGTCAAGGTCACATGACCAAGATGGCCGCCATGCCCATATATGGTAAAAACCCTTCGAAAATCTTCTCCTCCGGAACCACTGGGCCGATTTGCATGAAACTTGGCATGTAGCACCTGGGACATGGGCCCATCATAAATTGCATATATGGTGTCCCTGGGATGACCTTGACCTATTTTACGCTAAGGTTAAATTTGGTAACATGGGCATTTGTATGGGAAAAAGTAGAAATGTCTGATATCTTGCAAACTGTTACAAATAATGCCACTAAACCATATATATTCTTATTCCTTATGATGAGGCGCATTAAGTGACATGGATTTTGGGACCCTGGGGCCCCCCGGGGGGGCATGCCCCACCCCCTTCTTTGCACAAAATGCTTAATATCTCGGAAACGGTTAAGATCCCCACCCATAAACCATATATATTCTTGTTCCTTATGATAAGGCGCATTCAGTGACACAGACCTTTGGACATCAGGGTATCGGAGGGTCCCCGGGGTGGCATGCCCCACCCCCTTTATTGCAAAAAATGCTTAATATCTTGGAAACGGTTAAGATCCCCACCCATAAACCATATATATTATTGTTCCTTATGATAAAGCGCATTCAGTGACATGGACCTGTGGAACCCCGGGGCCCCGGGGGAGGAGGGGCATGACCCCCCCGTTGAAGAAGTCTAAACCTCTTCAAAAGTTTCTTCTTCAGAACCACTTGGCCGAATTTCATGAAACTTGGTATGTGGCATCAGGGATGTGGGCCCATCATAAATTGCAAAAAATGGTGACCCTAGGATGACCTCGACCTACTTTACTGCAAGGTCAAGTTTGGTCACATGGGCTTTTGTATGGGAAAAAGTCAAAATGTCTCATCTTTTGCAAACCCTTCAAAATAACACCACTAAACCATATATATTATTGTTCCTTATGATGAGGCCCATTAAGTGAGTTGGATTTTGGGACCCTGGGGACCTGGGGGATGCCCCAACCCTTTTTTAGCACAAAATGCTTTATTTCTCGGAAACTGTTAAGATCCCCACTCATGTACCCTTATGCTTGTTCCTTATGATAAGGCGCATTCAGTGACATATAGACCGTAACCCTCCCCCTTTTTTTGTTTTTTCAAAAAGTGACCAATTTCTTGAAAACTGTTCAGATCCCCACCCATAAACAATATATATTCTTATTGCGTATGATAAGGGGCTTTAAGTGACTTGCATCTTGAGACCCTGGGGGCATGCCCCACCCCTGCATTACATAAAATGCATCAAATATCAGAAACTGTTCAGATCCTCTCCCATAAACCATATATTTTCTTGTGATAAGGGGCATTTAGTTACATAGATCTTTGGACACCGTAGGTTAAATTGAGGGCCTCACCCCCTTTAGAAATGGTTAAGCATTCCACCCATTAACCATATATTTTCTCCTGACCTTTTAGCTCATCTAAGGCTTTATCTTGGCTAAATATAACTGAAAATTCAAACTCAAAATTTTCTTGTGATAAGGGGCATTTAGTTACATAGATCTTTGGACACCGTAGGTTAAATTGAGGGCCTCACCCCCTTTAGAAATGGTTAAGCATTCCACCCATTAACCATATATTTTCTCCTGACCTTTTAGCTCATCTAAGGCTTTATCTTGGCTAAATATAACTGAAAATTCAAACTCAAATTTTTCCAACTGATCTTCAAGAGTCAGGAATGTGATTAAGGACCACTTGGTCATACAGCCAAATGCTAAAAATAATCAATGCTTGCTGTCAGGTGAGCGTCTTCAGGACCATTGGTCCTCTGGTTGTTCTGAATCCTGCTCACATTTTTTTTCTGCAAAAATACCAGAGTATTAGATATTGTACTTACTAGAACAGTTAACAATTTCACCACTAACGGGCTTGCTAAGCTAACAATGCTTGGAACAACTGGACCCAGGCCTGTAGGCTAATGAACATTTGAGCCCAGATGTGTATGCTTTATTATAGCCCCGCTTTGAAAAAGTGGGGGCTATATTTGATTTGCCTTGTCCTTCTGGGATTCCGTAATTCCGTTATGATAACTCAAATGTGTTTGAGGTATTTTCATGAATTTTCACACAAATGTAAAGCACTATGAGACGCTGTGCAGAGCGCATGAACCATAGCTCTGGATTGCCTACTTTTTGAGTTGTTGCCCTTTGAACATTGGAAAATGGCAACCTTAATTCCATTATTCATGATAACTTAAAAACCGTTAGAGGTATTTTCATGAAACTCCACACAAATGTAAAGCACTATGAGACAATGTGCACAGTGCATGAACCATAACTCTGGTTTATTCTATCAGACATGTTAGTAAATTTCCTGGTGATTTTATTTCTTTTTTTTTTCAGAGGTAAACCAGTAGTAAAATGTCCTCTTAGTGCTGCATGCTACCTGCCAGAGTTCAAAGGTCAAGTCTGTAGGGTGACCAAGGTAAGTTGACCACACTGGGAAGTGTCAAAGCTTATGAAAAAATATATAAAAGGTTCAATGTGCAGTTAAGCCATCAGAAGCCCTCTGCATTTGTAGTCAAATAATCTTGCCAGGCCCTGAGGTTATAAGACTTATTTCAAGCTCAGCTCAGCTGAGCATGAAATGTGTAATGCTCATAACTACAAAAATACAAACAAATCGGGTATTTTTCCTGCTCAGATCAGCACAGAGTGTCATTTATCCTGCTCATAAATTTTAAAATGCCAACATTTGTTGGCATTTTAAAATTTATGAGCAGGATAAATTTAATGCTCAAATGAGTTGTGCATGAAAAAAGTTTTATAATCTCGGAGCCAGATGCATGACTTCTTCCTTACAGTAAACTCGTCTCCTCTTCATGTCTCCAAGAAAAATAGATTGGGCTGCATGGTGCTTCCTCGCAGAGCTGAATTTGACCACACATAAGTACTGGTAAACCGGGTAGAAGGACTAAGCCTACCCAGGCAAAATGATGTGAGTCGGACCCTCCAATGCATATAAGCCTTTTGGTTTTATTGGACGGCAGAGCTTGTGATGTCATTTCATCTCAGTGTTGGGTAAAAGTCCCAAGAAACTGGAAACAACGTCTCCAAAATGTTCTAAATAGTGTTGACGGGCATGTTAAAACTCAATTCAAACCAACAAATCATGTCTTCAAGCAGCAAATTTTCTTATTTCTGCATGAAAACATATCTTGTGGGTACTCATTAGAAGTGCTTGAGTGAGGTGCTGTGGGTACTCATTAGAATCACCTCAGCGAGGTGCTGCTTCTGAGTACCAAGAATATGTTTTTGTGCATAAATGAGAAAAATTATATGTTGATACCCTCTCTTATCTGGGGCTATGTTGAGGTCATGTTTCGTATTCAGCTCATTTGAGCATAAAATTTCTGTGTCTTATTACTATGGCAATACCAATAACATTTTTGTTCTTTTTTATGCTTGATAGCTAATCTGTGCTTCGAAAATTTGGGTCAAATTTGACATTTTAAATTTAGAATAAACATGTTCCAGCTTGAGGTAATTTAGAAATGAAGTTAATTGGTTTAATTGTTGAAGTATGAAAAATATCCTGCTACCAACAAAGCATTAAAGTGAACCACAGATGGATTCAGATAAACTTTCCTTGTGAACTGATGTTGTTCATTCTTCATTGAAGTCTTTACCATCCATTATTTGATTAAAAATTCTGGTTTGAGGGCTAAAATTTAAAAAAATAAGCCAGTCGCAAACAATTTTCCTGTTGACAGCAGCAGGGTGTTGCTGACTTCATAACATCTTCATCATCCAATAAAAGTGGAAAGAACAATAGGTTATATTGAAGTGATTTTAATGATCATGTAACTTTTCATATAACTTCGTCTTCGTGCAGTCAAAGTGGAAAGAACAATGGTTTATTTTGAAGTCACTTTAAAGCCACATTTTAATGATCATGTGACTTTGCACATAACTTCATGTTCTTCCAGTCAAAGTGGAAGAACAATTGTTTATTTTGAAGTCACTTTAATGATCATGTGACTTTGTATGTCTCATTGCATTCATTATAGAATGAAAAAAGCATTGCACCTCAATAGTTAATTTTAGTTCTGTAAATGCACTGAAAATGTAAATATAGAGTCAAACTTAAATGGCTTGAACACCTTAGGGGCCTGAAAATGTGTTCAAGACTAGGGTAGTTTGAGCCATCGAGGCTTAATCATAGTGCTAGGCAAGGAGACAAAACAGAGGTCTCTTTTCAGTTTTATTTGAAATAAATGTATGTGGTGTATACTCATTAGAATCGCCTCATTGAGGCGATTCTAATGAGTACACACAACATACATTTTCAAGACTTAAGTAAGAAAATTTTCTTAAACATATTTATATCTGCAGTTTTGGTATATTCCCTAGGGACGCTAAAACCAGTAAGAAACAGCTGTGGCAAATGAGCCATCGGTGTTTGAGCCATCAAAGTTTCACTGTATGTTGGATGATAAAAGTAAATATTCAAACTGTTTTAATTTCTATTTCACAGGTGACAGAAATAGGAAAAGATTGTATAGGACTAAGAATTAGCCCAATACAGTTCAGATAGGATCTTCAATTCCGTGTTTGAGGGACGGACTTGGCAGTGTTACATATAAAAACATACAAAATATATATGTGACTGAAATTCTTCTGAGACATTATGAATTTGTTATTATGAATCTTATCCTGCTGAACAAGACAATCCCTACCTTCTGGAGAAGCCATCTGAATCCATGTCTTTGCAAACAGTGTAGATCCAGATCAGATGGCTTCTGCAGAAGCCATCTGATCTGGATCTACACTGTTTGCAGAAGCCATCTGATCTGGATCTACACTGTTTGTAAAGGTAGGGATTGTCATGATCAGCGGGGATAATGTTAATGACAGTTTGGGAATTATTTTGTCATATCTCCGTTAAAAGACATAAACATACCGTAAGCATTGATGTGTTAGGTTTCCTTGTGGCACTTCTAATCAGTAGCTACATATGTCTAGAGCGGAAATATTGTTAGTGGATGGGTTAAGTCTGCTCTGACATTTAACCTGTTAATGGATTCCAATAAATTAGATGCTGTGCAATGGCAAGGATATACATGTAAACAGATTGTTCAGGAACTTACAATAAATGCATCATTAAAACAAGACTTTTACGTGATCCACCAAAACGCGAATACGGGAGTGATAGTTCTACTAAGAGAAGATACTGAGAGAATAACTACCGAGAGACAACTACAGCTGACTGGGGCTTAGCAACAACCAACCAACCAACCAACCATGATCCTTGAATTTTCAAAGATGTTCATGGAATGGAGAAGCGACCAATTGTAGACATACAGACATTGAATACTTACTTATACTTGATGTTGGTGAGAAACAGTTGTTAACATCGTGTAATAAAAATCCTATGACGACATGTGTAATAACACTTTGGCGGGATTAAATAACGTCCAGAAGACGTCCATGTCAGCCATGCATATTTTGTGGAAAAAATATGTCAATTTAAAGGCGATAAAATGCAATTTAAAGTGGTCATATGATAAACAGAATCTTACACTCGTGGTCATTTCATATGAAATTTAGGAAACTCGCCAAAGGCTTGTTTCATAAATCACGGGTGTAAGATCCTCTATTTATCATATTACATTGCTGTTATTTAGTGGATAATGCTATGCCATAAAAAAGATTTAATGGAACGGGTTATAACACATGGTTAATGATACTGAATGCCATGATGCTGTCTTGAGCAACCCTGTAATCTGTTGAAATTCTTTTGAGCTTCTTTAGCTATAAAATTCAATATAAAAACGTTATATGATAAACAGAATCTTTCAAAGCCGGCCTCAGTTGCTCAGTCGGATGCGTGTCTGATGGTGATCAGGAGGACGCGGGTTCGATTCCTGCCGCAGTCGGCAACATTCTTTCGTGGAGATTGATCATGAAATCTTTTCTACGGTCATTCTCTCCCTTCCGCTGATTCAAGAAGGGCAGTCGTCAGTTTCTGGCGAAAGAATGTGCACTCTACTGGTTAACCACTTACATATAAGCCTCCCAGGACAAGTGTGGATAGGTAAACTGACCGGCTCAAAAATGACCTAAAATAGTGTTGACTGGGCCGTTAAACTCTAATACAAACAAACAGAATCTTTCACGCATGGTTATCTCATATAATACTCGCCACAGGCTCGTTTCATAAATTTCGTATGTAATGACCACCCTTGTAAGATCCTCTTTTTTCTGCTAGGTTATCATGCCTTGGAAATGGGTAGCAAAATTCATTTCAGAGCATTTCTGGTATATTTATTCTTTCTCAGTAGAATTAGGTGTCAAAGGGAGATCATTCTTTTACCTTAAGATGCGACATACTTCCAGGATAGTTACCATTCTTGGCATATTAGGTTTTCTGTGCCATATGATTATTGACATCAACTAGTGTTCACACAAGAACATGTAAACTGAATGTTTTCTCTTTGATCAAAAAAGGGCATTGGCAAAATTAGATGCCACAGGATGATTGTGGTAGTTGATCAGGGTGTCCACTATTATAAATACAGCCATTTCTATAAGCCCTACAACAAATAAAGACATTCTCTAATGATCCTAAGTATTGGGACAGATCAGCCTGGGCAAATGATGCAGACCCAGATCAGACTGCAGTTTCATCAGGGTATGCACTATTTGTCATTCTGTCTACACCTTTTGGACTCCTAGGAGAATTACAGTAAGTCCTCAAGATGTCCAAACTTTTAGGATTTTTACAGTAAACCTTATCAGAAACTCCTAAATTAGGAAATAGACCTGTCCAGTGCTGTTAAGTGGAAGATTCCATTTAACATATATGGGTTGATTTGACCTGAAATTGTTAGTTGCATTTGTTTTTCTCTGTTAGGAATTTAGATTCTTTTTGACTGCAGTATTAGCCCATTTTGTACCAGAAACCCCAAAACGGGTACCCTGGCAAACAGTGCAGGCCCAGATCAGACGCCGCATTGCGGCGTCTGATCAGGGTCTACACTGTTTGCAAAAATTCAACCATTTTCCAAATAAATCTGGATAAAAACACAACCTGACACCCCTTAATTTTGAAACAGACTCTTGCCCTATATAAGGAGGAAGGTTTCATCTGGTACAAAAAGGATTAACATAGCCAATTGTTTGATGTCCCCTTGCATATGCCGGCCTTGATATCTCAGTTGAATGCACTCCTGACTGGGGATCAGGAGGTCCTGAGTTCTATACCTGCCAGGTCAGCTAGCATTCCTTTGTGGAGATTGATCATGAAATTTTCTACTGTCATTCTCTCTCTTCTCCTGATTCAAGATGGGTAGTTGTCAGTTTATGATGAAAAAAATTGTGCATTGTCCAAGAAAAATTTGGTGAACTGACCGGCTCAATATGATCTGAATAGTGTTGACTGGGCTGTAAAACTCATAAACAAAACAAAAAATCTTACATGTAAATGTGAATGTATTAGGGGATAACTGTACTGAAAATTGTCATTTGGGGAGGTAAATCAGAGATTTTATGGTCGGAAATTTCGTTTTAGGGGGACCCGTTAGCGGAGCCGTAAAACGTAATTTGCGACAGTAAAACAGACAATTCACCTCCCCAAATGACAATTTTCAATACAGTTATCCCCAGTCTAATGCCCTTATTCGGCTGTTAAGTTAAAAATTGTACTATTTTGCACAGTGCTGCAATCGCGGTGAGCTGCGTGAAACCAAATGCCAGCCAATGAAAAGCAACTTTACGTGATGACATATACTGTCGCAGATTTTTTACGTTATCCAATCAGATGCCCATTCTGCGGCGTCTGATCTGGGACTGCACTGTTTGCCACCGTACCGGTTTTGGGGTTTCCGGTACAAAATGGGTTACGTTACAAGGCACATCTTACAGATATATGTATGTATTGTGGAAATAGTGCTAGTTTCCATCTAATTTCTTGTGCAAAGGACAAATTTTACTAAAACGTAGTGCAATAGGCTTGGTGATGAAAGAGAAAAAATTGA
Organism: Lucinisca nassula; assembly: GCA_963580285.1. Classification (NCBI taxonomy): domain Eukaryota; kingdom Metazoa; phylum Mollusca; class Bivalvia; order Lucinida; family Lucinidae; genus Lucinisca; species Lucinisca nassula. The sequence continues at coordinate 37,188,843 of OY757019.1, forward strand.
ATATGTATAGATTACATGGGAAATAAATTATTTCATTCTGTAAGGTACTTGTTGTTTACTATACTCCCCCATTACCATAGAGAGTACCACTTAGAAGGTGAAAACCTGCCCAGACAAAGTGGTGCAAGTTGGACCATCTCTGCATATAAATACTGGTGGTTTCTTAGGACAGTAGGGCTTGAGATGTCATTTCATCTCAATGTTGGCTAAACATCCCACAAAACTTGAAACAACATCTCTAGTATGAACTAAACAGTGATGATGGGGATGTAGTGATTATGTATAGATTACATGGGAAATAGATTATTTTATTTAAAGCACACACCATCTACAAGGAACTCGTTGTTTATTATACTCCCTTATTACCATAGAGAGTATGTGTTTAAATATTTATTATAAACCCTTATCCTCTTGAACATGGCAAACCTTAACTTTGCAAACAGTGTAGATCCAGATCAGATGGCTTCCTCAGAAGCCATCTGATCTGGAGCTACACTGTTTGTCATGCATTTTGTGAATCAAACTAATAAATTATATCAAGTGATTTGATTGGTGGATAGTCAGAAATGGGTGTGGCTAAATTTATTCATTCCGCAGGATAAGGGTAAAATTTGATTGATAAAACTTGACATTCTGTCTACCAGTTTCGCTCGAGGAGGCAGACTTTCGGATGAGTCTTTAAACCGAGGTCCCGTCTCCGTATGACCTTAGCTGTTGGTGGGACGTAAAATTAAAACTCACTCACTCACTCGCTCGAGGAGGTGGTTTTAACAAGTACCGACAATCTATATTTTGAGCAGAAATAAGAAAAAAATTGTAATTTTTCATCTGAAAATTGTCGATCTAAAAATTGTAGTTTTTCGGCGGTAAAATCTACAGTGCATTTGTATAGGCGTGTTTTCGTAATGGTATGGTAAAACTTTTCTGCTCAAACACTGGTGTCTCTTTTACCAGACTGTTCTGGATCTGTTCTTGAGTCCCTAGGCACCCCTTATATGACAAATGGACTCGTCCAACATATAGCAATGGAAGAATCCTCTAGTGAGTGTGATTGTGTTTTACGTCACACCAACAGCTATGGTCATATGGAGATGGGACCTCGGTTTAAATACTCATTCGAAAGTCTGGAGAAGCCCGGTACAGAACCCGAGACCCCTGATTTATGAGGCGAGTAGCTTAACCACTACACCACGGAGGCTTCTACAGTCCACTGGTATACATAGAGGATCTTACATGAGTGCTCATGTATTATTGAATTTATTAAACGAGTTGAGGAAAAGAGATAAAATGCGAGGCTGTGCCGAGCATTTTATCCCTTTTCCTCAATGAGTTTAATAAATTCAATAATACATGAACACGAATGTAAGATTCTATTTATCATATGACTTTTAAACACATTTAATTACGATATTTGTACAAAAATGTCACTATTCCGCCATTAGTAAACGCGACGTCATTTAGGACGTCCTACGTGTAACATTACGGGACATAGCTTACTAATTTGCATATTTAATCCACTAGTGGATTATCGAATTTATTACATGGCGTTATTACACTCTCAGACGCGACGTCATATGATAAAATGGGTTAAATTTAAATGGTCCTAACGGTGTTTGAGTTCGACCCCTCAGGAAAAGTGACAAATCTAAAAGGAAAGAGCACCTTTCATAAAGGTTTAGCCTTTCCTGTTTAAAATTGTGAATATTACAGGCACCAGGGCAGTTGTCACTTACTTGTGAAAGGATGTGCATTCTACTGGCTATCTGCTTGAAAGTTTAGCCCTACCCGGGAAAGGACCCTTACCCATCGGGGCTCGGAGAAGTAGAATTGCCTACATAGTGCTTCCACCCAGAGCTGAAACCGACCACACATGAGTACTGGTAAACCACTTAGAAAGGTCTAAGCCTGTCCAGGCAAAGAATGAGAGTCCAACCATTCATGCATATAAAGACTATTGGCTTCATTGGGTGGCACAGCTTGAGATGTCATTTCATCTCAATGTCAGGTAACAGTCCCACAAAATTGGCAGCAACATCTCCAAAATGACCTAATTAGTGTTGACAGGGACATTAAACCTAAAAAAAAAAAACCTACCCTGGAAAAGAATGGTAAGGCTAGCTATTAACTCTTACCATGCTGTTCACGACAACCCATAGCTTTGGAAACAGTGTAGATCCAGATCAGATCCAACTCACACAACTTTTCCTGGGCAGACTTCACCTTCTAATCAGTTTACCAGTGTTCAAGTTCAGCTCTGCACAGGGACACCATACTGCCCAATGTTTCTCCAGGCCCACATGGGCTGGAGCTATGAATCTTTCAATATATACAAGTTTATTTATGGTCCATTAGGTCTTAGCAAGTTAGTTAACCCTTCTCTTGCTGAAAATTCATTTAAGCCACACCCATTTCTGACTTTGAGCCAATCAAATTACTTGATGTAATTTATTGCTACAAATTCATAAACTGAATGCCAAACAGTGTAGATCCTGATCAGATGGCATCTGATCTGGATCTACACTGTTTATGAAGATAGAGGTTGTGAACAGCAAGATAAGGGTTAAAATACAATAAGACTAAATTTTAGGTGGTCTTAATAGCAGAATATTACCTGTATTTAGAAATGTCATTTCAACAATCAAAGCTAGTGAAGATAAAATTGCAGGTGTTCTAGTGATGGTCTGAACAGAGTGAATGAGTGAGTTTTACGTCCCACCAACAGCTGAGGTCTTACGGAGATGGGACCACGGCTGAAAGACTCGTCCAAAAATCGGGAGAAGTGGGATCAAAACGATGAGCCCTGGTTTATGAGGCGAGTAGCTTATCCACTAGACCACGGAGGCTGCTAAAGGCAGTGCATTACTGGAAGTAGGAAAGAAGATGGTCTGTTCTGACTTGTGTCCGGTTTTGAATATTTCTGAATTCGGCCTCATTTAAGCTGTTTCATCTGTACTTTATAAATTTAGATGATTTCAAATACAGAAGACTCCTGATTAAATCAGCCCCGCCCATCAGGGATTTGAGAAATAGATTGGGCTGCTTATGCTTCCACGCAGAGCTGAAACTGACCCCACATGAGTACTGGTAAACTGCTTAGAAGGACTAAGCCTACCCAGGCAAAGTGGTGTGAGTTAGACCGTCCAGTGCATATAGAACTTTTTGCCTTTCATTGGGCAGCAGGCTTGTGACGTCATTTCATTTCAATGTCCGGTTAAGTCCCACAAAATTTAAAGCAACATCTCCAAAATGACCTAAATAGTGTTGATCGGGATGTTAAACCTCAATGCGACCAAAAACAAATCATTTTGAGTAAGCCAAGGGTATGCATTATTGCGTCTATGGCCTGAAAAGTAGACCGGATACTCATATGCACCCTAAACAGTTTGTTTGTTTGATTTGAGGTTTAACGTCCCCGTCAACACTGTAAAGGTCATTTTGGAGACGTTGCTTCCAATTCTGTGGGACTTTTACCCGACATTGAGATGAAATGACATCTCAAGCCCTGTCGCCCAAAGAAACCATTAGGGTTTATTAGCATGGACGGTCCGCCTCGCACCGATGTTCCGGGACGGGCTTAGATCCTCTAAGCGGTTTACCAGTACTAGTGTGCGGGCCGGAATCAGCTCTGCGTGGAAGCATCATGCTGCCCATATATTTCTTCAAGCCCCTATGGGCACCCTTTACAGGAAAAGTGGTACGAGTTGGACTGATCCTTAAACCCTAGCAGTTTCTTTTATGGTGTAGGGCTTCAGATGTCATTACACTTCAATGTCGGGTTAAAGTCCTACAAAATTGGAACCAACGCTCCAAAATGACCTATATAGTGTTGACGGTGAAGTAAAACCTCAACACAAACAAACAAACTCATATGAACCAACCCGACAGGAAACTGTGTATGCAACGTATTCGTCTTTTCACCATCGATACAACATCATGACGTTGATGCGACGTTTAAATGTCATTTGCCCAATGGGAATGAGGCAGTTTTATCAAACAGTTGAACCTCAATGGATGAATACCTTTGGGAGCATGCCCGAAAAGTTGTTCATGAAAGGGGTAGTTCGAATCACTTGGGGTTAATTATACTACCATTTGAAAAGGCATAAATCGCCACAGAAGAACCGCCTTGGAACGGTCAGAGGAAAGATTTCCACTGGGGAGCTTAAATCGATTTTACGTGGCCACAATCCTCGCCCTTACTTCCGTCGCGATTTAGACAAATAATTTGTTCAGTCCGCATGAAGGCCTCCTCACTCATCAGTGCAACATCTCCGTGAACACAAATAATCAAAGAACCACAGAGGTGAGACAACGGTGAGGACTCGAAAGCAAGAAACCACTGAAATGCTGGAGCAAAAGAAAACCAACAGTTAGACCCCGATGGGCCCGGCCAGAGACAGAAACTCTTCAAATGCGACCGGCGAACCAACATGGCGGCCAGTTCAGAATGTTGTTGACAATGACGTCCTTACGCAGTAACCATCTGACGTCATTATAGAACCCTAAAACGCTACGTTCAGGGCGATAATGTTACGTCGCTCAACGTAAGGTAAACAAAGCAAGGCCCGTCTTGTGATATCAAAAGCTCAAAATCCATGTTCAAACAGCACGCGAATTTCATGATTTGAACATGGTTTTTGCTGTTTGAGCACGGCTTTCGGTCCATTTGACAATGGCTTCAAACAGCCATGCGCATAGATATTTATGCAAGAATGACTTTTTTACAGCAAGGTCTAATGTGAATCCTCAGGCTTTTCTATGCGGAAAAGGTAGAACAATCACAAGCTCGTTACATTAACAACAGCAGGAAGATTTTTATCTATTCTACACAACATTTGTCAGCGTTTGATAGGGATCAACACTGTTTGTCGAAAATTCTTTCCGTATTTGGTAGGCACAACGTCAGAACCGCCTTCGCGACGCCGATGATGCTGCTGACGTCATCCCCGCCGCTCAGGCCGTTATTACGTGTGGTGACCAAATACCCAAACTTATCATCATCACGTTCTTTAAGGCTTATGTTGGTTGGAACCTGATGCCCCATCTCTGGTCGGGCCCATCGGGGTCTAGCTTTTTTTTTTTTTTTTTTTTTTTGCTCCAGCATTTCAGTGCATTCTTTCTGTTGAATCCTCACCGTTGTTTCAATCTGTGGTTATTTGATTTTTGTGTACACGGAGATGTTGCACTGATGAGTTAGGAGGCCTTCATGCGGACTGAACAAATTATTTGTCTTAATTGCGATGAAATTAAGGGTGTGGCCACGTTAAATCGATTTAAGCCCCCCCCCCCCCAAGCCCCACTACCTGCCCAGTGGAATTCCAGAGTAAAGGCTTATGTTGGTTGGTACCTGGTCGGGCCCATCGGAGTCTAACTGTTGGTTTTCTTTTGCTCCAGCATTTCAGTGGTTTCTTTCTGTCGTGTCCTCACCGTTGTTTCATCTCTGTGGTTGTTTGATTTTTGTGTTCACGGAGATGTTGCACTGATGAGTTAGTAGGCTTCATGCGGACTGAACAAATCGTTTGTCTTAATCGCGACGGAAGTAAGGGCGAGGATTGTCGCCACGTAAAATTGATTTAAGCCCCCCCCCCCTTCCCCCCAGTCGAATTCGTTTCTGCTGACCGTTCCAAGGCGGTTCTTCTGTCACAGTTTATTTTTGTTATGGTTTGTCTTTGGGTGTTTGTGTCACCAATATTAATTTATTATGGATAGCCTATTGGCCCTTATGTGGGAAAGTAACTGTCCTTTCCGCTATTGATGTTTCCATTAGGGTCTGTTGGTTCATGTTTGTGTTTCTTTCCCTTTGCTGTCTCTGATGGGAGCTGTAGGTTAATTGTATCGATTCCTGAGCATTGCCTCCACTTCTGTTTTGCATATCAGAGCTGTTTTGTTTGTGCCGTGTGGTGGCTGTAAAAGGTCTCCCCGTACATGCAGTCAATGCTCTTATTTTTCCATCCTCAGGATTTACAGTTCTTCCGTATACTGCTTAACTTAATGACCGGAATTTATTATGCTCCCCGAAGAATTCAATGAAACTTCATGGGAATATTAAGTATCGAAGGTGGATGCACATTTCACCTGCGTGTTTTGGTTCGATGATTTTTCCAACAGTTATGGCCCTTTGATGAATTCTGCATGAATATATTGGGTACTGTTCGTGTCTACGCGAATTCTCAGCACTTACTCGCAGAAATTCAACGAAACTTCAATGGAATCTTGAGCAGCAATAGGGGATGCGCATATTATCCGTGCTATCTGGTTAGAGGATTTGTCACAGAGTTATGGTACTTTGTTTAAAGCTGCAGTGTTAGGTCATTGTGGCTATTTTTTTAGAAAAACCTTGTCATCACTCTGGTGCCTCCATTTATTGATGGATTTTAATATAATCTCACACAAATGTTGGGTATCATAATTTATCAGTTACCCCCTATATATTTTGCATTGTAACGCATTGACCTGATAAAGATATGCTATCTCAGGACAAGTGAGCTTTATCACGTCAACGTGACATTGCACTTTTATGAATGAACCAGACTACTAGAAAAATGACAAAAAGTTATTATTACTGGAAATTTGGAAAAAAAATCATTAAAAGTTATCAAAAGAAAAATAACGGTCAGATGATAGTAAATATACTGATCGATTATACTCCGCACCGGAATGTTGGGACGCACTAAGGACAATCGGTAGTGATCGTAAATTGCCAATTTAAAGAGTTTACAAGGTACAACTGATAAATATAATACCAAAGGTCGTGTCTTTGGATATCAAGTTTATCAGGCTCGGCTTCGAGAACGCATGTAGAATCGCTCGGCAAGCCTCGCGATTCTACAAGCGTTCTCGAAGCCTTGCCTGATAAACTTAATATCCAAAGACACGACCTGGTATTCTCTATATCTCGGACAAATTTGACTTTCAGAGTCCTGGGCTGGGCTCAAGGTCAAGGTCACTGCGGCTTGTTTTAGAAAAAAAAACTTTATCATCATTCTAGCGTCGTCATTTGCCGATGGATTTTAATATAACTTCAAACACATGTTGGATATGATAACACCACGTGCAAGTTTGACTTTCAGGGTCCTGGGCTCAAGGTCAAGGTCACTGCGGTGTTTTTTTAGAAAAAAAAAAACTTTGTCATCGCTCTAGCGTCGTCATTTGCTTATGGATTTAAATATTTTTTTCACACAAATGCAGGGTATAATAATATCTCGAGCATGTTTAACTTTCAGGATCCTGGGGTCAAGGTCAAGGTCACTGGTTATTTTCAGAAAAAAAAAACTTTGTCATCGCTCTAGTGCCTACATTTATTGATGGACTTTAATATAATTTCACACAACTGTTGGGTATGATAATATCTCTAGCAATGAATTTCAGGGTCCTGGGCTCAAGGTCAAGGTCACTTAGGCTTTTTTTAGAAAGAAAAAAATGTCATCGCTCAAGCGTCGTCATTTGCTGGGGAATTTTAATAACTTAACACAAATGTTGGGTATAATAATATCTCGAGCAAGTTAGACTTTCAGGATCTTCGGCTCAAGGTAAAGGTCACTGTGGCTATTTTTAGAAAAAAAAACTTTGTCATCGCTCTAGTGCCTACATTTATTGATGGATTTTAATATAATTTCACACAAAAGTTGATAATATCTCGAACAACTTTGACTTTCAGGATCCTGGGCTCAAGGTCAAGGTCACTGCGGCTATTTTTAGAAAAAAAACTTTGTCATCGCTCTAGCGTCGTCATTTGCTGATGAATTTTAATATAACTTCACACAAATGTTGGGTATCATAATATCTCGAACAAGTTAGACTTTCAGGGTCCTGGGCTCAAGGTCAAGGTACTGCGGCTATTTTTAGAAAAACTTGATGGAGGCAGAAAACTTTCCAACTATAAACGGAGTTCCATTGCTCACAACCTTTCATTATCAACCTCTCATCATTCTGATATGACTGAAATACTGCTAAAAAGATGTAAAATCGCAAGTCATCCATCTACATTAGAGTTGCAGATAAATTGGATCAAAGTGAAAGAAGCTAGTCTTGGCGGATGGTCAAAATGACCTTTTTTGACAACCAAGGGGATAGGATCAGATCCATTTTGGAACTCGTCTGATATCTTATAAGCATGTAAAGGCACCCAATACGGAACCATACCTGGAGACAGTCCTATGAGAATTGCCTCTGTGCACGAGAGTAAGTTTTCACTAATTTGTATTAAACAGTTTTACCCAATTAATATAGCTAAACTACCACCCAGGATCTTGGATTATGGTATCGTACCTGAAGACACTTCCTTTCATTTATTCCGACTTTTGTGTTGCTGATGTTTGTATGACAGTGTCATCAGGCAAGCTAATCTGTCCACCGACAGGTTTTGCAAAACTCCATTTTGAAGTACAGTGAGTATACACGGTATATCGCTCTTGGATACTGTTTCCTGTTTCAACTAGTGCACCTTCGGGGAGCAGCCATCGGTTTCACCGATATTCTTGTTTACAAATAATCTGAGAGTTAGATTATCTCCTATCAAATCGCCCATTCTTCGGAAATATACCAATTCTTTCAAAAGAAGTGGAAAATATCTTAGTATTTCCAAGTGCAATGGTAAGAGGTGCAGATGTTGTTCACATTTATGCACTGCGTCTACCGTTTATTCTTCTGTAAACGGTAGACTTTTTTCTGTAGTTAACATGTCCGATTTGACATGTAAAGTGGAAGTAAAACAAAGATCAGGAATTGATACAATTAACTTACTCCACCCACAAAAGACACCAAAGGGAAAGAAATACAAACATTAAGCGACCAGACCATATTGGAAACCTAAACAGAGGAAGGCCATAAGGACAGTTACTTTCCCACAAAATGGCCATATGGCCATCCAAAATTAAAAGACACAAGTGATACACACAGTAAGTAACAAACAACAACATAAATAAATCGCCACAGAAGAGCCGCCTTGGAACGGTCAGTGGAAGATTTCCACTGGGGGGCTTAAATCGATTTTACGTGGCCACAATCCTCGCCCTTACTTCCGTCGCGATTTAGACAAATAATTTGTTCAGTCCGCATGAAGGCCTCCTAACTCATCAGTGCAACATCTCCGTGAACACAAAAATCAAAGAACCACAGAGGTGAGACAACGGTGAGGACTCGACAGCAAGAAACCACTGAAATGCTGGAGCAAAAGAAAACCAACAGTTAGACTCCGATGAGCCCGACCAGAGACAGAGCATCAGGCACCAACCAACATTATCTCTCTAATTCTCGATAAGCCTTTACGTTGGAGCCGTCATAGAATCTGAGGCCTGACCCACCGGCGTGCAATTAAAGAGGGAATCAAAGTTGCTAACCGTGATTGGGTTAACTACCATGCATGCAGTCTGTCGTATAATATCCATGTTGTACCCAATCTTTTTATATCGAAGAATGATTTTACGAAATTGGGTGCTGAAGTCATTGCGGTTATATATTTTTCTGAATTTATATACTAAGTCACCATAAAATTCGGGTTCCGATAGACCTTGTTGCAGAAGAGATTTAAGTCCAATATTGAATTTTGAAATTAAATCAGAATGGCGTCTATAAAATTTTGAAAAGGCTTTGCGTAGTTTATGGTACCGATAACCCTGATTAAGGAGTTTAGCCGTTAATAATTTATTACGAGTGTTGAAGTCAGTTACATGACTACACACTCTAGCAAATCGAATTAATTGCGAAATATAAACGCCATAGGATGGCGCACGAGGAACATCACCATCCAAAAAAGGAAAATTTACCATCTCAAAATCAAAGTCATCGCGTTTATCATAAATTTTGCACGAAACAAATCCATCTACAATAGATAGATGTAAATCCAAAAACGGGGCCTCGGTATCAGAAGAATTTGCTTTATTTAACTGAAGTTCTAGGGGGTAAATGTGACTGATCAAACCATCAAAATAGGTATTATCAATATTTAATAAATCATCTAAATATCTAGAAGTAGAGCTAAAAAAGTCTACGGATTTGATATATGAGATAAGCTGACATACTGCAAATATGTCGGGCAAACTAATCGCATGCTAAACACACGATTTAATGAACACTATCGTAGAATGAGTAAGCCTTAAAAAACTGACGCTTTCTTGTATCGTCATTTCAGACGTACAGGTCATTCTGCGCAGCCAGTGAAAACAATTCATTGTGATGTAAATTCTACAGCTAGGTTTAAAATTATTAAATGGCATGAAACTGAATTAAAATGGATTAAATTATTCAAAAGAAGAGGAATATATCTTAGTATTTCCAAGTGCAATGCTAAGAGGTGCAGCTGTTGTTCCCATTTATGCACTGCGTCTACCGTTTCTTCGTCTGTAAACGGTAGACGTTTTTCTGTAGTTAACATGTCCGATTTGACATGTAAAGTAGAAGTAAAACAAAGATCAGGAATTGATACAATTAACTTACTCCATCCATAAAAGACACCAAAGGGAAAGAAATACAAACATTAAGCGACCAGACCATAATGGAAACCTAAACAAAGGAAGGCCATATGGACAGTTACTTTCCCACAAAATGGCCATATGGCCATCCAAAATTAAAAGACACAAGTGATACACACAGTAAGTAACAAACAACAACATAAATAAATCGCCACAGAAGAGCCGCCTTGGAACGGTCAGTGGAAGATTTCCACTGGGGGGCTTAAATCGATTTTACGTGGCCACAATCCTCGCCCTTACTTCCGTCGCGATTTAGACAAATAATTTGTTCAGTCCGCATGAAGGCCTCCTAACTCATCAGTGCAACATCTCCGTGAACACAGAAATCAAAGAACCACAGAGGTGAGACAACGGTGAGGACTCGACAGCAAGAAACCACTGAAATGCTGGAGCAAAAGAAAACCAACAGTTTTACGGATTTGATATATGTGATAAGCTGACATACTGTAAATTATAAAATGCAATATGTCGGGCAAACTAATCGCATGCTAAAAGCACGATTTAACGAACACTATCGTAGAATGAGTAAGCCTTAAAAAACTGACACTTTCTTGTATCGTCATTTCAGACGTACAGGTCATTCTGCACAGCCAGTGAAAACAATTTATTATGATGTAAATTCTACAGCTAGGTTTAAAATTATTAAACGGCATGAAACTGAATTAAAATGGATTAAATTATTACAGACACCTTTTCCATTGGGCTTTAATGACAACATTTATCATTAGGGTAATATATCTAAAATGCCCGACTTTGATATTTTCTCGCTTCTGGACTGTCGAAAGCGTGAAACTAGATCGCACGGCACCAGAAAAAAGATAGTTATAAACGTAAATTACGTGCTTTTAAAAGAAACAATACAAGACTGAAGTGACTGGCCATAATATTGAATCATGGACGCCACTCAATGCTTGCTTTTCTAAGTTTATTACCCATTTCTGTATTACGGATTCTGGATACCGAGGCGAATAAATTCTACAATAGTTCTTATCAGTTATACGACGCTGCTCTTTTAACTAGAGGTTATACTCAGCATCCTCTTCGTCCTTTCATCGATTCTGAAATTAATCACAAACGTCATTACATCAATATCCTTCATTAATAAGGGTTTGGCTTCCTACGCTATACTGGCTACCAAAACTTCATAAAAGACCTTACAAAGCACGGTTTATTGCAAATTCTAGCTCTTGCACTACCACTGAACTTTCTAAATTATTAACTTCCTGTCTTACTGCTATTAAAACGCATGTGATTAAATATTGTGATAAAGTCTTTGAGAGATCATGAAGAAATCTGTTTTGGTCTATAAAAAATTCGAATGAGGTTTTAAATAAATTGAAATCCAGACATTTTCGTGCTTCAAGTATGTCTACTTACGATTTTTCCACTCTTTACACCACACTTCCTCATAATCTTATAAAAGAAAAGCTTAATGATTTAATTGAATGGGCTTTTCACAGAGAAGATTCTCTCTATCTTGCATGTAATGTCAGAAATGCATTTTTCACTTCTAAAGAGCATAAGAATTATACACTTTGGTCATGTCAGAAAGTGTGTGATGCCCTCACCTTTCTACTTGACAATATTTATATTAGATTCGGTACTAAGTTATTTAGACAAATTGTGGGTATTCCGATGGGTACGAATTGCGCACCTCTTGTGGCTGATCTGTTCTTGTATTGTTATGAAAATGACTTCATGTTGTCGCTTTCCATTGATAACCAATCTGAACTTATTAAAGCTTTTATCTCCACTTCTAGATATTTAGATGATTTATTAAATATTGATAATACCTATTTCGATGGTTTGATCAGTCAGATTTACCCCCCAGAACTTCAATTAAATAAAGCAAATTCTTCTGATACCGAGGCCCCGTTTTTGGATTTACATCTATCTATTGTAGATGGGTTTGTTTCGTGCAAAATTTATGATAAACGCGATGACTTTGATTTTGAGATTGTAAATTTTCCTTTTTTGGATGGTGATGTTCCTCGTGCGCCATCCTATGGCGTTTATATTTCGCAATTAATTCGATTTGCTAGAGTGTGTAGTCATGTAACTGACTTCAACACTCGTAATAAATTATTAACTGCTAAATTCTTTAATCAGGGTTATCGGTACAATAAACTACGCAAAGCATTTTCAAAATTTTATAGACGCCATTCTGATTTAATTTCAAAATTCAATATTGGACTTAAATCTCTTCTGCAACAAGGTCTATCGTAACTCGAATTTTATGGTGACTTAGTTTATAAATTCAGAAAAATATATAACCGCAATGACTTCAGCACCCAATTTCGTTAAATCATTCTTCGATATAAAAAGATTGGGTACAACATGGATGTTATACGACAGACTACATGCATGGTAGTTAACCCAATCACGGTTGGCAACTTTGCTTCCCTATTTAATTGCACGCCGGTGGTTCAGGCCTCAGATTCTATGACGGCTCCAACGTAAAGGCTTATTGAGAATTAGAGAGATCTCATTCTTGGTAATGTTGGTTGGTGCCTGATGCTCTGTCTCTGGTCGGGCCCATCGGAGTCTAACTGTTGGTTTTCTTTTGCTCCAGCATTTCAGTGGCTTCTTGCTGTCGAGTCCTCACCGTTGTCTCACCTCTGAGGTTCTTTGATTATTTGTGTTCACGGAGATGTTGCACTGATGAGTTAGGAGGCCTTCATGCGGACTGAACAAATTATTTGTCTAAATCGCGACGGAAGTAAGGGCGAGGACTGTGGCCACGTAAAATCGATTTAAGCCCCCCCCCCCCCCCCCCCCACCAGTGGAAATCCTTCCACTGACCGTTCCAAGGCGGTTCTTCTGTGGCGATTTATTTATGTTGTTGTTTGTTACTTACTGTGTGTATCACTTGTGTCTTTTAATTTTGGATGGCCATATGGCCATTTTGTGGGAAAGTAACTGTCCTTATGGCCTTCCTTTGTTTAGGTTTCCATTATGGTCTGGTCGCTTAATGTTTGTATTTCTTTCCATTTGGAGCTTTGGTGGGTGGAGTAAGTTAATTGTATTGAACCCTGATCTTTGTTTTACTTCTACTTTACCTAATATCTTCCGGGACAGTTGGGTTATTTCATCAATTCCTGCTTTTTTCAAAATACTGAAACACCAATAAACTTGTTTATGATCTTGATATTGACACTAAGAGCCGTAACACTCCTGATAGATGTGATTGAAGTGGATCAGTGTATTGCTGTCCTGCTGCTGGTCATATTATTACTGGCAATTTAAAACTTATTCCTGATTCTAGGATGTGTAATATCGAAATACCGATTTCCTTCTAAAATTGATTTCATTAAATGTACAGATAAAATCGCTGCTGCCTTGAATGAATTTGGTAATCGACGGTGTAAACGAGAGTATGTTGAGCATAAAGCTCTTGAAGAATGTAAACTTGGCATTCTGAAATTAGTACACAAACGCATTTCTTTTTATTCGCAAAACACGAACTTATTACCACCTAAACATAAGACGTCTTTACGTTACCTAAAACTAGGTATTCATGAATATCATAGGAAGTTTGTTCTGGCTCCAGCTGATAAGGCCGCTAACATGACGACTTTACTATGTTAACACTCTTCCGCAAGAACTTGGTGGTACTAAGGCCTATGAGCTTCAGCCTTTAGCTGTAGGCTTTAGTTGATAACCACATTTTTCATTCAGACACCAAGTTTGCTGTCTGTGTCACGGAAGGCCAAGACAAGCTTACTACGTTATATTGTTACCTAAACTTCATAAAAGACCATACAAAGCATGATTTATTGTGAATTCGAACTCTTGTACCACCACTGAACTCTCCAAATTGTTGATGTCATGTTTTACTGCCATCAAAAAATATGTGATAAACTATTGTGACAAAGCCTTCGAAAGATCAGGTAGAAATCTGTTTTGGTCTATAAAAAAATCTAATGAAGTGTTAAATAAATTGAAATCCAGGCGTTTGCGTGCTTCAAGTCCGTCTTCTTCTGATTTTTCCACCTTTTACACTACACTTCCTCATAATCTTATAAAAGAAAAACTTAATGATTTAAATGAATGGGCATTTCATAGGGAAGACTCCCTCTATCTTGCTTGTAATGTAAGAAATGCTTTTTTCACTTCTGATGAGCATATAAATTATATTTTATAGTCATGTCAGAAAGTGTGTGAAGCTCTCACCTTTCTACTTGACAATATTTACATAAGATTTGGTACTAAGTTATTTAGACAAGTTGTGGGTTTTCCGATGGGTACTAATTGCGCACCACTTATGACTGATCTGTTTTTTTTTTTTTTTTTTTTTTTTTTGTTATGAGAGAGACTTCTTGATGTTCCTTTCTGCTGAAAATCAGTCTGAAATCATTGACGCTTTGAGCTCCACTTCTAGATATTTGGATGATTTATTAAATATTGATAATACCTGTTTCGATGGTTTGATCAGTCAAATTTACCCCCCCCCCCCCCACCCACCCCAGAACTGCAGTTAAATAAAGCAAATTCTTCTGATACCGAGGCCCCGTTTTGGGATTTACATCTATCTATTGTAGATGGGTTTGTTTCTTGCAAATTTTATGATAAACGCGATGTTAGTGATTTTGAGATGGTAAATTTTCCTTTTTTTTTTTTTTTTTTTGGATGGTGTTGTTCCTCGTGCGCCATCCTATGGCGTTTACATTTCGCAATTAATTCGATTTGCCAGAGTGTGTAGTCATGTAACTCTCCTCAATACTCGTACTAAATTGTTAACGGCTAAACTTCTTAATCAGGGTTAGCGGTACCATAAACTACGCAAAGCCTTTTCAAAATTTTATAGACGTCATTCTGATTTAATTTCCAAATTCAATATTGGGCTTAAATCTCTTCTACAACAAGATCTGTCGGAACCAGAATTTTATGGCGACTTAGTATATAAATTTAGAAAAATATATAGCTGCAATGACTTGAGCACCCACTTTCGTAAAATCTGTCTTCGATATAATAAGATTGGGTACAACATAAATGTTATACGACTGACTGCATGCATAGTAGTTTACCGAATCATGGTTGACAACTTTGCTTCCCTCTTTAATTGCACGCCGGTGGGTCAGGCCTCAGATTCTATGACGGTTACAACGTAAAGGCTTATGTTTGTTGGTACCTGATGCTCTGTCTCTGGTCGGGTCCATCGGAGTCTAACTGTTGGTTTTCTTTTGCTGCAGCATTTCAGTGGTTTCTTGCTGTCGATTCCTTGTCGTTGTTTCATCTCTGTGGTTGTTTGATTTTTGTATTCACGGAGATGGTAAATTGTTTGGTAATTTCAAGCTGCCACTGGATATGTCCAAAATGTGAGGTCTGTAACTTTCCAGACTCCTTCTTCGATGAATATGTAGAACTGAGTTAGCCAAACAGGTTTGAACCTCTGTCAGACGATAAGCGAGGCAAATCTTCGACTGCTCATGAAACTAAGTCAAATTTTGTGAAAGGTTTGAAACTTTGCAGTATAAACATAAATGGAATTAGAGGAAAAATTCTTGAACTTTTAGCTTTCCTCGATACATCTCAACCTCATATTGTTGCTATTCAGGAAACAAAGATTGACAGTTCAATTACTACAGCTGAGCTTTTCCCTGAAACTTGTCAGTACTGTGTCTACAGAAAAGATAGGAACTCTCATGGCGGTGGGGTGATGTTGCTCATTCATAGAGACATCCCTCAAATGCCTTTCATGGAACTGGAAAATGACACCGAATCGGTCTGGGTAAAGGTTTTTTTTGCAAATAAAACTTCCCACTTCGTAGCAAGTTGGTATCGACCACCAAATGGTACGAACGAAAACTTCCAGTTGGTTTAAAGACCAACTCGATTGCATCAAATCGCAGCATAAGGGTAAAAAACTCCCGGCTGCACATGTTCCAGGTGACCTCAACTTCAGAGACATTGCTTGGCCCGACAGGATCAGCAAACAAGGCACAATGCTGAGTCAGTCGGAAGGACAAATATTAATTGATATTATGAACGATCATGGCCTTGAACAAATTGTTAACTTCCCCACTCGTGATAAGAACACATCGGATCTGATCCTTACGACTTTGCCAGGACAATTCGAAGACATTCATTCCCCAGATAAACTAAGTGACCACGATATTGTCTCCGGATATTTAAAAATTCACATCCCACCAATAAAGAAACCTCGGAGGAAGGTGTACTCATATCAGAATGGTGATTATGAAACTATGAGGAAAGGTGCACTCAGATTTGCAAAGGAGAAATACTTTAATGGTCATTCAGATGCTCGGTCTGTACAGGAGAATTTTGATTTGATAACTTCTTTCATTCATACTTCGGCCGAAAATCATATCCCCTCAAAAAATCATAGGTCTTCTATTCCCTGGATCACTCCAGAGATAAGGAGAAAAATTCGCAGAAGGAATAAGGTTCATGCAAAGGCAAAAAAGACGGGAAGTGGTAAACTCCGGACAAAATTTGAAAACTTGAGACTTGAAATCAAGACTGATATAGAAAAAATCAGCATGATTTGTATGTGAATAACTTGGTAGGTGATGTAAAGGCAAATTCCAGAGACTTCTACAGATATATCAATAGCCAGAAGAAAGACAGGCAAGGTATCCCGCCCCTTAATAAAAGAGGAGGGAACGGGGTTGCTGAATCAGACTCTGAAAGGGCAGAGGAACTAGTTGGTCAATTCAATGATGCGTTTAATAAAACTGAGTTCACGGAGGTTCCATTGACTGGAAGATCGGCCCCATTCATGAATAATATTGTTGTGACAGCTGTAGGAGTGATCAAGTTACTTCAAGGCTTAAACCCCAGTAAGGCCTTAGGACCTGATGAGCTTCATCCTAGAGTCCTGAAGGAACTAGCAAATGAGTTTGGTCCAGTTTTTGCACACTTGTTTCAACAGTCTCTTGATACGGGTGAAATCCCCCAAAGA
This sequence comes from Lucinisca nassula, assembly GCA_963580285.1. Taxonomy (NCBI): domain Eukaryota; kingdom Metazoa; phylum Mollusca; class Bivalvia; order Lucinida; family Lucinidae; genus Lucinisca; species Lucinisca nassula. The sequence continues at coordinate 37,206,237 of OY757019.1, forward strand.
ATGGCTCTTAGCAAACATCTGTGCACTCTTCAAAAAAGGAGATAGGGCTCTTGCCCGTAATTATCGCCCTGAGTCGCTGACTTGTGTTCTGTGTAAACTGCTGGAACATATAGTCTGCTCAAACATCATGGCCCACTTGGACCAACATAAACTTTTGTCAGACAGACAACATGCATTTAGGAAAAGGCACAGTTGTGAAACTCAGCTAAGCACGGTTATTAATGACTGGGCAAAAATCTTGGACAAAGGGGAACAGGTGGACACATTTATTCTGGACTTCGAGAAGGCTTTTGACACCCCTCCTCATGAACTACTTAAATCTAAGTAATTTGGTTATGGAATTGGGGGAAAGACCCTCAAATGGATAGATTCCTTTCTTTGCTGCAGAAAACAGCGGGTTATTGTTAATGGTGAATCTTCGGAGTGGGCTCCAGTTTTGTCTGGAGTCCCGCAAGGGACCGTTCTTGGTCCACTTTTGTTCTCACTGTACATCAATGATATTTCCACTGACATTGACTCAGAAATAAGACTGTTCGCAGATGACTGTGTTTGTTACCGGAAAATTAGAGATACAGATGACTCAGTGAAACTTCAGGCTGACATAGATAGATTAGGATGTTGGACCCGAAAATGGGGCATGAGATTTCAGCCAGTTAATTGCAATATTATGCAGATAACTAGGAAGAGATGTAATAAAGTTGAGGCTTCTTACACCTTAGAGGGAACGGTCCTCGAGAATGTGGACTCCATTAAAGATCTTGGAGTGACAATCTCACACAACTTGAGATGGAATTCTCATATTAGCAACATGTGTACTAAGGCAAATAAAACGCTTGGTTTCCTGAGGCGAAATCTTCATCAGTGCCCTCAGGATGTAAAAGAGGCAGCATATAAAGGTCTTGTTCGCCCAATCTTGGAATATGGTAGTTGTATCTGGGACCCCAGTGGAGTGGTCCTTAACGATGAAATTGAGAAAGTTCAGAATAGAGCTGCTAGATTTGTAACAGGCAATTACTGCTTTGAAACTGGGAGCATGACTGGAATACTTGGAAAATTAAAATGGAGTCTCTCAAAATAAAGGAGAAAAGACAGTAGGCTAATCCTTTTATACAAAGGTCTAAAGGGTACTGCCAGCATTCCAACAGATGACCTTGTTCCCCGAGCTAGACACTGTAGAAATCACCATTCGTTGGCATTTCAGACCCTTACTGCAAGAACTGACATTTATAAAGAGTCGTTCTTCCCCAGCACTATTAGAGATTGGAATGCCCTTCCCGATTCGATTATTTCGACAGCTGAAGGTGCTGATGATTGTGTAGCTAAATTTACCTCTTTGGTTAGAGCTAGGGACTAACTTCCCACATCACAGGTCCTGGTGTATGAATGTCTTTTGACGTGTCACCAGTAACAATTCTGATTCTGATTCTGATGTTGCACTGATGAGTTAGGAGGCCTTCATGCGGACTGAACAAATTATTTGTCTTAATCGCGACGGAAGTAAGGGCGAGGATTGTTGCCACGTAAAATCGGTTTAAGCACCCCAACCCCACCCAGTGTAATTCGTTTCTGCTGACCGTTCCAAAGCGGTTCTTCTGTCGGGGTTTATTTTTTTTATTGTTTGTCTTTTGGGGTTTGTGTCGCTTATATTATTTTATTTTTGATAGCCTATTGGCCATTTTGTGGGAAGTAACTGCCCTTTTTCCTTTCCGCTATTGATGTTTCCATTAGGATCTGTTGTTTCATGTTTGTGTTTCTTTCCCTTTGGTGTCTCTGATGGGAGCTGTGGGTTAATTGTATCGATTCCTGATCATTGCCTCCACTTCTGCTTTACATGTACATACAGGTACAAACAGATTTTTAAACAGAAACGGCATCATTACAAATGAACTCGTAATTATTCTTTAACAAAATTCTTTCTACACAACACGAACATGCTTGCAATACCAATTCATCGCGGTTCATCATCACGGATAACCCGACAGGCTCTTGTCTAAGAGTTCGCCCTGATGATTAAGGAATGGTTAAACCCGTCTTAATATTACGTCCCATCAACACCTAATGTCATATAGAGACGGGACCGCGGTTTTCTAACAACCGATAGTCAAAAGCTAATATATTTTACAAAAGGGTTCTATAAAAGCCTAAATGGATCTAGAATGAGCGAGTGTCCGAGTTTTACGTCTCACCAACATCTAGGGTCATACGGAAACATGACCTCGATTTGAAGACTCATTCGAGTTCTGGAGAAGCCTGGGATCGATCCTGCAATCCCCAGCTGGTAAAGCGAGTAGCATGATCACTACACCACAGAGACTTCTAAAGTGAATCCAGAAGAGGCTTCAGAAAGTTTGGGTATACTAGGAAGAAAATCCCTCAAAATCCTACAAGCATGTTTATAAAAAGAATAATACTAAATATAGGTTTAACATACCGTCAAAGCGTCTTGTTTGCCCGTCAGAATGTTTTGTGTAATCTTACACCATCAACCTGCTGCTGATATAAGGTCCATTTTCCAGGGTACTTATATCTATGAATACTTTAGGAAAACCATGCATAACCGTGCTAGCTCGCCAAAATTGTGAGAACTAAAGATACTATCCACAATCATAGCCATACAGCAAATTTCAACAGATCATTGATCTCCGTTAAATTGCATTTCCTTTAGGGAAAATGATGGAACTTCCCTACAGATCAATGGTATAACACCCGTCAGTACGAATTTCCACAACATTGTGACTGGCATGAAAAATATATATGGCACTATTTGGCGCTTGGCGACTTTTTATGCAAACTATATAAAAATCAGACTTACAGTGGCCAACTGTATGGTGAATAATTTCCCAACAAACCACTCATGCATACATCGTATAGTATTTGCACGATTTGTGCATGGAGTGGCATATTTTGCCTACCATATTTCACCTAAAATATTTTAGTCGCGCTGTTTTACCATATATCTACTAAAATAATTTTGATGTTCATAAGCGCCAGAAAGGTTTCCTATTCCATCTCGTAACAGTTGTGCCACCTGCTAGCATATACCGGCCCCGATAGCTCAGTTGGTAGAGTGTCCGCTCCGGGGAACGGGAGGTCACGGGTTCCATCCCGAGCCGCGACATACCAAAGTCGTTAAAATGGCACTAGCTGCTCCTCGCTTGGCACTCAGATTTACGGGGTAGAGCTAGGACTGGTCGACCCAGTGTCAGGATAATGTGACTGGGTGTGGTCTCATGTAGTGTGTCTGGGACATGATACTTCAGTGAGGCAGCACCATAAAAGTGAGCATTGAGCTCACTGTCGCAACCAGACACCGTCGTGATATGACTGAAAAATTGTTGAAAACGACGTTAAACCCGAATTCACACACACACACACACACACACACACACCTGCTAGCATAGGGCAACTTTTTGGTAAAAGCTAATTCTTGTAATTTGTGTAACTTTCGTTTAGGTTAATTTCGCCAAATATACATGCCGCATAGATTTTTTGTTTGATTTGAGGTTTAACGTCCCCTTCAACACTGTAAAGGTCATTTTGGAGACGTTGCTTCCAATTTTGTGGGACTTTTACCCGACATTGAGATGAAATGACATCTAAAGCCCTGTCGCCCAATGAAACCAATAGGGTTTATAAGCATGGACGGTCCTACACTCTCACCGCTTTGCCTGGGCAGGCTTAGATCCTCTAAGCGGTTCACCAGTACTCTTTGCGCTTCGGATTCAGCTCTTGGTGGAAGCATCATGCAGCCCATCTATTTCTTCAAGCCCCGACTGGCGGGGGCCGACATACCGCATATAACAATGAAGTATAATAGAAGTGAAGGCAATGGTCTGGTCAGGAATCGATACAATTAACCCCCAGCTCCCATCAGAGACACCAAGGGAAAGAAACACAAACATAAAACAACTACACCCTAATGGAAACATCACTAGAGGAAAACCAAAAGGACAGTTACTTCCCCACAAAACGGCCAATTGGCTCTCAAAAAAAAAATAATATAACCGATATACACACACTCAAAAACAAGCCATAATAAAAATATATCACGACAGAAGAACCCCCTTGGAACGGTAGTGAAACGATGTCAATTCCACTTTTTTTTTTGGGGGGGGGGGGGGTGCTTTAATCGATTTTATGTGGCCACAATCCTCGCCCTTCCTTCCATCGCGATTTAGACAGATAATTTGTTCAGTCCGCATGAAGGCCTATTAACGCATCAGTGTAACATCTCCGTGCACATAAAAATGTGTATTTTGACTGGTTCACATTGTTTTCTCGCATCGTAGGAATGCAGTTAGGAAATTGTAGATAGAAGTCTGCACATGAGCGAATCCACATGAAAAATGAGGAACTGGCCTCCGATGCCTTGTGGGTATGAGCGCGGTCTCGTAAACCTTAGACCTCTCACCGCTGTGGGTTCAAGCTTCGCTCGGGTCACATGCGAAACAGTACATAGGTTTTTGCGCTTCTCATTAACGATCAGCTCGAAATACAGCGAAATACCGCTATTAAGACCACCTAAAATTAAGACTAATTCTGCTTTAAAAAGGAAAGGAAAGCTTATTTGAGCCCCGTCAAGCGATTTTGGTACTTATCGCCTATGCGAGCAGCGAAGGTTCAGGCGAGCCTGCGCATCCGCGCAGTCTCGCCAGAACCTTCGCTGCTCGCTCATACAAGCAGTGAATCAAGAGGAACCTTCAGACAGAAAGCCATATCCCTAACCCCTCTCAATGGCTGGGCGTGCGCAGTTAAAACTTATCATGACGGAATGCTCGAAGACACAAATTCGCTTGGCGCGGCTCATTTAATAGGCTGCAGTTATTCTTTCGCTATGTTTTCTGGATACAGTGTCCTCTAGTCAGAGACCACCTCTAGGACTGTTCAAAAGTGATCTTTTGAACAGTCCCAAAGGTGGTCTTAATATATGAATTGTACTGTGTAAGTGACATAATCTTGAAACCAAAAAGGTTTCATTGAAACCCAAACTCACATTTTCTATCCGTTGTGTGTTCTTTGTTGTCAAAGCAAATCCTTTTTTCTTTTTTCTTTTTTTTTTTTTTTTTGTCTTTTTTCTTTTCGCTGCTGCATGCATGCAGAATACACTCCCACCGGGCATATGAGCACCCTCGCCCTGTGGCTTCGGGGCTTGGAAAAATATGCTTTTGCGTAGAGCTGAAAGCGACCAAACCGGTGTAAACCGTTATTTGTAAACCGCTTGGGTGTAAGCGTGCCCAGGCAAAGTGATGCGAGTCGGACCGCCTCTAGTTACAAATCTTAGCGGTTTCTTTGGGCGGCAGGGCTGGATTTGTCAGTTCATCTCAATGTCGGGTAATATGATCTAAATAGCAATGACGGGGACGTAAAACCACAACTCAAACAAAACACTGGTCTCTCTCTCTCTCTCTCTCTCTCTCTCTCTCTCTCTCTCTCTCTCTCTCTCTCTCTCTCAGATTTGCAACTGCTACTCTCTCTCTCTCTCTCTCTCTCTCTCTCTCTCTCTCTCTCTCTCTCTCTCTCTCTCAGATTTGCAACTGCTGCTGTCGTTATCAACATTATTACTAATAAAATCACTTAACTACCTATAGCTGAACTGAACTCATTTTGAACCTTACTTATATAACTAAGGCGGTGCAAATGCACTCTATAGAGCTAGTTCTTCACTATTTCCGTTACTATTTGTCACAAGTGTATAAAGTAGGTACCTGCACGCGTGAGAGCAATGGCAGGTTATTATGTTGAATGCATTGATTTCTTTCTTTCTTCTTCATTTTTGTTGTAAAATAAGCAGCCACGTCACCACAAGACGTGTCTTTGGGATATTCCGAACATGAATTGGTTTCATAGTTCAGCCTTTGCATCTGAGGATTTTGACCATCTTAAGAATATGCGCAGTGAAGGCACAGACCAGACTGCGCATGCGCAGTTTGGTCTGTGCCTTCTCTGCGCACATTTATTAAATTAGGTTTTCTTGTGACGTTGCCTATTATAATATCATTCTATTTTCGGTCTCGTGGAAATTACTTGCAAGTTTTGCGGGTGTACTCCTATAGACGTCCTTGTGTTTTGGGTATGTTAAAATCCGAGATTGTTTTATAATAGTAATGCTGATAATAATAATAATAATAATTATAATAATAATAATAATGATAATAATAATACCAATAACAATAATGATAACATTTTGTTTCTTTGGAGTTGATCGGAGCAATTCTTGAGTACAAAGCCGTGCTTTTTTTTGTCTGGCTTTACCCTCAATGAATCAGCGGGAAGGGCAGAATGACTGTAGAAAAGATTTCATGATCGATCTCCACAAAAAGAGTTGCCGACCGGGCAAGTACCGAACTAGAGGCTATTAACAGTAACAATTTAGTATTGTTATTAATTATTATTATTATTATTATTATTATTATTATTAGAGTCTATGATTATTATTGTTGTTGCTGCTGCGGTTGTTGTGGTAATAGCCGTTGTGTCATCGCCGTCTCTCTTGTTGCTGTTGTGGTCATCGACATTGTTATGTCATCGCCGTCTCTGCTGTTGTTGTTGTTAACGTTGCTGTTTTTTTTTTTTGTTTTTTTTTTTTTTGTTTTGTTTTGTTGTTGCTTTTTTTGTTGTTTTTGTCGTTGTTGTCGTCTGCACTGTGTCATCGCCGTATCTGTTGTTGTCGTCGTCTGCACTGTTGTGTCATCGCCGTCTCTGTTGTTGTTGTTGCTGTTGTTTTCATCGGCACCGTCTTGTCATCGCCGTCTCTGTTGTTGTTGATGTTACTGTTGTTGTTGTTGTCGTCTGAACTGTTGTGTCATCGCCGTTTCTGTTGTTGTTGTCGTCTGCACTGTCGTGTCATCGCCGTCGCTGTTGTTGTTGATGTTACTGTCGTTGCTGTTGTCGTCTGCACTGTCGTGTCATCGCCGTCGCTGTTGTTGTTGTCGTCTGCACTGTTGTGTCATCGCCGTCTCTGTTGTTGTTGTTGTTGTCGTCGTCGTCTGCACTGTTGTGTCATCGCCGTCTCTGTTGTTGTTGTTGTCGTCTTCGTCTGCACTGTTGTGTCATCGCCGTCTCTGTTGTTGTTGTCGTCTGCACTGTTGTGTCATCGCCGTCTCTGTTGTTGTTGTTGTTGTTGTTGTTGTTGTTGCTGCTGCTGCTGCTGCTGTCGTCGTCTGCACTGTCGTGTCATCGCCGACGCTGTTGTTGTTGCTGTTGTTGTTGTCTGCACTGTCGTGTCATCGCCTTCACTGTTGTTGTTGTTGCTGCTGTTGTTGTTGTTGTCGTCTGCACTGTTGTGTCATCGCCGTCTCTGTTGTTGTGATCGCCGTCTCTGTTGTTGCTGTTGTTTATGCCCCCCCCCCCCCCGCCACCAAAGGTGAGGTGGGCATACTGTTTTTAATGTGTAGCGTTGGCGTCGGCGTAGCCTGTTTGAAGCACTGCATCTCCTGACCCTTTGGATGAATTCTGATCAAACGGGCATGGTTATATCACTAGGATGGGGGAGAAATAGTCATTAGGTTATGATGATCTTCTTGATATCATTTTCAAGGGCACAGCACCCCCCCCCCCTCCCCACACACACACACACTCAATTTGTGTACCAACGATGGCTTGTCTGCACTCTATCTCATGAACAAATTGGATAATTTTAGTCAAACTTGGCACAATATATCAACACAAGATACCACAGATGTAATTAGATTTTGGTGACCTTTACATTATTTTCAAGGACACAGACTCTACACGTTGGCTTGTCTGCACCCTATCTCATGAATGAATGGCTGAAATCGGGTCAAACTTGTTACAATATATCATGGCAAGCTACCAAAACTTTGATTGGATTTTAGTAACATTGACCTTATTTTCATGGGCACATGTCCCCAAAGACCGTGAATTTTGGCTTGTCCGCACCCTATCTCATGAGCGAATGTATGAAATTGGGTCAAACTTGGTACATTATATCATTACAAACTACCAAAGATTTGATTTGATTTTGGTGTCCTTGACCTTATTTTCAAGGGCACAGTTCGCTAAAGACTGTGAATTTTGGCTTGTTTGCACCCTATCCCATTAACAAATTGATTGATTTTGGTCAAACTTGGTTTTATTAGATTTGATTTGATTAGATTTTCAAGGGCAAGGCACCCAGATGCTGTCAATTTTGGATTGTCTGTACCCTATCTCATGAACCAATCGATGAAATATGGCCAAACTTGGGACAATATATCATTGCATGCAACAGGGCAGTGCAAGAGTCCCCACTTGTAAAATTGCAATGGATGCTGTTGAGCGGAATGGGTACGAGCTAATACCGACCCCCCCCCCCCCCACACACACACACACACCACTAGCCTCCGGATATAGATATAGCTCCTAGTGACTATTTTCTATTCCCAAACTTGAAAAAGGATATCAGTGGACGTCATTTCCGGTCCAACGAAGAAGTCGTGGTGGCAGTTGAGGAGTGGGTCGGAGACAAGGACCCTGGCATCTTCAGTTCTGTGCTGATGGCCCTGGAACAGCGTTGGTCCAAGTGTATCATCCTTTACGGCGTTTTCGTCAAATTTGCTGTCGGAATCGTAAGTTATGCAAGACCAACGATCATCTACATTAACATTTGCCGGATCCTTCGGAAGATATTTGAACGTTCAACAGCTTCCTCGGGACCCGGCGAATGTTAATGCATGAAAACCCATTGTTGATCCCCATAACATACGACTTCCTTAAAGACATCGCGTTTATTAATGGCGGAATTTTGACATTTTTTGTGTGATTGTGTGAGTGTGTAAAAATATCGTGAAAACAATGCCATTTAATGGCATATGATAAATAGAATCTTGCATTATAAAACACGTTGAGGAATATGCATAAAATGCTCGGCAAAGGCTCGCTTTTTATACTTTTTTATCAGCTCGTTTATTTCAGTAATACATGAACAGAAATGTGAGGTCATCTTTTTATTTAACCGATGCCCCCGTCCATCGGGGCTTTAATAGATTGGACTGCACGATGCTTCCATGCAGAGCTGAAGCCGACCGCACACGAGTACTGGTAAACCCTAAAGTCTATACGCCTGTCCAGACAAAGTGGTGTGAGTCGGCCCGTCCGTGCATATAAACCCTATTGGGTTCATTGGGCGGCAGGGATTGAGGTGTCATTTCATCTCAATGTCAAAATTGGAAGCAGCGTCTCCAAAATGACCTAAATAGTGTTGACGGAGACGTTAAATCTCAAATCAAACAAACAATCAAATAGACTAAAACTATTTATTGAACCTTCAATGAATTATGACTAACCTCGGGGCACGAGCAAAGTTTAAGCCGTGTTTATATGCAGCATTTACACCCCTGTGTAAATTTGCATCCGGGTGTAAATTTACAACCCGGCGTAAATCTGCACCTCATTGTGTTGCGTTCATATGTCAATTAAAATCGACCATATGTCATTTAAGTTCAGTGTAAATTTAACACAAATCATTTAGTTTTGTCTGGAGATTTGCCATGTAAAAATGTATACGACAAAAAAAACGGGTCATGCAAACAGCAGTCGAGATGGTTGCTGCAGCAGCTGTTCTAAGCAAGGAACGGACAGTGTGGACAAAGCCGCGAAGTCGGGACTGGTGTAATAATATTGTGCTATGGTCATACAGTGATGAACAGTGTTGGGAGGATTTCAGAATGTTCAGAGCCTCCTTTCAGGCTTCGCATTCATCTTCAGCATTATTCGCGCGTTTGACCAGTTCTCTACGTCGAACTGCAAGTAGCAGTGGCTTTGTTTTGCCTTGCTGAGACCTCCGAATACAGAATGATCGGGAACCATGGCCCCCACCCATAGGTGCTTGAAGAAATATATGGGCTGCATGATGCTTCCACGCAGAGCTGAATCCGGCCCGCACACTAGTACTGGTAAACCGCTTAGAGGATCTAAGCCTGTCCAGGAACCGCGATGCGAGGCGGACTGTCCATGCTAATAACCCCTATTGGTTTGATTGGGCGACAGGGCTAGAGATGTCATTTCATCTCAATGACGGGTAAAAGTCCCACAAAATTGGAAGAAACGTCTCTAAAATGACCTTTACAGTGTTGACGGGGACGTTAAACCTCAAATCAAACAAAAAAACAAATGATCGGGAACCTATTGGGCATAGCAAAGTCTACTGTTTGTCAGTGTGTCAGGACAGTCTGTTCCGTGATTGTGGATAAACTTTTTGACGATTACGTTAAATTTCCAGAAGGGCATAAGTTAGCCTACATGAAGTCGTCAACGGTTTTACCGTCATGTTTGGATTCCCAAACTGCTGTGGTGCGATCGATTTTAGACATAGACAGCTTCACGAAACGAAAGCCACCGCTTTAATTCATTGACCGTAGAATAGTTTGTTTGCATAAGGACTTATCTGATTCGGGTTGCATAGTAAATGGCGGGAAATTTACCAAAAAAAAAAAAAACAAAACATAGTAAATAGCGGGAAATTTAACCAAAACACTTTGGGTTCACATGTCAAAATTACACCCCTTTGCAAATTTGCACCCCCGTGTAAAATATTTGCACCACCTCGGAACTTGGAGCAAATTTACTCCTTTGTGCAAATTTAAACGGGGGTGTATTTCCTTAAACCACCGTTTACGTGACCAAAAATACACCCCTGTGTAAATTTACACCCCTGATGTATATTTGCACCCGAGTGTAAATTGTGCATATAAACACGGCTTTAGATTCACGCGAACAAGTCCGTGAAATGAGCAACCCCTCTAAATGCCAGTTTCATTTGAGCCCCGCCAAGCGAATTTGTGTCTTCGAGCATTCCGTCATGACAAATTTTAACTGCGCGTGCCCAGCCATTCAGAGGGGCCTGGGATATGGGTTTCTCTTGATTCACTGCTTGTATGAGCGAGCAGCGAAGGTTCTGGCGAGACTGCGCGGATGCGCAGGCTCGCCTGAACCATCGCTGCTCGCATAGGCGATAAGTACCAAAATCGCTTGACGGGGCCCATTTAGAGAAAATTGAGGTTTACGGGGGTATATTTCTGGTCCAAGACATAGGTTGGTACTCGTTAGAACCGCCTCAATGAGGCGGTGCTAACGAGCACCCAGAACCTACGTTTGAAGTATAAATAAGAAAAAATATCACAGATTTTCATCAGAAAAGTAGCCATTTTGGAGATGTGAAAAAATGCACTATGTCGCACGGGAGTGTTATCTTAATGTTCGCTTGCTCTGCTCGACTTCAGTGAACGTTAAAATTACACCCACTTCCTAAAGGACTGATTAATTAACTTCATTTCTTAATAGAAGTTTTGGTTACATACGGGTATCTTCAACGGTTTGCATGCAGGATTTAAGGGGTTACGAGTAATGCAACAGAAGGCCAACAATTTTGCGTTGGTAATGACAAAAGTTCATAGCCGGTCGTTGCATGGTTGCATATTTTAATTATTGAAATCGCATATTATTTATCAATAAGGTCATAACTTTTCAATCTGTTCACTGGCAATCTATTGCCTGGGTCGTTTGAAGGTAATTGGGTTGATTTTCTCGTTTAAGTTTATATATGGCAAGTCATTTACTATTTACTATGGAATGTAGATATCTTATAACTTATATAACATTCCATAACAAATAGTAAAATGGCTTGCAATATATACATCCTCTAATTGCTTTTCTTTCAACATTATTACACTTAATAATATGCGAATATTTATTTATTTGCATAATTTATTGTTCAAACAATGTACGTCGCGATCTGGGTCTGAACTCTTTACCAGTGTCCCGCATTACGAAAACTCGCCTATACAAATACTTTGTACATTTTTCGTCAAAAAAAAAAAAAAAATCAGGATGAAAAATTATGATATTTTCCTTATTTCTGCTCAAAATATAGATTGTGGGTACTCTTAAGAACCGCCTGGTCGAGGTGTGGATCATATGGCTATCTGATCAGGATCTACACTGTTATGCAGTTTGTGAATTGAACAAGTATATCAAGAATGTAATTTGATTGGTTGATTATAAGCAATGGGAGTGGCTTAATTAATTTATGCAGCGGGATAGGGGTTAAATATTTCCAATACTTTTTCAATTTACCCCGTGTTCTATAGTCTTTCAAAACGCAGTGAGACGTGACTGCACTTTTAATTTTGAACTAGTCCGTGTTTTAGGTAAGTCGCCTTCAGTTGGGATTTTACATTGGGAGATAGTTTTACTGAGATTCGTACTGCATCATACTACCCAGTTGGCCACGATTTCCACATAATGGCATTATCAAAAAAACTTATTTATAATTTTAAAATCCTGTGGAAAAAAACGAAAATCCGAAAGCTGCTTCCCCTAAAACATGGAATAGTCTTGCCATGCTTGAACGTTGAACTCTCAAAGGTCGTTGATACACTATAATCATTACATACTTCAACGCAGAGCTGAAACCGTCCACACACTAGTACTGGTAAACCGCTTAGAGGATCTAAGCCTGTCCAGGAACCGCGGTGCGAGTCGACCCGTTCATGCTTATAAACCCTATTGGTTTCATTGGGCGACAGGGCTTGAGATGTCATTTCATCTCAATGTCGGGTAAAAGTCCCACAAAATTGGAAGCAACGTCTCCAAAATGACCTATACTGTGTTGACGGGGACGTTAAACCTCAAATCAAACAAACAAAACAAACATACTTCAAACACTGCATTTCAATGAAATAAATAAATAAATAAATGCAACTCTACCCGAGTTCCATAAATGTTCTTTAAAAGGGATAGTCCTTTGGGAGCAAAAATACATCACAGAACTGAAAACCGTAGGGTGTACACGTTTTTTCCTCGGCCAGACTAACTAGTTTCGATCAATTAGGCCTCATCACTGACCCTCAAATATTTTCAGCTTTACGCTGTGTAATCGATGATCGCAAAGGATTAGAAAATATAATCTACACTATGATGAAGGGCAGGGAGACTTTTCACGGCCGCCATACACTCCCTTAACACCATCTGTGGTGAAATCAAATGTTCTATAAAAGGGATAAAAAAGGGAACACTGTGCAGCAAAGTCTACAGCACAGAACTGAAAACCGTGGAAGAGTGTACGCTAACAGGTTGGACCCAGATCAGACTGCTCCCATAGGAGCAGTCTGATCTGGGCCCACACTGTCTGCCTGTATGCAAAAATATTTTTAAAAAGTTTGAAAAAAAAATCAGCGGGCGACATAAGCAGACGACATTTTTAAATGTAGTTTTTTCTCGGCGTCTTAAGAGTTAATTATAAGTTTACTTTGTGGGTTAGTGATATTCAAAATCATTATTCAGTTCAATACGAATATCAAATACGTAATGAATTAGTTTTAACCTGTTTTGCATATTTGTATGTGCAAATGTGCATCCCACTGCGCAGTGAATCTAAGCTCTAAGCCCGCCAATCACAGCAAATGTCGCCTGCTTTGTTCTCTGCTGGATAGTGTAAATTCATTGTTGCATACAGTGTAAACCCTGCGGTCTGATCAAGTTCCACGCTGTCGACCCATATGCAAAATATGTTTGAAACGTTTATAAGAAGATGCATCAGGAGTCATAAACAGACGACATCTTAAGTTGCATTTTTCTTGGTCTTCTAAGGATTGAAAATCATTTTAGCAATTTTGTTAGCATATTCAAACAACTGATCAAAACATTTTGCAAAGCTGAACAATTTGACATTTTGCATAGGCACATGTATTTGTTGATTTTCCCAGACAGGTGACGCACAGTAGAGAGTCAACAATGAAAGTTAAGTACTGTCTCCTCTGGGGAATAGCAGTGCAATGTTTAGATACATCAACGGGTTCCAAACTGTTTCTCATGTTGATAGACGGGTTTCGATGGGATTATTTTAACCTTGAAGGACTAGAGTTAACAGGATTCCCGAGATTATTTCGAGAAGGAGTGAAGGCGGAATACATGGTACCAAGTTTCCCCACCAACTCTTACCCAAACTACTATACTCTCATGACAGGTACCAGCTTTCTTTCCTGTTTTTTTTTTTTTTTTTGTTTGTTTGTTTGTTTGTTTTTATAAGGATAACACAAAAGCAAAATTTGGTTCTTTGTTCGGGCTGTACGATAATAGATTATCAGTCCCGCTATTGGGATCGATAATCCATTAGTAATCGCTGAAGATTTGATCACAATTTTATCTTTCTGACTTTGACTCTTACCATATGTTATACAATATCGTATGTATTATGACAAGCAATCAGAGTAGACCGTGATGAGACGTCACAGAACGCGGCGTCTCATCAGGGTTTCCACTGTTTGCCACTCATCCAGCTATTTTAGATACGACATTGGTAAGTAAATTATACTTCTCAAATAATCGATTATTATCAAATCAGCAACGATACTCGGTGGAATTAATCGAGCGATTATTCGATTAATCGTGCCTGACTTATTCTTTACGGTGTATAGAGAAGGACGCAAACTGTGCACCTCGTGTTGAGCCAAACCACAGACCAATCAAACCTATTTAACATGCCCAAAAATAAAATACTCCGGAGCACTCCTTTTGGGGTTTTCTAGTTCTGTGTTTAGGCTCAATGAACAAATACTCAGGTTTTACTGCATGCGCTTAAGATCTAAATAGTTAGATCTACTGGTCAAGTTCTATACACATGGTTAAGGGGCAAATAACCTGGTTCTATGTATATGTTCGAAGGCCAATTGGTCTAGTTCTAAGTACGTGTGTATACGCCTAGGGGCCATTCAGATCCCCACCCCTAAACTAAATATATTCTTAGCCCTCATAATATGATCAGTTCAGTAACACCACTCTGGCACTTTCCCTGGTTCTGCCGCATGCCCGACACATCGACTGCTTAAAATGCAGGATAATAATAATATCTCAGGAACCGTTCAGATCCCAACACCTAAACTATATACAGTAAATAACTATATTAAGACCACCTTTGGGACTGTTCAAAAGTGGTCTTTAAGACCACTTTTGAACAGTCCCAAAGGTGTCGACCAGGGGACACTGTGTGCAGAAAACACAAAGACAGAATATAACTGCAACCTACTAAATAAGCTTTTTAATGCAGGCTTGATCTTAGTTTTAGGTGGTCTTAATAACGGAATTTAACTGTATATTCTTGGTCCTTAAGATAGACACGGTCATTTACACCAATCTCGCACTTTCCTAGGGTCTACTGTGGCCATGCCCGACCCCCTTCACTGCTTAAAGGGCCCCGTTCAAGTCCCCACCCCTAAACCATAGACATGTTTATATTCTTCTTCCTATTGGTTTCGTTTGTTTGTTTGATGTGGGGTTTAACGTCCCCGTCAACACTGTAAAGGACATTTTGGAGACGCTGCTTCCAATTTTGTGGGGCTTTTACCCGACATTGAGACGAAAAGACATCTCAAGCCCTACCGCCCAATGAAACCAATAGGGTTTATTAGCATGGAGAGGCCGACTGTCACCGCTTTGCCTGGGCAGGCTTAGATCCTCTAACCGGTTAACCAGTACTCGTGTGCGGACCAATTTCAGCTCTGCGTGGAAGCATCATGCAGCCCATCTATTTCTTCAAGCCCCGATGGACGGAGGCACTCTTCCTTTTGGTAAAACGCATTCATTAATACCAACCAGGGTCCACCTGGGCTATGCTACACTCCCTCCACTTCATACAAGGCCTCACAGAGTCTACATTGGTATTATTATTATTATCAGTTTTAATATTATTGTCCGGCCCCCGCCCATCGGGGCTTGAAAAAATAGATGGGCTGCATGATTCTTCCACGCAGAGCTGAAACCGACCCACACACGAGTACTGGTAAACCGCTTAGAGGATCTAAGCCTGCCCAGGCAAAGCGGTGCAAGTCGGACCGTACAGCATTACATATTATTATCTTCATCATCATTATCTTTATCATGTTCATCATTATTAGTATTACATCACGAAAACACGGCTATATAATTTTGACCCCCTTGAACCCCACTTTTATATAGTAAAACTGGGGTTTAAGGGGGTAAACATTTTTTTTTTTATTTCTGCTCAAAAACGTAGATTGTGGGTACTCGATAGAACCGCCTCGTCGAGGCGGTTCTATCGAGTCCCCGAAATCTATGTTTTGGGCAGAAATAAGAACAAGAGGATTGGTCCTGTATCGCTCACCTGAGCTAACAGATTCAAAGTTTAAGGAAGTGCCAACCTTTACTGAAGGCTTTATGGGAGGACATGGTGATGACAGGGTAAGCATTTTCTGAAGATCAAGTAGAATGTAACTCTATGATAAATAGGCTGACCTCACCAGTTTTCAAACTCATTCAAGCTTTTATTCCTGACTTGCTAAGAAGATCCGATCTAAACTGAAGTGGCTATGGTGATGACAAGTTCAAAAACAAGAGTTTTCAAACTCCTCCAAGCTTTCTGCCTGACTTCCTTGTTTGTAAGTTTCATGAAGATCCGTTCAAAATTAAAGGGGCAGCAGTGATGACAATGTAGAAAATAGGCATTTTCAGCAATCAAAGGCACGTCACTCTATGATAAATGTGCCGACTTGGCCGGTATTCGAACTCACCTGAGGTTTTATTCCCAGCCACCTTACATGTAAGTTTCAGAAAGATCCGATCAGACTTGGCCAGTATTCAAACTCATCCAAGATTTTATTCCCAGCCACCTCACATATAAGTTTCAGAACGATCCGATCAAAACTGAAGGGGCTACGGTGATGACAAGGTCAAAATTTGGCATTTTTAGCAATCAAAGGGATGTTACTATATAATAAATGAGCCGACTGGGCCAGTTTTCGAACTCATCCGAGGTTTCATCCCTAGCCACCTTACATATAAGTTTCAGAAAAATCCGATCAAAACTGAAGGGGCTACGGTAATGACAAGGTCAAAAATCAACATTTTCAGCCATCAAAGGGACATAACTCTAAAATAAATCAGCTGACTTGGCCTGTTTTCGAACTCATCCAAGATTTTATCCCCAGCCTCCTTACATATAAGTTTCAGAAAGATCCGATCAAAACTGAAGGGGCTATGGTGATGACAAGGTCAAAAATCGGCATTTTCAGCAATCAAAGGGACGTAAATCAATGATAAATGGGCCAACTTGGCCGGTATTCAAACTCATCCTAGGTTTTATCTCCAGTCACCTTACATATAGGTTTCAGAAAGATTCGATCAAAACTGAAGGAGCTACAGTAATGACAAGGTAAAAAATTGACATTTTCAGCCATCAAAGGGACATAACTATATAGTTAATGGGGCAACTTGGCCGGTTTTCGAACTCATCCGAGGTTTTATCCCCAGCCACCTTACATATAAGTTTCAGAAAGATCCGATCAAAACTGAAGGGGCTTCAGTGTTGACAAGGTCAAAAATCAACATTTTCAGCAATCAAAGGGCCCTCGCTCTATGATAAATAGGCCACCTTTGCCGATATGCGAACTCATCCGAGGCTTTATCCCCAGCCACCTTGCATATAAGTTTCAGAAAGATCCGATCAAAACTGAAAGGGCTACGGTGATGACAAGGTCAAAAATCGGCTTTTCAACAAAGGGACGTTACTCTGTGATAAATGGACCAACTTGGCTGGTTTTCGAACTTCTCCGAGATTTTATCCCCAGCCACTATACATATAAGCTTCAGAAAGATTCGATCAAAACTGAAAGGGCTACAGTGATGACAAGGTCAAAAATCAGCATTTTCAGCAATCAAAGGGACGTTACTCTACGATAAAAGGGCCGACTTCGTCGGTTTTCGAACTCATCCGAGATTTTATCCACAGCCACCTTACATATAAGTTTCAGAAAGATCCGATCAAAACTGAAGGGGCTACGGTGATGACAAGGTCAAAAATCGGCATTTTCAGCAATCAAAGGGACGTAACTCTATGATAAATTGGCGGTCTTGGCCGGTTTCGAACTCATCCGAGGTTTTATCCCCAGCCACATTACATATAAGTTTTAGAAAGATCCGATCAAAACTGAAGGGGCTACGGTGATGACAAGGTCGAAAATGGGCATTTTTAGCAATCAAAGGGACTTAACTCTATGATAAATGGGCCGACTTGGCCGGTTTTCGAACTCATCCGAGTTTTTATCCCCAATCACCTTACATATAAGTTTCAGAAAGATCCGATCAAAACTGAAGGCGCTATAGTGATGACAAGCATTTTCCCATAGTAAGTCTATGGGACCTTGTGGTTGCCATAGGAACCAAAGTTTTAGAGCGATTTCAAAAAAAAGTTTATGTCATCAATGCCCCACCAGAGGCATGATACAGATGAGAAATTATTGAGATCAGCCTGCAGGATACAGAGATATAGCTGCTCAAAAGTGTGGACGGACGACGGACGGACGGACGGACGACGGACGACGGACGACCCACTATACTATAAGCTTCCCTGGAGCCTTCGGCCCAGGTGAGCTAAAAATACCACAATTTTTCATCTTAAAATTTCTATTTTTGCCAAAAAATAGCAATTTATTTATATAGGCGTGTTTTCGTAATGTAGGGCTTTATGTGGAAGATCATGGAGTTGTTGGGAACTACATGTGGGATAAAGAGACGGGAGAGAAATTTGAGCTGGGGGAAAACCCAGAATCCTTAAACAGTCACTGGTGGGAACATGCTGAACCACTGTGGGTCACAGCTGCAAAACAGGTATGAAAATCGCTAGATCAGCTGCAGGGAAACTTCAATTACTGGACCACGAACATTAATAACTCCAACACGAACATCAATAACTCGAACGCGAATTTTAATATCTCAAAAAGAACTTCAAAAACTCGAATGCGAACTTCAATAACTCCAATGCGAACTTCAATAACTCAAATGCGAACTTCAATAATTCGATTACCAACAGTAATAAATCGAAAGCGAACTTCAATAACTCTAATGCAAATTTCAATAACTCGAAGTCGAGCAGCAATAACATAAAAAAGAACATCAATTACTCGAACACAAACTTCAATAACCAATGCGAACTTAAATAACTCGAACACGAATGTCACCTGTTTTATGTATATGCGCCAGGACCAACTTGTCTAGTTATATGAATATTTTCAATGCCTTACTGCTCAAGTTCTGTGTATATACCCAGAGGCGCGCAGACGAAGTTGTGTTCTGTTATATTCTCAAGGGTAAACTTGTCTAATTAGGTGTATGTTTTTTGTGGACAAAGTGGACTAGCTCTGTGTGTATACTGAAGGGCTAACTGGTCTAGAGTTTCTTAAAAATAATCTTGATATTGTACTTGCTAGAACAGTTAACAATTTGAGCACTAATGAGCATGTTAAGCTAGCGAGGCTTTGAACAACTGGGCCCTGGTTTTGTCCTATGTACATGCTAAAGGGATTATTGGTTTTGTGCTATTTAAATTCTCAAGGGACAACTGGTCTTGTCCTCTGTACATCCTCAAAGAGACAGTTGGTCTTGTCCTATGTATATGCTCAAGGGACAATTGGTCTTGTCCTATGTACATGCTGAAAGGAACAATTGGTATTGTCCTATAAAGATGCTCAAGGGACAATTGGTCTTTGTTTGTTTGCTTGATTTGATGTTTAATGTCCCCGTCAATACTATATAGGTCACTTTGGAGACGTCGCTTCCAATTTTGTTGGACTTTTACCCGACATTGAGATGAAATTACATCTCAAGCCCTGTCGCCAAATGAAACCAATAGGGTTTATAAGCATTGACTCGCACCGCTTTGCCTGGACAGGGCTAGTTCCTCTAAGCGGTTTGCCAGTACTCGTGTGCGATCGGATTCAGCTGTGCGTGGAAGCATCATGCAGCCCATTTATTTCTTCAAGCCCGATAAGCGGGGTCTGATAATATGTCTTGTCCTATGTAGATCCTCAAGGGGCAACTGTTCTTGTCCTATGTAGATGCTCAAGGGACAATTATTCTTGTCCTATAAACATGCTCAAGGGACAATTGGTCTTGTCCTATGCACATGCTCAAGGGATAAATGGACTTGTCCTATGTACATGCTCAAGGGATAACTAGTATTGTCATATGTACATGCTGAAGGGACAATTGGTATTGTCATATGTACATACTTAAGTAAGATGCTCAAAGGGACAATTGGTTTTGTCCTATGTAGACGCTCAAGGGACATTTTTTCTTGTCCTATGTAGATCTCGAAGGTACAATTTGTCTTGTCCTATAAACATGCTCAAGGGACAATTGGTATTGTCCAGTAAACATGCTTGGTCTTGTCCTATGTACATGCTCAAGGGACATTTGGTCTTGGCCTATATACATGCTCAAGAGATAATTGGTCTTATCCTATGTACATGCTCAATGGACATTTGGTCTTGTCCTGTGTAGATTATCAAGGGACAATTGGTATTGTTCTATGTTCATTCTCAAGGGACAATTGGTCTTTTTCCATGAAGATGCTCAAGAGACATTTGGTCTTGTCCTACGTAGATGTTCAGTGGACAATTGTTATTGTTATACGTAAATGTTCAAGGGATATTGGTCTTGTCCTATATACATGCTCACGGGACAATTGTTCTTGTCCGATGCAGATGCTCAAGGGACAGTTGGTCTTGTCCTATATACATGCTCAAGTGACATTTGGTCTTGTCCTCTGTTTATGCTCAAGGGACAATTGGTCTCGTCCTATGTACATGCTCAAGGGACAATTAGTCTTGTCCTATCTACATGTTCAAGGGGCATGTGGTCTTGTCCTATGTAGATGCGCAAGGGACAATTGGTAATGTAATATGTACTTGCTCAAAGGACAATTGGTTTGTCCTATGTAGATGCTCAGGGTACATTTGGTCTTGTCCTATGTAGATGCTCAAGGGACAATTGTTCTTGTCCTATGTAGATGTTCTAGGGAAAATTGGTTTTGTCCTATGTAGATGCTCAAGGGACAATTGGTATTGTCCTATGTAGATGTTCTAGGGAAAATTGGTTTTGTCCTATGTAGATGCTCAAGGGACACTTGGACTTGTCCTATGTAGATGCTCAAGGGACAATTGTTCTTGTCCTATGTAGATGTTCTAGGGAAAATTGGTTTTGTCCTATGTAGATGCTCAAGGGACACTTGGTCTTGTCCTATGTAGATGCTCAAGGGACAATTGTTCTTGTCCTATGTAGATGTTCTAGGGAAAATTGGTTTTGTCCTATGTAGATGCTCAAGGGACAATTGGTATTGTCCTATGTAAACGCTCAGGGTACATTTGGTTTTGTCTTATGTAGACGTTCAAGGGGCAATTGGTTTTGTCCAATGTAGATGCTCTAGATATTTGTTTCTTGTCCTATGGACATTCTCAGGGGACAATTGGTGAGTGAGTGAGTGAGTGAGTGAGTGAGTGAGTGAGTGAGTGAGTGAGTGAGTGAGTGAGTGAGTGAGTGAGTGAGTGAGTGAGTGAGTGAGTGAGCGAGCGAGCGAGCGAGCGAGCGAGCGAGCGAGCGAGCGAGCGAGCTCCCGCCAACAGCTGAGGTCATACGGAGACGGGACTTCGGTTTTAAAGACTCATCCGAAAGTCTGGGGAAGCCAGGAATCGATCCTGTGACCACACCACGGAAGATTCTAGGGGACAATTGGTCTTGTCCTATGTAGACGCTCAAGGGACAGTTTTTCTTGGCCTATTTATATAATTAGAGGCTCAAGGGACAATTGGTTTGTCTTATATACATGCTCAAGAGACAATCGGTGTTTTCCTATGTACGTGCTCAAGGGACAATTGGTCTTATCATATGTAGACGTTGAAGGAACCATTGGTCTTGTCCAATGCACATGCTCAAGGGACAATTGGTCTAAGCCAATGTATATGCTCAAGGGACAATTGGTCTAAGCCTATGTATATGCTCAAGGGACCTGGCCAAGCTTTAGATTAGTTTCGCTATTTCTGTGCTATAGGGCCAACTAGTCTAGTTCATTAATTCACTAGATAGGTCTAGCTTATGCTTAAGGGATACCAAGTTAATTCTTTGTCTGTAGTCAAGGTCCAAACGGCATAGTTTTAGATGTAAATGAACGTTGTTTCCACGTTGATCCAACGTTGAATGCATGTTTTTATGTGTCTGAAGGTTTTTTTTTCTCTTGAGCCTTCTCATTTGTTCTTGTTTTAGGGGAAAAGGTCCTTTATGTATCACTGGCGTGAATGTAACGTC
>OY757019.1:37230825-37344097 GCA_963580285.1 Lucinisca nassula
CGGAGACGCCGCCTCTAACTCCGTGGGACCCCAACCCGACGCTAAGACGAAACGACACCGCAAGCCCCGCCGCCAAATGAAACCAATATAGTTTATATGCATGGACTCGCACTCGCCTCCACGACCTCCTTATAAGCGCGATATTGGATATAACATTGTTTAAAGATGGCTCCCAAAACATACAGATAATATGTAGGGACATTTTTCTGAATGATCTATACAATTTTTGTTTTTACCTAAAGCATTACGATAACATACCCGTGAGCAGAGTGTATTTTTTTTTTCAAAACTCCAAAATAGCTACTTTTCTGATGAAAATCCGTGATATTTTGCTTTCTTATTTATGTTGCAAATATAGATTTGGATGCTCGTTAGAACCGCCTCATTGAGGCGGTTCTTTCGAGTACCCACAGCCTAAATTTGGGAGCAGAAATTAGAAAAATATTACATACCCTCGTACACCCCAGTTTTCTCCAAATACAGTGGTGTTTAGGGGCTGGGGGTGTTCATTTCACGGACTTGTTCACGTGATGTGTATTATAATTGTAGATTTGTACCATCAAGACGTTGACCATTACGGACACTTCCACGGACCATACTCTAAAGAAGTGAAAGAATCCATACAGGATTTAGACGAGGATATCAATATGCTTCTTAATGAAATCAATGATCATGGTTTGGACGAGGAAGTCAATGTGCTTGTATTCTCAGATCACGGAATGACAGACATACACGCTCAACAGATGATTAACATCAGCAAAGCATTGAACATGAGTGATATAAATGTGATATCAGAGGCGCTGAGTCAAGTTTATATCTGGCCACATGAAGGTCTAGAGGAGAAGGTAGATATTTTACATCCTTGAATCCCCGCCGTGTATCAGGGCTTGAAGCAATAGATAGGGCTGCATGGTGCTTCCTCGCAGAGCTGAAACCGACCGAACTTGAGTTACGGTAAACCGCTTAGTTCTAAGCCTGTCCAGGATAAATGTTGCGAGTTGGACCGCTCCTTAAACCCTAGCAGTTTCTTTCTTTGGACAATAGGGCTTGAGACGTCATTTCAGCTTAATTTCGGGTAAAATTCCCACAAAGTCGGAAGCAAGCCTGCAAAATTACCTACCTGGGACGTCAAACCTCAACACAAACAAACAAACTTTCTTGAAAAATAGAAGCGAAATCGATACAATTAACACACAGCTCCCATCAGAGACACCAAGGGAAAGAAACACAAACATGAAACAACTAGACCCTAATGGAAACATCAATAGCGGAAAGCCAAAATGACAATTACTTTCCCACAAAATGACCAATTGGCTGTCCAAAACAAAATAATATAAGCGATATACACACACTTAAAGACAAGTCATAACAAAAAAAAGCGCGACAGAAGAACCGCATTGGAACGGTCCGTGAAACGAATTCCACTGGGGTGGGGGTGCTTAAATCGATTTTACATGGCCACAATCCTCTTCCTTACTTCCGTCGTGATTGTTCAGTCTGCATGAAGGCCTCCTAACACATCTTCCGAACACTGTAGTATACGAACATTGTGCAGGACTTTTTTATGCCATGAAATATATAGGCAGCCATTTACCCAGCCTACACAAAACAGCGGGCCAACTTCCAACCGACTCCGATTCGTATCGTTGTCGGTCCAACCTTGGCCCGGTATTCTTTTTAAGAAATAAAATTTATTTTTCTGCGGTTCATGAAAGTATGAACGCAGTGAGATGCGTGCAAAGTAAATGAAGTCCGACGGGGTTCGTCTAAACTTTGCTAGCGACCCACTGTCGTTCACAGTTTCATGAAAAGCAGAAAAAATGAGTATATTACATGCATTACAAAGAAATACCATGATTTCTACCAGACATAAACTTGGTATTTTCCTTTTTGCTAAGAAGAAATATTTCCTCTCAGCCGGGGAAATAAATCCCTTCAGCTGGAACTACTTTATGTGCAAGATACGAGATACCGCTTTGCAGTGAAATTGTTCTATTCAAACGCGGGAAAGTTTCAATCACGGCGACGTTATTCATGACGTCATTGTAATGACGTCTAAGAAATATCAACAGACGTTCAGAATGCGTGACGTTTGAGTCGGATGCAACGCTGAAACAAAAGAAAACATGGATATGACCATTGATTAGGATGTAAGTTTTGCTTTATTTAATCTAACGTTTTACTTGTTTTATCACTGAAACACTTTGTTTCTTCTATTTTTGTTCAAAACTGTAGAAAGCGCTTTCAAAATGGCGCCCATCCAGTTGATCTTCCACCCAGATTCTGTAACACTGCGCTGATTGAACCGTTTACATGAGCTGTAAACAGTCAACTGAACGGGCATTCAGATCCAAAATTCAAGATCCAAACTCTCCTAAAAGTCTATGGAAGTGCATGTAATATACAGATTATACATTTCTCCTAGTTGAAATATGGGATTTATAAACCTCGGGAGGTAAAACAATCCGTTAAAGAAACTCGTGCTTCGCACTCGTTTCTTTATCGGATTGTTTTACCTCCCTCGGTTTATAAATCCCATATTTCAACTAGAAGAATGAATAATCTATATTTATTTTATACATAGCAGTGAAATCAATGCATATCAGAAACAAATAAAAGTGATATTTTCACACTGTGAAAATATAAATGATATTTTCACAGTGTGAAAAATAACATGACCATGTTATTTCCACAGTAGCAGCCCGGACTACTTTCTCGCCAAAATTCATATGTTATCTATTAAATAATTCTGTAAAATACCTTGAAAAAGCATTCTCTGAACTGTAAAAATGCTGTATTAAAAATGGCGACTGTTTATGGTTAGCAACTGACAGTTGTGACGTCATAGCCAAGTCAAAAATTGTGACGTAAGAACTGATAGAGTAGTTGTCCTAAAATAATATCAAATAAAAAGAAAATTTACTTTTTTTTCGATAAATATCAAAAATATTTCATCTCGTGTGTTGAAAACATCAGAATTTTCACTCGTGCTTCGCACTCGTGAAAATTCTGATATTTTCATCACACTCGATGAAATATTTTTTATATTCATCTCAAAAAAGTAAATATCCTCTATTTATTTTTTATATTTACATTCTTTGCCCCTCATCACTAGGCGAAAATGCCTATAGTGCAAACTCTAAACGCTGAAAAACATTAAGGCCTTCACGCTATTGTTCTAGAAACAGAGGAACAGCTTTGACGTCACCAACGCCTGTAGAGAATCATGGTTTAAAATGACGTCATTTGACGTTACTGAAACTCATGTGACTCGATGCGTTCATGGAAGTATGAACTACATTCTTTTCTATAGGTTTACATTAAACTTTACACTGGAAATGTAAATATTGCTGTTTGGGAGCAATTTTACCATTGTTTGGCACAGTTTACGCACACTTGTTTACTTATTTAGGCCTACTTGAAACTCGGACTATAGTTGTTCATTCTGAAAAGGGGCCGCAGCCGAGCGCTGGCACCCGAATGCGGTGCTCGTGTTTCGTTTAGAATCAGAGCCAGTCGACCCCAGTGCTGTCAGGGCTTTTGTGTATATTTTCAGGTTTACAAAGACTTAATCTCATTAAGCCATGATCGACTGAAAGTATATTACACTGGAGACTTAAAAGACCGCTGGTTTTTCAAAAAACACAGGCGTATTCCTCCTATTTTCCTCACAACGGAACCCGGATGGTATATTGTTCACGTAAGTTATCTTAAGTTGTTGTTGTTAGCGTTTTTTGTTGTTGTTTTTTTTTTTTGTGGATGCTGTTGCCTTGTTTTTTTTTTTGTTTTTTTTTTTTTCATATTTGAATCGAACAGTGTCTACACTGTTTGTATAGGTATACATGTGTGCCAGTCAACGTGGTTGCAAGGGTTACCCAACTTTGTTGCTCCTTCCTCATCCTTCCCTTTTTTAATCCATAGGAGAATTAAGAAATAATCTCCACGTACCGTGTGTTATCGTGATTAACACACGGTGTTGGAGGGCAGATTGCGAAATATTAATTCACGACGGCGAAGCCGGAGTGAATTAATATTCGCATCTGCCCGACAACACCGTGTGTTAATCACGATAACACACCGGGTGCGTGGAAATTATTTCGATTCTAACATGATGCTAAACTGAAATACAGTAGTAACAAAGCGTTATCTTGGGGACTATTTTGCAGCGGATGTCGACAGAAGGAAATGTTTACATGCAACGTCACGATGACGCCAAATTGCACGCACCACGTTGACGACGTGAATTATCGCATATTTGCAAACGCTGACGTTTCCACTGGGTTCAATGGAAAAAACGTTAACGTCATGTTAGAATTTAGAAGAAATGTTTGTATTTGCACACATATACAATGAATTTTAAGTGGCTCGAACACCGAAGTCTCCTTTACTCGAACTCGTTCTCAGTCCTTATAGCTCCTACCGGCCCCGATAGCTCAGTTGGTAGAGTGTCCGCTCCAGGGAACGGGAGGTCACGGGTTCTATCCCGGGCCGCGACATACCAAAGTCGTTAAGAATGGTACTAGCTGCTCCTCGCTTTGCACTCACATTTACGGGGTAGAGTTAGGACTGGTCGACCCAGTGTCAGGATAATGTGACTGGGTGTGGTATCATGTAATGTGTCTGGGACATGATACTTCAGTGAGGCAGCACTATAAAAGTGAGCATTGAGCTCCCTGTCGCAACCAGGCACCGTCGTGATATGACTGAAAAATTGTCGAAAGCGACGTTAAACCCGAATTCACACACACACACACACACACACACACACACACACACACACACACACACACACACACACACACAGAGAGAGTCCTTATAGCTCCAGATAATAAATATTTGACCAATAAAATGCAAATTACGACAACTGTCGTCTGCTTTGTCGTTTGCCGGTTACTTTAAAAAATCATTGTTGCAAACAGCGTGGACCAAGATCAGACTGTCCACACTGTTTGTCTGAATGCAAAAGTATTTTATAAAGTTTTCAAGAAGATTTGGCAGACGACATAAACAGACGACATTTTCAGAGGGTTAAGGCTGTTTAGGGAGATTTTTTCTGATTTTAAGTTAAAATTTCATTAAAATCGCATCATAAACATATTAAATAGATTGTTTGTTGGGTTCGAGTTCACAACCGCGGAACTAGAAGTTTAGCAATATGACACTGTCGCCGGTTCATTGAAGTACAAATGCGTCAAAACACAACGGCAGCCCACTGACAAGAATTGGCGTCACAAGTGACATGTTTGTCAAATTACAAAGAAACTGTACCCATATACCGGTATATTCCGCTTCACACGGAATCTCGGGGCGGAGTTTAGCGATTACCATTGTTATCCCGCCTTCTTTAGATTTGCGTGCGTATTCAAAATGTTATAAACATTACGTCAGTTGTCTGAAAGTTTAGACCAGTCAGCTGCATTCCGCGCAAGTTGTCTATCTGTTCAGAAGCACATGAAAGAAAATTCAAAACAGTGCGACAAAGCTTTCGCCGCGTCTTTGATTTTCGTTGCATACAGCATCAGATGTGCGACTGGGAGAAGTATTGCTAAACTGCTGGTTGCCTGGCTGTAATGGCTCAGCAAGCCTTACTTTGATGAAATCAAAAACATTTTTTCAATGCTGTCTGTTTGTCGTGAATGGCGCTTTAAGGATGGAGCTAAGATGCCAAGAAAACAAACTGTCGTCTCGTCTGTTGCATCTTCTTGCAAACTTTTCAAAGATATTTTTGCATACAAGTGACCAGTGTGGACCATGGTCAGGCTGCTCCTCTTGGTTCAAGATGTTTGCAACTATGTCTTTTTAAGTAACCAAGAGACAGCAAAGGAGACAATCATTGCTGAGACTGGCATTTGATGGGAATTTTAGGAAACGCAGTCAAGAAAGGCAACTCTTACCAATCTTACCAATAAGGCGTACTATGTGTCGGGCTTGTCTATGCTCTAAAAATAGATTGTTAGTGTTATCTAACGGGTAGCTCAGTCAGATGAGTTCTTGCTTGTAATCTTGAGGTCGGTTGATTCCTGCCGGGTTTTGTGCAGATTGATCATGTAACGTTTTCTACTGTCATTCTCTCCCTCCCGCTGTTTCAAAAATGGTAGTTGTCAGTTTCTAGCGAAAGAATGTCCACTGTATAGCCTGCCCAGGATATTGTGGATAGGTAAATTGGCTCGATATATTCTAAATAGTGACGACTGGGCCGTTAAACTGCAAACGAACAACAGCAACAACAGCAAAAAGTCACGTTAGTTTCTGGAGTTAAAAAATAAAAGTATACACAATAAAAGTACAACCTTTTAAACTCTAAGGGCTAGTTGTTAGTTTAGTTTATACTAATTTATTTTAGTTCGATTGCGATGAAAGCTTCAAGCTTATTGAATCGCTCTCGAACACACATTCCGGGTGTTTTCACGCGCGCGAGAGAGAGGCAGTGGCTTTTACACCACTGCTACCCATTTACACCTGGGTTGAGTGGGGCAGTGTCATTACGTGTCTTGCCCAAGGACACACCTCGACACCGGTGGCCGGATTCGAACGCACAACCTCTCGATCATAAGTCGAACGCGCTAACCACTACGCTGTCGAGGATGACGGCTAGTTGTTCAAAGCATTGTTAGCTTAACTGGCTCGTTAGTGATCAAATTGTTAAATGTTCTAGCAAGTACAATATCTAGGTAATTTTGTTGACAGTTTTACTGAAACAATGAGAGCAGCTTTTGCATTTGCAAAAGCTGCTCACATTATTCAGCAAAATATCAGCATATTTGTCATAAATTTTATAAAATGATCAAAGTTTTAATGACACGTTAACTAATGATGTTAGCTTAGAGCAACTGGCCCCAGATTTCTCTGTATAAATCAGGAGTTTACAAGGGTGCATGTTTAATAAACAGGTATTATAACGTGCTAATGTTCGATAATCTGGTTTAAGGGGAATGGGAACACCTACAGTGGAGGCAACTCCTGCAAAAGTGTTTTTGTCTCCCATGTCAATAGGGGTCAACTCTTAAAGGAAAGAATTTGCTCCTGAGGAGCGAATTCTTTCCTTTACGACTAGACCCCTTTTTCAGTGGGACAGGGCTTACAGAAAAGCGTACAGGAAATCCCGAAAGTGTTCTCCCTTTTGAAAAATGGCGGAAAAATCTGCCAGCTGTTCCCATTCCTAAAACATTATTGATTTGTATAATACATACATCTTTTACACAACTATCGATAGCAAAAATACAAGAATCATACAAAAAGGGATTCAGAAAAAAAAATCAAACTGTATCCCTAGATTACAACATCATTGTACTAATTATAGGTGTGATTGTCAGATTTGTTCAAATTTGCAAGTTATTGTCAAACTTTTCTCCCCCGCCCATCGGGGCTTGGAGAAATGGACTGGGTTGCATGAGGCTTCCACGCAGGTCGGAAACTGACCACACATAAGTACTGGTAAACCGCTTGGAAGGAATTAGCCAGCCCAGGCAAAGTTTTGTATGTCAGACCGCCTAATGCATATTAGCCTTTTGGTTTCGTTGGTGGCAGAGCTTGAGATGTCATTTCATCTCAATGTCGGGTAAGAGTCCCACAAAATTGGAAGCAATGTCTCCAAAATGACCTAAATAGTGTTGATGGGGACGCTAAACCTCAGTTCAAACAAAAATTATCAAACTTTTGCAAATACAATTTTATTTGGGCTACAAAAAGATAAATGGTAGTGAAATAAAGCATAGATATATGGCTCCACTGGGAATGGAGTTAAGGTAATGGTTTTGTTTCATTCACACAGAAGAATTAAGTCTGATTATAGAATTAATGGGCAAATTCATTTGATCATTTCCAGCCCCGCTCTAGTGAAATCTATGCAGAGGGATACAACACGATTTGGCGTGGTAATCATGGGTTCGACAATGCAGAAGCGGACATGAGATCCATCTTTGTTGCTAAAGGCCCTAGTAAGTTTAAAACATTATTCATTTCTCTCTATATGCCCTAGGCTTCCTTAATGTTTTATGTAAATCTGCTTAACATGACTGTAACGTCGCTGTTATTTAAGAAATAGATAAGCCCTAGCAGTGATTTCGTGCTGAGTAATTAATCACAGTCTTGGAGGTCATTTGTAAAGTAGATCAAAACACGAACTGACCGACAATGTGTGATTTATTACACAACAAATCACTCAATAGCGGATCTATTTCGATCCTAACACACTAAATATCGACAATACTTTTTGTCATTTTCTCCCAACCTTTAACCATCGGTTAGAATAGATCCGGCCAACATTATTGTCTGTAGCATACTTATTTATATCCTTTTGTAATGTTTTTGATGCTAGGAAAAAAAGTTTCACCGTCAAACATCAAAAAGTGATACTATAAAACGGCGGCTTTTTTACTTTTCATGACGTCACTTTTCCGCTTAGTGATTTATTGCAGTTCTTTTCCAGTGATATATATGCGTGCTGTTTTCTTGTTGTTGTTTTTTTTCGTTTGTTGTTTTGTTTTGGTTTTGGTTTTACGTCCCTGTCAAGATTATTTCACCTCATATCGAGCCGATCGTTAATCAGAGGTGGGCAAAAACGGTAGTACCCGGAGAAAAAAACACCCGACCTTCCGTTGCAGAACTTGGCGTCTCACGTGTGATCCGAGCCAGGATCGAACCCACAGTGGTGAGAGACCTAACGATTAAGATTCAGCGCTCTTATCCACCAGGCCACGGAAGCCCGTTACGTCTTGTGTTACGGCCCCCGCCCATAGGGGCTTGAAGAAAAATATGGGCTGCATGATGCTTCCACGCAGAGCTGAATCAGGCCCGTACACTAGTACTGGTAAACCGCTTAGTGGATCTAAGCCTGTCCAGGAACCGCAGTGCGAGGCGGACCGTCCATGCTAATAAACTCTATTGGTTTCATTGGGCGACAGGGCTTGAGATGTCATTTCATCTCAATGTCGGGTAAAAGTCCCACAAAATTGGAAGCAACGTCTCCGAAATGACCTTTACAGTGTTGACGGGGACGTTAAACCTCAAATCAAACAAACAAAAAACAAACGTCTTGTGTTATGTGATGAAAATGGTATGACAACTCGCCTTATACACTTGTAGCAGGTACGGATAGATGGAGACGTTTTTATTTCGTCCGTTTTCTTTTCCACTTTCTTCCCTGTCACTCTCTTTTTCTCCTCTACTATCTCTTCTATTCCTTTCCTGTTCTCTAAAAGAGACGACTCAAAATGGCGCACAAGGGTTGACGTGTCGCTTAACCGCAACACAGTCAAACATAACAGGATGGCAGTATACTCCCACAGTTATTGCGCTGCGTACCAACGCAGCGCCATTTGTAATGAGTTTGAGACACGGACTATGTATTCATGAAACTTGACTTTTCATTGATGTAAGCGAATTGTCGGTTACAGAAATTCGGGTTATAGATACAATTAAAACACACTTTTAACAAGTTTAATTTGCGACTACTTTCAATTATACATTTGTAATCTGAAGTTTTGTCATTCGCATTCTATTTTTGATACATTCTGGACTTTTAATAACGAACTATGTTTTTCGTTTTAATCGTCGAAAGGGTATTCGGTTTTGATTACTGTTTAAGTGTCTGTCAGTACAGTCTTGAATATACTTCTAATATTTCGTTGTTGAAATGTCCCAAAATTAAAATTCAGTGTTTGAAATAGATGAGGCTATGTCTATGTGTGTTTGAAATAGACGACAGTGTTCCAACACAGAATGGTACAATCTAAGGTTTAGAATTATCCCTTTCGATTCCAATTATTGTTTACTGCGTAATAATTAAGCCTGTTACTACAGCAAAGGTTAACCCTTTCAACCCTGAAGACCAGCACAGATACTTATGCAAACAATGTAGATCCTGATGAGATGGTTCATAATGAACCTACTTATCAGGATATATTACTTGCCATCCTGATAAAGCTTTAAAGCTAGATTCTATATTTAGTAGAATGGACGTGCCCAAAGTCAGTGATGGTACAGTCCACTCCGGAAACTCAGGGGTTAAAGGGTAAATAAATCTCTGATAGGTCGAGTATCTCTGAGTGGAGATGGGAAAAATGACCCTGAAGCATGTGAAGGGGAACTTGAACTGTTTCGTTCAACCCTTAACCCTTTTTGTACCAAATCGAATCTTCCTGATTATATATAGCAGGAGCCCATTTCAAAATTTGGGGGTGACGGGTTGTGTTTTCAAAATTTACTGGGAAAAAAGCTGAACGTTTTGCAGTGTAGGCCCTGATCGCGGCGTCTGATCTGGGTTCTGCACTGTTTGCCAAGGTACCCCTTTAGGAGTTTACGGGACAAAATGGGTTTATAAGTTATACCTTTAGCAAACAGTGTAGACCCTGATCAGACACCGCGTTCTGATAAGGGTCTACACTGTTTGCAATACCCAACACATGATTCCAGTCAATATTCTGAACTCACAGCGGCACAAATAACGTTTTTTTTTTTTTTTTTGTTGTTGTTTTTTTTTTTTTTTTTGTAAATGACTGCTACCTGGATTTCCGAAAAACACGCCTTTATAATTTTGACCCCCTTAAACTCCACTTTTATACTAAAACGGGGGTAAATGGTGGTACACATTGTTGTTTTTCTTATTTCTGGTTAAAGATAGATTGTAGATGCCCGTTAAAACCGCCTCTACAACGGCCCCCGCCCATAGGGGCCTAAAGAAATATATGGGCTGCAAGATGCTTCCATGCAGAGCTTAATCCGGCCCGCACACTAGTACTGGTAAACCGCTTAGAGGATCTAAGCCTGTCGTGGAACCGCGGTGAGAGGCGGACTGTCCATGCTAATAAACCCTATTGGTTTCATAGGGCGACAGGGCTTGAGATGTCATTTCATCTCAATGTCGGGTAAAAGTCCAACAAAATTGGAAGCAACGTCTCCAAAATGACCTTTACAGTAGGACGTTAAACCTCAAATCAAACAAACAAAAACCGCCTCTACATCCATCTTTCCCCCACCCCACTCCGGGACGGGGCGATTTTGACCCAATGGCTATAATTTAATAATCTTGGTAGAGGCCTGCTAGTTGAATCTTCACACCAAATATCAAAGACCTGGGCCTTGTGGTTTCAGAGAAGAGTTTTTATGATGTTCCCTATATAAGTCAATGTAAAACCAAAGGGCCCCGGGGCGGGGGCATTTTTTGTCCCAGGGCTATAATTTGAACAATCTTGATAGAGATCCACTAGATGAGGCTTCACACCAAATATCAAAGACCTGGGCCTTGCGGTTTCAGAGAAGAAGATTTTTCAAAGATTTTTTAAAGATTTTTTCCTATATAAGTCAATGTAAAACTAAAGGGCCCCGGGACGGGGACATTTCTGGCGCAAGGGCTGTAATTTGAACAATCTTGGTAGAAATCCACTAGGGCTCCGGGGCGGGGACATTACTGGCGCAAGGCCTATAATTTGAACAATCTTGGTAGAAATCCACTAGATGAAGCTACACACCAAATATCAATGACTCGGGCCTTGCGGTTTCAGAAGAGAATAATTTTTAAGATCTTCATGTATAAAGCAATGTAAAACCAAAGGGCCCCGTGGCGGGGACATTTTTGGCCCCAGGGCTATAATTTGAACAATCTTGATAGAGGTCCACAAGACGAAGCTTCATACCAAATCTTAAACACCTCAGCTATCTGTTTTCAGACAAGAAGATTTTAAAGGTGTTCCCTATGCAAGTGTATGTAACACCAAAGGGCCCCGGAGCGGGGGCATTTTTAGCCCCATGGCTATAGTTTAAATACTTTTGAATGAGGTCCACACGACAAAGCTTCATTCGAAATATCAAACACCTGCTGGTTTCAGACAAGAAGATTTTTAAAGGTTTTCTCAATGTATGTCTGGGCCTCCGTGACCTAGTGGATAAGAGCGCTGACTCTTAATCATTAGGTCTCTCACCGCTGTGGGTTCGAGCCTCGCTCGGGTCACATGTGAGACGCCAAGTTCTGCAACGGAAGGTCAGGTGGTTTTTCTCCGGGTTATCCGGTTTACGCCAACCTCTGATTAACGATCGGCTCGATATGAGTGAAATAATCATAAAAAGGGCCGTAAAACCAAAAAAACAAACAAAAAAACAATGTATGTCTATGTTAGACCAAGGGCCCCGGAGCGGGAACATTTTTGGCATCAGGGCTTTAATTTGAACAATCGTGGTAGAGGTCCAATAAATGAAGCTGCACACCAAATGTCAAAGACCTGGGCCTTGCGGGTTCAGGGAAGAAGATTGTTTTTTTTTTTTTTTTTTTTTTTTTTTAAGATTTTTCCTATATATGTCAAACCAAAGGGCCCCGGGATGGGGGCATTTTGGGCCCAAGGGCTATAATAGGTAAATATTAGATAGATAGATAGATAGATAGATAGATAGATAGATAGATAGATAGATAGATAGATAGATAGATAGATAGATAGATAGATAGATAGATAGATAGATAGATAGATAGATAGATAGATAGATAGATAGATAGATAGATAGATAGATAGGTCTACAAGACAAAGCTTCATACCAAATATCAAACACCTCAACCTTCTGGTTCCAGACAAGAAGATTTTTATAGGTTTTCCCTATATAAGTCCATGTAAAATCAAAGGGCCTCGGGGTGGGGGCATTTTTGGCCCCGGCTCTATAATTTGAACACTCTTGATAGAGGTCTATAAGACGAAGCTTCATAGCAAATATCAAACACCTGAGCCTTCTAGTTTCAGACAAGAAGAGTTTTAAAGGTTTTCCCTATATAAGTCTATGTAAAACCAAAGGGCCCCAGAGCGGGAGAATTTTTGGCCCCAGGGCTATAATTTGAACAATCTTGGAAGAGGTCCACAAGATGTAGCTACATGCCATATATCGAAGACCTGGGCTTTGCGGTTTCAGAGGAGAAGATTTTTTTAAGTTTTCATTAAAAA
This sequence comes from Lucinisca nassula, assembly GCA_963580285.1. Classification (NCBI taxonomy): domain Eukaryota; kingdom Metazoa; phylum Mollusca; class Bivalvia; order Lucinida; family Lucinidae; genus Lucinisca; species Lucinisca nassula. Next base: position 37,243,746 of record OY757019.1, read on the forward strand.
ATCTTTTTTTATCTCCTGTGACCTTGATGTGCAGCCGACCGGAACCATTTGAACAACTTTGAAAGGGGACCACCGTGAAGTTTTGTCAAAATCCGATCAGTGGTTTAGAAGGAGATGTCGTTTAAAGAAATTGTTTACGGTCGCACGACGGACGAAAAGTGATCACAAAAGCTCACCACGTCAATACGTGACAGGTGAGCTAAAAAAGAAACAAGGCACCCCCTCGCATCTGCATACGACTCATCAACATCTAAATCCAATCTGAATATATTAGACCGCGTAAGCATTAACATATTACTTTTGATGCTTCTATGATGCTAGCTTTGTCTTCTATCCTATTCACAAGGTTTTTAATGTCATGTCCATTGTGACCTTGACATCTGATCATTGACCTTGAACATCAATAGGGTTCATCCTCTCTCCATGAGCAACATTTATGGAAGGTTGGATGATTCAAAGATGATTGTTTTGTCTTCTATCATGTTCCCAATGTTTGTAATGTTATTTCCATTGTAACCTTGACCTTTGACCCTGAAAGTCAGGAGATGATTAGTATAAGCGTTTCGCTTGTTTTCAAATCCTGTCATTGTAAATTGTACATGTACTGTTCGAATTGACTTGTCGAAATGAAATGAATAAATATTGTTTAAACCAAAGTCAAAAGGGTTCGTCCTCTCCATGGGGAACATTTGTGGAAGGTTTGATGCTTCTGTGATGAATGCTTTGTCTTCTATCCTGTTCACAAGGATTTTAATGTCAAGTCCATTGTGATCTTCACCTTTGACCCTGGACCTTGAAAATCAATTGGGTTCATTCTCTCTCCATGGGAAACATTTATGGATGGTTTGGTGCTTCAGTGATGATAGCTTTTTGTCTTGTATCCTGTTCGCAAGGGTTTTAATGTCAAATCCATATAGGGTTCATTTCCTCTCCATGGGGAACATTTGTGGAAGGTTTGATGCTTCTATGTTGACAATTGTCTTCTATCATGTTCACAATGCTTTAATGCCGTCTATTGTGACCTTGGCCCTTGACCTTGAAAATCAATAGGATTCATCATCTCTCCATGGGGAACATTTGACGAAGGTATGCTGTTTCTATGATTATCGTTTTGTCTTCTATCCTGCTCACAAGGTCGATTGTGACCTTGAACTTTGATCCCTTGACCTTGAAAATCAATAGACTTTATCCTCTTTCCATGGAGAACATTTCCGGAATGTTTGGTGCTCTTATGATAATAGCTTTGTTCACAAGATTTTTAATGTCAAGTCACCTGTGACCTTGACCTTTGACCTTGAAATGAATAGTGTTCATCCTCTCTCCATGGGGACAATTGTGGAAGGTGTGATGCTTCTGTGATAATAGTTTTGTCTTCTATCTTGTTCACAAGGTTTTAAATGTCAAGTCCAATGTGACCTTGACATCTGACCCTTGCCCTTGCAAATCAATAGGATTCATTCTCTATCCATGGGGAACATTTGTGGAAGGTTTGATGTTTCTATGATTATATTTCTATCCTGTTCACAAGTTTTTTTAATGTCAAGTCCATTGTGACATTGACATTCGAACCTTGACCTTGAAAATCAAAAGGGTTCATCCTCTCTCCATGGGGAACATATTTGGAAGGTTTGATGCATCTATGATGATAGCTTTGTCTTCTATCCTGTTCACTAGGTTTTTAATGTCAAGTCCATTGTGATCTTGACATTTGACCCTTGACCTCGAGTTTCAAAAAGGTTGGTCCTCTCTACATGGGAAACATTTATGGAAGGTTTGGTGCTTCTATGATGATAGCATTGTCGTCTATCCTGTTCACAAGGTTTTTAAGTCCATTGTGGCCTTGACATTTGACCCTAGACCTTGAAAATCTATAGCGTTCATCATCTCTCCACGGAAAACATTTGTGGAAGGTTTGGTGCTTCTGTGATGATAGCTTTGTCTTTTATCCTATTCACAATGTCTTTTATGTCAAGTCCATTGTGAGCTTGGCATTTAACTCTTGACCTTGAAAATCAATAGGATTTATCCTCATTCCATGTGGAACACTTCTGGAAGGTTTGATGCTTCTTCGATGATGGCTTTGTCTTCAATCCTGTTCACAAGGTTCCGGACACACGAACAAACACCCGCACACGGACGCACGACAGAGATGCTATATATTCATCGCAACTTTATTGCGAGGGGATAATGACGACCAATCAGGTGATGTGTCATTGACTGGTGATAGACAGACCTCACAGAGATAATTCTGAAGTCATTCAAAATTTCAGAAGTATTCGGTTGCTTATTTGCGGCGAAATGCTCTTTATGACCTGCTCGCGATGTTGATGATTTGCACTGACCTCAATTGGGAATGGCTTTATAAAACCTTTCCTATGATGAATTAGTAAGAAAAAATTCTTCTTGTGTATTAGGTCCAACCCTTTAGCCGGTCTCGGCAGCTCAGTCGGATGCGCGTCTGACTTGTGATCAGGAGAACGCGGATTCGATACCCGCCGGGGTCGCAACATTCTTTCGTGGAGATTGATCATGGAATCTTTTCTGTCATTCGCTCCTTTCCGCTGACTTAAGAAGGGCAGTTGTCAGTTTCTGTCAGAAGAATATGCACTGTACTGGTTAGCCGCTTATAAAAGCTTGCTATAGGTCAACTGATCGGCTCAATATTGACCTAAATAGTGTTCACTGGGCCGTTAAACTCCAGTACAAACAAAGGCCCAACCCTTTAAAGACATGCAAAATTATGAAACATTTTAATGGAATTAAAGGTATAAACAAAAGTTTTTTTCCGCAGCGCTTCCTCCTTTGCTCCAACATGGAGCAATTTTTTACTTGTGTTTGACTGTGTTGGGGTTAAAATTATCTTGTTATCATCGTGTTAACAAGTCCGTGTAATGGAACCCCCGCCCCCCCTCCCTTAAAAAAAAACACTTTTTATAGAGAAAACTGAGGTTTACCAGGGTAAATATTGGTTTTCTTATTTCTGCTCCAAGACTGTGGAATAGGCTGCGTGTAAGCACGCACACCTTCTCTATCCATAGAATAAACAAATTACTACTGTCATCCTTTCTTTGTTGCAGGTTTCAAGCGAAATTACATTGCACCTGGATTTCCAAATGTAGACATGTATCAGATAATGTGTAAAATATTGAATATGACACCCCAGCCTCATAATGGCACGTGGAACAGTGTTAGGGACATGTTTCCGGATACAGCTACTCATATGGAACTATGAACTTGCCTTAATGGCTGCATGAAGCCTTCGATCGTCGTCTCTTCAGTCATTTCGTTTATCACTCTGCGATTTTTCTCGATCTCGACCATGATAATTTATCGGTCTTTGTGAAAGCTGCGCTTGTTTTTGGGCGAATTTTTTGATTGATTGTTTATTTGGTTGATAGTTTATCGGTTGATCCGAAGTCGCTAAATGATCGAGAAGCTTATTTGCGATTGCCCACGTGACTATCGCTGACATGTACGAAGTTCTGCAAGCCCAAGGTTACAAAACTGATATCTATTCTTCGAATTATGGATATCCATTATTCGGCTGATTTATAGATATCCATAATTCGAATTATGGATATCCATAAATCGAATTATGGATATCTTTAAATATGGATTAAATAGTAAACCGACTCCCCATATTCGACTGGCTATCAAGGGAAGTTTCTTTTGATTCCCAGTATGCAATAGTTACATATTAACCGTTTTGTGACAGATAGGCCTGAGCAAACAGTGCAGACCCAGATCAGACTGCTCCTGAATCAGGGTTTACACTGTTTGCCACTGTGTCTGCATTTTTGGTCTCATTGCAGGATTGTGAAACTAATTTGTTAAAGTTTTTGGAGAATTACAGCAAGTCTTCAAGGCGTCCGAAATTTTATGATTATTACAGTAAGCATTCTTGGAGCCCCTGTTTTATATGAAGAAAAGTGTGGTTTATAAGGGTTATTTCCTCTTCGTTATTTCCTCAACAGGTAGATTGTTGCAACCTATTAGAATCGCCTTAAAAGGGGCGCTTACACTGTCACGACTCTGACCACGATTGTCCGTGACTGTCCACGACCAATTGGGACCATGAAAATCGTGGCAAATCGGGGCATACACGGTTCCGATTTCACTACCCTACGAATACTCACGACATTGCTACGACACTTCTACGAATAATTACGATTGCTGTACGATAATGGAGCCGATTTACAACGATCCTCTACGATCGACCACGATGTCTTACGATCCTCTAGGATTCTTCTACGACTGCACCACGATTGCTTCAAGATATCAGACGATCATACACGATTTCTCACGATCCCTGCAAGACTGCTCTACGACCAAGGCACGATGATCAAAGACTCAGTACGATCATGGAGGATTCGATACGATTTACTCATGATTAACCAAGACTTCTCCCGATTCGTCAGGATTTATAACGATTTGAGTATATAAAAGTGTTAATCAAATGCACAGTGTCATTCAGTTTCAACCATTTCTGTAGAGAGCATCTGACGAAAATGTTTTTGCAGCCAGGTCAAAGGCTTCTGTATCTTCAAAATTTAGTTCAGTTCGAACAAGACATGATCGCAAATGACATTACAATGGCTGAACAACTGGAGGTGCAGAGGAACAGGAGGGACAGGTGACAGTTGACCATAGTTGCTTGGGTAATTATATGTACAAAGTTACGTGGACAAGTAGTGCGTTCGACGTAGCATCGGGATAAATCGTGCTAGCGTCGTCATCAATCGTAGTGCATTCCTGGTGAATCTTGCATTGTCGTGAGCAGTCGTCATGATATCGTAGTAGATCGTACGGCAGTCGCAACGGAATCGTAGAGGCATCGTAGATGATCTTGTCTCGTCCTAGCACAATCGTGGTAGAATTCAGTCACGATTCTTCACGATTGGCCACGATTACCACGACGACGGCTCACGACTGAGCTACGATTTCTCTACGACCGCTCTACGATTTGAAAAATGATGCCGACTCGTCACGAATGTTTTGAACATGTCCAAAACAGTCGTGGTCACTCCCGAACTATCACGATCAACCACGATTCCTCAAGATCTCTGCCGACTTCTCTACGACGTTGTTCACGATTTACCACGATTTAAAAAATCGTGGTGAGTCGTGGCCAAAATCGTGACAGTGTAAGAGCCCCTTTAGTGAGGCGGCAACAATCTAGGTCTGGAGTATATACATGTATAAGGACAATGGTATGGTATTATTATTTTATATATTACAGTATTAAAGTTTAGTCTTGTTCTACGTTATTTATGTGTCTTTCCTTGCTATATGATGTTATATAATTATTATATGTTAGTCAATACGTTGATATATATATACAATATGATAAATTAAAGTTCTGTTCTGTTCTGTTAGGCGTTGTTTTCTGTGACAATACAACAAACAAAGCAACCAAATGGAGGATATTTTATTTATTTTTGTTTTCCATTTTAAGATCGATTTTTATTTCTCCGAATGAAATCGAAAGAAAATACTTCTTTTGGTGTTCATGAGGGTAATAAAAATTCACCGGAGCGTCCAACTGGCATTGGCTTACAGTTTGGCATGGCTTGCTGTACTTGCAGCTGGTAAGGGAATCAAATATTATATTTTAATAATTTAAATTTCAGATTACATGTTTGTATGTTGATCAAAAAACATACAGTGGTAGGTTATGTATTGAGAAGACATTCGAAAGCCATTTTCATTAACGCAGAATATGTAAATAAACTGTTTGTTTAGAATTTCCTTTAAAGCTTAACGTTTTATTTCAGAAATGAAATTTCAACTTTATATCGAACGTTATTAATTAGATTCACAGCCATCGGTGAACATAAGAAAATGGATACTGAAATCATATAAATTTAAAATATGTCAGTTTTTAAGTTAATTTAAAAAGTTAAAATCCACTATGATGTCACAAAATATGAGGGCGAGTCGATAAAAACACTTCTGGGTGTTTTTCGATGTAACTGCCCAATAGAATGATGCATTTGGACCAACGCTGTTCCAGTGCTATCAGCCAAGAACTGAAGAAGCCAGGGCCCTTGTCCGCAATCCACTTCTCAACTGCCGCCACGACTTCGTTGGACCGGAAATGACGTTCGCAGATATCCTTTTTCAAGTTTGGAAATAGGAACAGGTCAGTAGGAGTTGAGTCTGGAGAACAGGCGGGGTGCGGTATTAGGTCGTATTAGATCGTTCCCATTCCCCTCAACAGCATCCATTGCAATTTTGGAAGTGTGGACTCTCGCATTGTCCTGTTGGAGCAGACTCCCTTGACGTTTTCCTCGGTTGGTCGAGCAAATTTGATTAATACGAACATGTTATTGCACAATTCTTTGCTAGAAAGCCCAACATAATGACAATGACAATGGATTTATTACCAATTAAGGGCCCCTAAAGGACATATAATCAAAGGAGAAAATCTCCCTACTATGATTGAATATGATTAGAACAAAGAAACACAAAAATCAATACCTTACAACCTCATTATAACACTGCTCGTTACACCATTAGTTTTGGGATAACATTATTTCAGAATAGGTCCCAAATATGCATACATAATACAGAAGATTGACAATAATGGTCAACCTCCTCAATATGATCTAAACATATTTATCAGGATATGAATTAGTTCAATAAACAGGGTCTGTGCTTTATCCCAACAGCAGTGCTACAAAGTGGTTGACAAAGAAGACATAATCCTAGGCATAATCAGCTCTATACACCACAACCTCGTTATAACACGATAATACCAACATAATAATCAACATAATAACGCATTGTGCGTCCCAATATACATTTGCCATCACCTTGCCAGCAGAGGATTGCATTTAGAACTTCTTTGGCCTCGGTGACCCCGGCCCTACCCACTGGCGACTTTTGAACTTTATTCTCTGGCTCATAATAATGGACCCAGTACTCATCTACAGTCACCAGACGTGAAAGAAAATCGGCTTTAAACAAAACCGCTTCACCACAGCGCTGCATACTGATGCTTTGGTTGCCATTTGCTCGTCGCTAAGGGATCTTGGGACCCAACGGGCTGTTACGAGCATACCAAAGGGATCATGTAAAATTGTTGAAACACTACCATGCGAAATGTATAATGCATTCGCTATTTCTCCCACCTTAATTCGCCCATCAGAGTACCCAGAATTTGATTTTTGCAAACGATAGTGCATGCAGAAGACCCAAAAACATTGGTCAATCCGCAATGTATTCCCTGACCTGTTACCAAAACACAGCACGGTACTCAACTTTTGACGAAATCGTGCAATTTTGCCCTCATGCCTTTAACATGTATTGAAACAAGGCATGAAAATCGTGGGTGTCTCGATCGACTGGAAATAGACGGATCCAATGTTTTGACATGTGACCCAGTTTACTTGTCACTGCGCAAGCGCAAAACTACTTTTCCTTTTGATAACGATCTTTCGTGGTTGACAAAAAGGCCGCTGGTTCCATATAAACACATTGTAAATAGGTTTAATATCACGGGCATATTTTAGTTGACTGTTACAAGAAAATCGATCGAATTACACTTTAAATGAATATATAAATATATTCTAGACTTCATTCCTGCATCTTCCGCAGTTTAGTCATTCGTTTGCGCATTTTTATAACAAATAATTAAGACCATCCCGCCTCGTTACCTGCCAAAGTCAACAGGTAATTATCATCAAAACATCCTCAAACATTCTAGAAACCAATAATTACTACCTAAGACATGTCTGTTTTAAAAGTTAAAAGGTCAATTTTGTCGTTTCGATTCCAAACAAAATACAAGTTTACAGGAAATAGCATCGCATTTACAATGGCGACAAACAGCGGGTTTTTGCCCATCACCGGTAAGTCCCGGCAAATACAATTATTGAGTGATGAGTAGTTTAGGTCGTAGTACCAAAGCGTTAATCCAAAATCGTAAATCCATAGACAAAATGGCAAATATCAATGTTCGGATCAACAGACATGGACTCCAGAAGAGTGTAATCAGTCGTCCGCGAATATTAAGCATTACTTGGTAAGCAAGCTTCGCCCACCATGCCCATCGACCCGAACGAAGAAAAGGTGTAAATGCCGGGAAGGGTATGTCCGAGATTTTGAAAGTCTTCCTATGGCTTTCTATTGGCAAACATATCAGAAATAATTCTGGAAATGGCCACATTGTACGGATCCACAAGATCATGGGACGTAGTGTTTGGATGTGCTGGTAACCTAGACTGCTACACAGACTTCTATTCAGTAATAGATGGTCTGTGTAGCAGTATACTGGTAACCTCGTATTGCATTGTGGGTCTAATCCAGCCAAACTTCAAGGGAGGTTACCCCAAGTGAAAAAAGTGACGTATCAGAAACTTTGAAACGAATGCAGTTTAAAGTAAAATGATCCACTTTGTATACTTAATATAAGAAATATTTAATTTTCGCGGTAAATTACCTTTAACTATGGAAGGCTTGGCAAATCTGGGCAAACAGTGTAGATCCATATCAGACGCCGCAGGTCTTCACTACTTGCTTGCAGTACAGTAATTTAAGGATCAGACGAAGCAGAAGGCAGCGCCTGATCAGGGTCTGCAGTGTTTGCTTACAGTACAGGAAAGTTAAAGTGTAGGTCACCGTCTGGGTGGCGGGGATTGATATGTCATTTCATCTCAATAACGAGAAAAAGTCCCACAAAATTGGAAGCAACGTCTTCAAAATGACCTAAATAGTCTTGATGGGGACGTTAAACCTTAAATAATAATAATAATAATAAAATAGGTCACCGTTCAGGATCATTTTCCCAGCCTACACTCAGAGACTATCGACCCACCAGTACTCTCAGTGCTTTGATTGCCAAGATTCTTCAGTCTGCCAGAGAAAGCTGTTTTTTTTTTTTTTTTTGCCTGACTAAGACGTTGCGCATGCTGCTTTTTGTCTCCACTGCGAGCACCTGTCCGCCACCACGAAAACACGCCTATACAAATACATTGTAAATTTTACCGCTGAAAAATCGAAAATTTTCATATGAAAAGTTCTGTTATTTTTCTTATTTCTGTTCAAAATATAGATTGTGTGTACACGTTAAAACCGCCTCATTGAGGCGGTTCTAACGAGTACCAACAATCTATGTTTCAGAGCAGAAATGAGAAAAATATGGTTTGCCCCTGTAAACCCCAGTTTTACTCAATACAAGTGGGGTTCAAGGGGGTCAGAATTATATAGGCGTGTTTTCTTGATGAGACGCGTTTTCGCTTGGCGTAACTAGCATAAAAATGAACGTGTTTTGGTTGCAAAATGCTTCATATGATAAATAGAAGATATGATTGTCAAATTTTCTAAGACATATCTGTGCGATAAACTATGTACATAGAAATACTTTCAGTTCGGATTAAGGTTAAACACTTTTGCCCTGTCAACTTTGCACGGAAAGAATTGCTAAATGCACTTAAGGCAATCTTAACAAGGTAAATTTAAATAACATGCATTTTTAGGTTATTGCATTTTATGATATATAGGTGGATAACTGAAATGACAGACAGATTTATTTGTGACAAATGACAATCTTGCCTCTTGGATTATGTTTGGACAACGTGATTTACATGCCTATGCAATAAAATTCTATCTTACATGACATTAACAAAAAAAAGCCATTTTCAGATGGACATTAAAATTACAGAAAAATGCAAGATAACGTTGTCTTTTATAACTAAAAAGGCAACATTTTTTCATGATAAAAATTACAAATTTTCTTATTTCCTATACAAAGATTGTGCGTGCTCGTTAGAACCGCCTCAAATGAGGCGGTTAGAACCGCCTCAAATGAGGCGGTTCTAACGAGTACACACAATGTAGGTTTTTGAGCAAAAAAAAACAGGGAAAATTATGTATACGCTCGTACAACACAAGTTTTCTACACAGAATGCGAGGCCTTACAAAATGATTTCAGAGTTTTTTAAAAGTCATTAAGGACACAACCTGACAAGCCCTTACCTATAAACAAAAACCAGGATTCAATAGTCATTAAGGCATTCCTTCCCAGTGGCTTTCTAAGGATTAACGTATGCTCTATAAATAGTCCGAAATGACGTCTCAAAAATTGAATGAAGAGCTATAATGGACGAATTCCACTGAAGAAGATGGTCACCTACCAACCTAACCTGGTTTGTAAAATTTTAAGTATTTAAAATACCCTTCAGATATTGGCTTGTTTTATGATTAATTTATGGTGGAAACGGATTGGTATGCGGGCATTCATTTGATGCATGTAATGGTGCGTGTGTACCACCCAGTGAGTTACTCTCCACCGTCCATCGCCCCAATACCTTTGAAAAACGCAAGAGCATATATACACAATAATGAAAATCAAGTATCAAAGTTTCTGAACTAGACTTGCAAGTTTCTGTCAGTAAGGCATCACCAGTTACCCCCAAACTCCTGGAATGGGCTCGATTTTCGCAAAGCATTATATAAACTGTGCTATGAGGCTCGCACGCACGCACGCACGAATAAAAGATCAGAATCAAGATTTATGATCCAGACTAGCTAATTTTGGCTAATAAGGTTTCCATTATCCGTTACCCTCGCATCAATTTTCACGTCCTGGAATGGGCACGATGATGCCGAAGGAAATAAAATCAAAGCACTGAGAGAACTGGTGGGTCGACTGTCTCTGAGTGTAGTCTGGGAGAAAAGTCCTGACCCCGAGGTTATAAATCTTTTTTCATGCTCAACTCAGCTGAGCATGAAACTTATGGTGCTCATATGAATTAAAGTACTAAGAAGTTGAGCGATTTTTCTTCCTCAGATAGCAGAGAATGTTATTTGTCCTGGACTGAGACTTAAACTGTTTGGTTCAGTGTGTTTGAGAAAAACGTGTAGATCTGGGTCTACACTGTTTGGCCAGCCCAACCCACGATTCTAGTCCAGATTCTATAGATAACTCTTTTACACATCGATAACGAGGCTTTTTTCTATAAATAGCCGTCACCTGGTTTTTCCGACAAGTCAGTAATAGTCACGTGGATTTCAGCATTGAAAGGCTTGCTCCGCTTTATAACTTTGGGTCGTTTGATAAACAATCGACCCAAGAATATATGGAGGATCTTACATGAGTGCTCATGTATTATTGAATTTATTTAACGAGTTGAGGAAAAGGTATAAAATGCGAGGCTTGCCGAGCATTTTATTCCTTTTCCTCAACGAGTTTAATAAATTCAATAATACATGAGCACGAATGCAAGATTCTATTTATCATATGACATTTAAAACGCATTTTATTCACGATTGTTTACAAAAAAATGTCAATATTCCGCCGTTAGTAAACGCGACGTCATTAAGTACGCCGTACATGTAACGTTACGGGACGTATCTAGCTAATTTGCATATTTAATCCACTAGTGGATTATCGAAAATATTACATGGCGTTATTACACTCTCAGACGCGACGTCATATGATAAATACATGTACACTACACTATGATAAATCATATACAGAGAAAATTGGTTTATCAAGGTTGTTCCTTTCTTCTGTTCTAAGACAAAGGTTGGGGGTACACGCTAGAACCGCCTCAATGAGGCGGTTCTAACGAGCACCCACAACCAAAACATAGGTTGTGGGTACACGTTAGAACCATCTCAGTCAGGCGGTTCTAACGAGCACCCACAAGCTATGTTTAGAATGAAAGTAAGTAAAGAAACATGTCCCTGACAATAACGAACCAAATTTCTAATGCCCTTCTTGAATCAGCGGAAGGGAGAGAATGACCGTAGATCATGATTAATCTCCACGAAAGAATGTTGCCGACCCATGGAGGAAGAATCAGCATATTGACTGGGTGTAGAAAAATGTGTGTATATGTTTACCTCATGAATATTCATGTTTTAGCTCACCTGAGCAGAACGCTCCGGGGGAGTTGTTGTGATAAGTAATCGTACGTCGTCGTCGTCGGCCCATCTGTTCGTCCGTCCGTTCACAATTTCTTTATACAACATCTCATTAACCACTGAATGGATTCCAACAAAACTTGGCAGGAATTATCTTTCGGTGGTCCTCTTTCAAAGTTGTTCAAAGAACTCGATTTTATGCAGAACCTGGTTGCCATGGCGAAAAGGGAAAAATTAGACAATACTTTTTCAAATTATAACCCTGGTGCCAAAATGGCCCGGCCCCGGCGGTCCACATGTTTTATATAGACTTATATAGGAAAAACCCTTTAAAACCTTCTTGTCTGAAACCGTAAGGCCCAGGTCTTTGATACATGTATTTGGTGTCGTCTAGTGGACCTCCACCGAAATTGTTCAAATTATAGCCCTGGGGTTAAAAAGGCCTTCTTGTTTTACTAAGACTAGTATAGCGAAAAAATTCTCTTTGGCTGAAACCAGGGACCATCATGGTCCTCTTTTTTGTTCACTTTGTTTGATTTGAGGTTTAACATCCCCGTCAACACTGTAAAGGTCATTTTGGAGACGTTGCTTCCAATTTTGTGGGACTTTTACCCGACATTGAGATGAAATGACATCTCAAGCCCTGTCGCCCAATGAAACCAATAGGGTTTATTAGCATGGACGGTCCGCCTCGCAACGCGGTTCCTGGACAGGCTTAGATCCTCTAAGCGGTTTACCAGTACTAGTGTGCGGGCCGGATTCGGCTCTGCGTGGAAGCATCATGCAGCCCATATATTTCTTCAAGCCCCCATGGGCGGGGGCTTATTTATTGATTTTGTTTCTTCTTCTTCTTCTTTTTCTTCTTCTTCTTCTTCTTCTTCTTCTTCTTCTTCTTCTTCTTCTTCTTCTTAACAAATCAGGCATGCATTTCAGGTTTGCCTTCCTTAAGGTAACAGACCCTCATTAATTGTAACAAATCTTCTTCTTCCTCTTCTTCTTCTTCTTCCTCTTCTTCTCATCGTGCTCGCTTCATCACGGGTTATTCATCTCAGTATTGTAGGAACAACATTGAAATGCTGTTAGTAACTAAGAAAGAGACATATGTAATTTGTTAAGTCACGTTGTGAATCCGTGTACCTCTCATGCAATCGAAAACCATTAGCAAAAACAGACAAATGACCAAACAATGTATAACAGACACTCCAAGATAACGAAAAACCCCTTCAGTTCTCGATTGTTCCTCTTTCGGCGTTTAGTTATTGGAGAGTAGTTGTAGTTTTTGGACATACTTTGTGATCACTTTTGAATCAGTGATTTGAGGACATTTCTGTCTTGTTTTGATTTGTTCTTTCAGTGAGATACACGTAAATTACATTGAATAATAATTCATAAGAATAAACATTTGCAAATAAAATAATAATAATAATATTATTATTAATAATAATAGTATTTTTTTTATTATCATTAATTAAAATAATAATAACTATAACAGCAAGACTAATATTCTAATAACCAGTTGCGTTTCCCAGTTACGCCTTCATCAGAAACCGCGAAATCAACATTGACATTTTCGCTGTTTTTTGTTGTTGTTTTTTTTTTTAGATTCATGAACGCCACTTACAAGTTAAAACTTTTTTTCATGAATCAGCATGGATTCATGGCATGTTTAGGAACATATTAGAATATTTTGATTAAATCTTTTTTTTTTCTAATGAAATTTGTCTTGTTTTTTTTTTTAAATCGAGTCAACAAACATTTCACTGATTGATTTTTTAACCCATTTTGTACCGGAAACCCCATAACGCGGCGTCTGATCAGGGCCTACACAGTTTGCAAAATCTTCAGCCAATTTCCAAATAGGTTTTGAAGAAAACACAATCTGACACCCTTAAATTTTGAAACGGACTACTGCTATATATAAGGTCGAAGATTCCATTTGGTACAAAAAGGGTTAAGGAAGCACATTGGGACTTTCCTAGCCACATCCTTTCAGTGGAATATTGGAATATTTCGTTCATTTCTTATTTGTGACTTTTTTTCCTGTGACTTTTTTCCGTGACTTCACGAGCGTATTTCCGTGACTTTTTATTTCCTGTGACTTTTTTCCGCGCACCTTGGGACTACCCCTAAAATTCCATCACGAAAACACGCCTATATAATTTTGACCCCCCTTGAACCCCACTTTTATATAGTAAAACTTGGGTTTCCGGGGGGGGGGGGGTATACCTTATATATTTTTCTTATCTCTGCTCTAAAATATAGATTGTGGGTACTCGTTAGAACCGCCTCGATGAGGCGGTTCTAACGAGTGCCCACAATCTATATTTTGAGCAGAAATAAGAAAAATGTCACAATTTTTCATCTTAAAATTTTATTTTTTTTTTTCGGCGATAAAGGTGGCAATGTATTTGTATGGGCGTGTTTGCGTAATGCACTCGTATCTCTTCCAGGTTATCTACCATAACGTAACAGCAATAAAGCGTATCTATTAATCTCTATAGTTTAAAGATGGATAACGTTTATTATCAAGATTCATGCTTTTTCGATAACTCACGTATTGTTGAGTCCGGGTTAATTTAATGCTAGCCTTACGGGTTTCAATATTAAAGATTAAATCAAACAATGCGAAGGTTTCTGTTTCTATAAACAGATTCAAATATAGAAAAACTTTCAAACCTTTTAAGGAAGCGTAAAGAATAGCAGAAGAAAGTCATAGATAACCTTTATTCATTGTCCATAATGTTTTGGTAAGAAATGTTATTCATGATGTTATTTCACATTAATGTCTATAAAAATGTGAATGAGAATCGGAAATGGATATAAAGATGTGAAGTTAATTCAAATATTTCTGTGTATTAATATATAAGAACTCGGTTGTAAAAGACGTTGTGCCAAAACGGTATTGGCAGAAATAAAGTGTTTCTTTCGAAATTTAACCATCCAACAAAAGGCTACTGGCAGTGTATGCGCAGACACTTGTTCCATGGTGAAAACATACCCTACCGTCCCCTTTCTCTCAATTTGTGAGAAACGGGAGGGGAGGGTATTTTTCACTATGAAACATGTACCTATGAGTTTATGACCTAGACTGATTAACATTGTTCATGTAAAATTTAAAAAAAAAAAAAAAAAAAAAAAAAACATAATTGTGAAGCTGAAAATAACTAATTATCACTTTGTTTTATTTATTTATTTTTATTGTTTTTATTTTATTTTATTTCTATTTTTTTTTTTTTTTTGTTTCGAAAAATAAATGCACTTGGTTAAAGGGTCCATTCGGCACTTATGGTTTCAACCCCCGAGTCTATGGCGCGGACGCTCTCATCCTTAACGCTCTGCATGCTGGGTATTTTTCATTTTGAGATATTTTCTTATTTTTCCCAG
The DNA here is from genome assembly GCA_963580285.1 of Lucinisca nassula. Lineage (NCBI taxonomy): Eukaryota > Metazoa > Mollusca > Bivalvia > Lucinida > Lucinidae > Lucinisca > Lucinisca nassula. The sequence goes on from OY757019.1 coordinate 37,259,001, forward strand.
AAAATAAATAAGAAGATGCAAACACTTTCTCGTCTGCTGAGTTAGCTCAGGGAATGACAAAGGTTACATTTGAAAACATTTATTCTATCGAATGGTTAATATTCATCAGCAGGATGACAACGGCCCCCGCCAATCGGGGCTTAAAGAAACAGATTCGGCTGCATGATGCTTTCACGCAGAGCTGAAACCTACCGCACATGAGTACTGGTAAACTGCATAGAGGGTCTAAGCCTGCATAGGCAAGGTGGCGCGAGTCGGACTGTCCATGCATATGCATTGAACGGCAGGTATTGAGATGTCATTTCATCTCAATGACAAAATTGGGAGCGATGTGTCCAAAATGACCTAATAGCGTTGATGGTGATGTTACACCTCAAATCAAACAAATTAACAGGATGTCATGCAGTGTAGATCCTGATGAGACGGCCCAGCCGTCTCATCAGGATCTACACTGCTTGCCATCTTATCTGAATCTACAACGTTTGCATAACTATAGTACTGATATCGGTCTACATGGTTGAAAGGGTTAAAAAGAATACGGAGAAAACATAATTTTGACAATATTTGTGGATTATTAAAAAGACCCATCACTGAGGAAAGTCTAGTTATTTGGTAAAATGGAGGCGGACGTCAAAGAGGCTTATTACACAAGGTAAAGAGTAAAGTTATTTTAGCACACGCACGCTGGTTAGCACCAAATTAACGACCCTAATAACACAACTTTATATACAAAAAGGGGGTCTACATGTGTATCCATTTTCTTATTTCTGCTTCAGAATATATATAGACAAGGGTTACCTGTTTTTATTTGTTTTGTGGTTTAATGTTCCCGTCAACACTGTATAGGTTATTTTGGAGACGTTGCTTCGTTGCTTTGTGGGACTTTTACTCGACATTGAGATGAAATGACATCTCAAGCCCTATCGCCCAATGAAACCAATAAGGTTTATAAGCATAGACGGACCGACTCGCACCGCTTTGCCTGGGCAGTCTTAGATCCTCTAAGCGGTTTACCAGCACTCGTGTGCGATCGGTTTCAGCTCTGCGTGGAAGCATCGTGCAGCCCATCTATTTCTTCAAGCCCCGGTTGGCGGGGGCGAAAGGGTAACCTGTAATAGGGCTTTAATCACTTTAATAGGGCGTTTAAGAAAGAAACCCCCAACAAAGCGTTTTTTCATGTTCATTATCTAAAACCTTGTTTCCGGCTTGGTATGGAAAAAAGACGATTTGTATTATTCTGTAATATTAATTGGCCGCGTCAAACGAAAAGTTGTCTTCTTGCATGTGCGCCCAGTCGGAAAACTCGGAAAAATCTGGGTATTGGCGCAGACTGATCCGAGTCTTCGATATGCGCTATACGGATGGCTATCCACGCAAAGCGTCTTTATGCAGCCAGTGACAATTGTATTCTGGATAAGTTTGGATGCAGACTGATATGAGCCTTCGCTGTGCGCTATTCGGATGGCCATCCACACAAAGAGTCTTTATGCAGTCAGGGACGGTCGAATTCTGGCTTAGTTTGTGTATATACTGATCTGAGTCTTCGCTGTGCGCTATTCGGAGGGCCATCCACGCAAAACGTCTTCATGCAGCCAGGGGCGGTATTTTGGCTTGGTTTGTGTATAGACTGATATGAGTCTTCGCTGTGTGCTATTCGTTTGGCCATCCACGCAAAGCGTCTTTATGCAGTCAGTGACGGTATTCTGGCTTAGTTTGTGTATAGACTGATATGAGTCTTCACCGTGCGCTATTCGGATGCCCATCTACACAAAGCGTCTTTATGCAGTCAGGGACGGCTGTATTCTGGCTTAGTTTGTGTATAGACTATTCGGAGTCTTCGCTGTGCGCTACTCGGATGGCCATCCACGCAAAGCGTCTTTATGCAGTCAGGGACGGGTGTATTCTGGCTGTGTTTGTGTATTGGCTGATATGAGTCTTCCTGTGCGCAATTCGGATGGCCATCCACACAAAGCGTCTTTATGCAGTCAGGGACGGTTGTATTCTGGTTAAGTTTGTATATCGACTGATATGAGTCTTCGCTGTGCGCTATTCGGATGGCCATCTACACAAAGCGTCTTTATGCAGTCAGGGACGGTTTTATTCTGGCTAAGTTTGTGTATTGACTGATCTGAGTCTTCGCTGTGCGCTATTCGGATGGACATCCACACAAAGCGTCTTCCAGCAGTCAGGGACGGTCGTATTCTGGCTAAGTTTGTGTATAGACTGATCTGAGTCTTCGCTGTGCGCAATTCGGATGGTCATCAACACAAAGGTCTTTATGCAGTCAGGGACACTTGTATCCTGGCTTAGTTTGTGTATAGACTAATCTGAGTCTTCGCTGTGCGCTATTCGGATGGCCATCCACGCAAAGCGTCTTTATGCAATCAGGGACGGTCGTATTCTGGCTGTGTTTGTGTATAGACTGATATGAGACTTCGTTGTGCACTGTTCGGGTGGCCATCTACACAAAGCGTCTTTATGCAGTCAGGGACGGTTTTATTCTGGCTAAGTTTGTGTATTGACTGATCTGAGTCTTCGCTGTGCGCTATTCGGATGGACATCCACACAAAGCGTCTTCCAGCAGTCAGGGACGGTCGTATTCTGGCTAAGTTTGTGTATAGACTGATCTGAGTCTTCGCTGTGCGCAATTCGGATGGTCATCAACACAAAGGTCTTTATGCAGTCAGGGACACTTGTATCCTGGCTTAGTTTGTGTATAGACTAATCTGAGTCTTCGCTGTGCGCTATTCGGATGGCCATCCACGCAAAGCGTCTTTATGCAATCAGGGACGGTCGTATTCTGGCTGTGTTTGTGTATAGACTGATATGAGACTTCGTTGTGCACTGTTCGGATGGCCATCTACACAAAGCGTCTTTATGCAGTCAGGGACGGTATTCGGGCTAAGTTTGTGTATAAACTGATCTGAGTCTTCGCTGTGCGCTATTCGGATGGCCATCTACACAAAGCGTCTTTATGCAGTCAGGGACGGTATTCTTGCTAAGTTTGTGTAGAGACTGATCTGAGTCTTCGCTGTGCGCTAGTCGGGTGGTCATCCACACAAAGCGTCTTCCAGCAGTCAGGGACGGTCGTATTCTGGCTTAGTTTGTGTAAAGACTGATCTGAGTCTTCGATGCGCGCAATTCGGATGGTCATCAACACAAAGGTCTTTCAGCAGTAAGGGACACTTTCACCTGGCTTAGTTTGTGTATAGACTAATCTGAGTCTTCGATGTGCGCTATTCGGTTAGCAAACCACGCGAAGCGTCTTTATGCAGTCAGGGACGGTTGTATTGTGGCTAAGTTTGGATGCAGACAGATATGGGTCTTCGATGTGCGCTATTCGGATGGCGATCTACACAAAGCGTCTTTTTGCAGTCAGGGACAGTTGCATTCTGGCTTAGGTTATGTATAGACTGAGATATGAGTCTTCCATGTGCGCTATTCGGATGGCCATCCACACAAAGCGTCTTTATGCAGTCAGGGACAGTCGTATTCTGGCTAAGTTTGGATGCAGACTGATCTGAGTCTTCACTGTGCGCTATTCGGATGGCCATTCACGCAAAACGTCTTTATGCAGTGAGGGACAGTCGTATTATGGCTTAGGTTGTGTATAGACTGATCTGAGTCTTTACTGTGCGCTATTCGGATGGCCATCCACGTAAAGCGTCTTTATGCCGTCAGGGACGGTCGTATTATGGCTTAGGTTGTGTATAGACTGATCTGTGACTTCGCTGTGCGCTATTCGGATGGCCATCCACGCAAAGCGTCTTTATGCAGTCAGGGACGGTCATATTCTGGCTTAGGTTGTGTATAGACTGATCTGAGTCTTTACTGTGTGCTATTCGGATGGTCATCCACACAAAGCGCCTTTATCCAGTCAGGGACGGTCATATTCTGGCTTAGGTTGTGTATAGACTGATCTGAGTCTTCGCTGTGCGCTATTCGGATGGCCATCCACACAAAGCGTGGACTTTTGAAAATTTTTTGAGGGTCACTGATGAGGCCTAATTGGTTGAAACTAGCTAGTCTGGCCCAGAAAACATGTACACTCCATATTTTAATTGTGGTGTATTTATTGCTTCCAATGGATAACCCTTTTATAGAACATATTTTATGCAGTCAGGGACGGTCGTATATTCTAGCTTAGTTTGTGTATTGACTGATATGAGTCTTCGATGTGCGCTATTCGGATTGCCATCCACCATAACGAAAACACGCCTATATAATTTTGACGCCCTCGAACCCCAGTTTTATATAATAAAACTGGGGTTTGCAGGGGTAAACCTTATTTTTTCATTTCTGCTCAAAATTGAGCAGAAATAAGAAAAAATATCAAAGTTTTTCATCTTAAAATTTTCATTTTTTCGGCGATAAATGTTACAATGTATTTGTATAGGCGTTTATCGTAATGCACAAAGCGTCTACATGCAGTCAGGGACGGTTGTATTCTGGCTTACGTTGTGTATAGACTGATATGAGTCTTCGATGTGCGCTATTCGGATGGCCATCCACACAAAGCGTCTTTATGCAGTCAGCAACGGTTGTATTCTGGCTAAGTTTTTGTATAGACTGATCTAAGTCTTCGATCTGCGCTATACGGATGGCCATCCACACAAAGCGTCTTTATGCAGTCAGGGATGTTTGTATTATGGCTAATTTTCTGTTTAGACTAATCTGAGTCTTCGATGGGCGCTATAAGGATGGTCATCCACACAAAGCGTCTTAGGCAGTCAGGGATGTTTGTATTATGGCTAATTTTGTGTATAGACTGATATGAGTCTTCGAGGTGCTCTATAAGATGGTCATCAACACAAAGCGTTTTAGGCATTGGCTAGAGTTGTGCATAGACTGTTCTGAGTCTTCGATGTGCAATATACGGATGGCCATCCACACAAAGCGTCTTTATGCAGTCAGAGATGTTTGTATTCTGGCTAAGTTTGTGTATAGACTGATCTTAGTGTTGATGTGCGCTATACGGATGGCCATCCACACAAAGCGTCTTTATGCAGTCAAGGATGTTTGTATTCTGGCTAAGTTTGTGTATAGACTGATCTTAGTCTTCGATGTGCGCTATACGGATAGCCATCCACACAACAAGCGTCTTTATGCAGTCAGAGATGTTTGTATTCTGGTTAAGTTTGCACATAGACTGATCTGAGTCTTCGATGTGCGCTATTCGGATGGCCATCCACGCAAAGCGTCTTTATGCAATCAGGGACGGTCGTATTCTGGCTGTGTTTGTGTATAGACTGATATGAGACTTCGTTGTGCACTGTTCGGATGGCCATCTACACAAAGCGTCTTTATGCAGTCAGGGACGGTTTTATTCTGGCTAAGTTTGTGTATTGACTGATCTGAGTCTTCGCTGTGCGCTATTCGGATGGACATCCACACAAAGCGTCTTCCAGCAGTCAGGGACGGTCGTATTCTGGCTAAGTTTGTGTATAGACTGATCTGAGTCTTCGCTGTGCGCAATTCGGATGGTCATCAACACAAAGGTCTTTATGCAGTCAGGGACACTTGTATCCTGGCTTAGTTTGTGTATAGACTAATCTGAGTCTTCGCTGTGCGCTATTCGGATGGCCATCCACGCAAAGCGTCTTTATGCAATCAGGGACGGTCGTATTCTGGCTGTGTTTGTGTATAGACTGATATGAGACTTCGTTGTGCACTGTTCGGATGGCCATCTACACAAAGCGTCTTTATGCAGTCAGGGACGGTATTCGGGCTAAGTTTGTGTATAAACTGATCTGAGTCTTCGCTGTGCGCTATTCGGATGGCCATCTACACAAAGCGTCTTTATGCAGTCAGGGACGGTATTCTTGCTAAGTTTGTGTAGAGACTGATCTGAGTCTTCGCTGTGCGCTAGTCGGGTGGCCATCCACACAAAGCGTCTTCCAGCAGTCAGGGACGGTCGTATTCTGGCTTAGTTTGTGTAAAGACTGATCTGAGTCTTCGATGCGCGCAATTCGGATGGTCATCAACACAAAGGTCTTTCAGCAGTAAGGGACACTTTCACCTGGCTTAGTTTGTGTATAGACTAATCTGAGTCTTCAATGTGCGCTATTCGGTTAGCAAACCACGCGAAGCGTCTTTATGCAGTCAGGGACGGTTGTATTGTGGCTAAGTTTGGATGCAGACAGATATGGGTCTTCGATGTGCGCTATTCGGATGGCGATCTACACAAAGCGTCTTTTTGCAGTCAGGGACAGTTGCATTCTGGCTTAGGTTATGTATAGACTGAGATATGAGTCTTCCATGTGCGCTATTCGGATGGCCATCCACACAAAGCGTCTTTATGCAGTCAGGGACAGTCGTATTCTGGCTAAGTTTGGATGCAGACTGATCTGAGTCTTCACTGTGCGCTATTCGGATGGCCATTCACGCAAAACGTCTTTATGCAGTGAGGGACAGTCGTATTATGGCTTAGGTTGTGTATAGACTGATCTGAGTCTTTACTGTGCGCTATTCGGATGGCCATCCACGTAAAGCGTCTTTATGCCGTCAGGGACGGTCGTATTATGGCTTAGGTTGTGTATAGACTGATCTGTGACTTCGCTGTGCGCTATTCGGATGGCCATCCACGTAAAGCGTCTTTATGCCGTCAGGGACGGTCGTATTATGGCTTAGGTTGTGTATAGACTGATCTGAGTCTTTACTGTGTGCTATTCGGATGGTCATCCACACAAAGCGCCTTTATCCAGTCAGGGACGGTCATATTCTGGCTTAGGTTGTGTATAGACTGATCTGAGTCTTCGCTGTGCGCTATTCGGATGGCCATCCACACAAAGCGTGGACTTTTGAAAATTTTTTGAGGGTCACTGATGAGGCCTAATTGGTTGAAACTAGCTAGTCTGGCCCAGAAAACATGTACACTCCATATTTTAATTGTGGTGTATTTATTGCTTCCAATGGATAACCCTTTTATAGAACATATTTTATGCAGTCAGGGACGGTCGTATATTCTAGCTTAGTTTGTGTATTGACTGATATGAGTCTTCGATGTGCGCTATTCGGATTGCCATCCACCATAACGAAAACACGCCTATATAATTTTGACGCCCTCGAACCCCAGTTTTATATAATAAAACTGGGGTTTGCAGGGGTAAACCTTATTTTTTCATTTCTGCTCAAAATTGAGCAGAAATAAGAAAAAATATCAAAGTTTTTCATCTTAAAATTTTCATTTTTTCGGCGATAAATGTTACAATGTATTTGTATAGGCGTTTATCGTAATGCACAAAGCGTCTACATGCAGTCAGGGACGGTTGTATTCTGGCTTACGTTGTGTATAGACTGATATGAGTCTTCGATGTGCGCTATTCGGATGGCCATCCACACAAAGCGTCTTTATGCAGTCAGCAACGGTTGTATTCTGGCTAAGTTTTTGTATAGACTGATCTAAGTCTTCGATCTGCGCTATACGGATGGCCATCCACACAAAGCGTCTTTATGCAGTCAGGGATGTTTGTATTATGGCTAATTTTCTGTTTAGACTAATCTGAGTCTTCGATGGGCGCTATAAGGATGGTCATCCACACAAAGCGTCTTAGGCAGTCAGGGATGTTTGTATTATGGCTAATTTTGTGTATAGACTGATATGAGTCTTCGAGGTGCTCTATAAGATGGTCATCAACACAAAGCGTTTTAGGCATTGGCTAGAGTTGTGCATAGACTGTTCTGAGTCTTCGATGTGCAATATACGGATGGCCATCCACACAAAGCGTCTTTATGCAGTCAGAGATGTTTGTATTCTGGCTAAGTTTGTGTATAGACTGATCTTAGTGTTGATGTGCGCTATACGGATGGCCATCCACACAAAGCGTCTTTATGCAGTCAAGGATGTTTGTATTCTGGCTAAGTTTGTGTATAGACTGATCTTAGTCTTCGATGTGCGCTATACGGATAGCCATCCACACAACAAGCGTCTTTATGCAGTCAGAGATGTTTGTATTCTGGTTAAGTTTGCACATAGACTGATCTGAGTCTTCGATGTGCGCTATTCGGATGGCCATCCACGCAAAGCGTCTTTATGCAATCAGGGACGGTCGTATTCTGTCTGTGTTTGTGTATAGACTGATATGAGACTTCGTTGTGCACTGTTCGGATGGCCATCTACACAAAGCGTCTTTATGCAGTCAGGGACGGTTTTATTCTGGCTAAGTTTGTGTATTGACTGATCTGAGTCTTCGCTGTGCGCTATTCGGATGGACATCCACACAAAGCGTCTTCCAGCAGTCAGGGACGGTCGTATTCTGGCTAAGTTTGTGTATAGACTGATCTGAGTCTTCGCTGTGCGCAATTCGGATGGTCATCAACACAAAGGTCTTTATGCAGTCAGGGACACTTGTATCCTGGCTTAGTTTGTGTATAGACTAATCTGAGTCTTCGCTGTGCGCTATTCGGATGGCCATCCACGCAAAGCGTCTTTATGCAATCAGGGACGGTCGTATTCTGGCTGTGTTTGTGTATAGACTGATATGAGACTTCGTTGTGCACTGTTCGGATGGCCATCTACACAAAGCGTCTTTATGCAGTCAGGGACGGTATTCGGGCTAAGTTTGTGTATAAACTGATCTGAGTCTTCGCTGTGCGCTATTCGGATGGCCATCTACACAAAGCGTCTTTATGCAGTCAGGGACGGTATTCTTGCTAAGTTTGTGTAGAGACTGATCTGAGTCTTCGCTGTGCGCTAGTCGGGTGGCCATCCACACAAAGCGTCTTCCAGCAGTCAGGGACGGTCGTATTCTGGCTTAGTTTGTGTAAAGACTGATCTGAGTCTTCGATGCGCGCAATTCGGATGGTCATCAACACAAAGGTCTTTCAGCAGTAAGGGACACTTTCACCTGGCTTAGTTTGTGTATAGACTAATCTGAGTCTTCGATGTGCGCTATTCGGTTAGCAAACCACGCGAAGCGTCTTTATGCAGTCAGGGACGGTTGTATTGTGGCTAAGTTTGGATGCAGACAGATATGGGTCTTCGATGTGCGCTATTCGGATGGCGATCTACACAAAGCGTCTTTTTGCAGTCAGGGACAGTTGCATTCTGGCTTAGGTTATGTATAGACTGAGATATGAGTCTTCCATGTGCGCTATTCGGATGGCCATCCACACAAAGCGTCTTTATGCAGTCAGGGACAGTCGTATTCTGGCTAAGTTTGGATGCAGACTGATCTGAGTCTTCACTGTGCGCTATTCGGATGGCCATTCACGCAAAACGTCTTTATGCAGTGAGGGACAGTCGTATTATGGCTTAGGTTGTGTATAGACTGATCTGAGTCTTTACTGTGCGCTATTCGGATGGCCATCCACGTAAAGCGTCTTTATGCCGTCAGGGACGGTCGTATTATGGCTTAGGTTGTGTATAGACTGATCTGTGACTTCGCTGTGCGCTATTCGGATGGCCATCCACGCAAAGCGTCTTTATGCAGTCAGGGACGGTCATATTCTGGCTTAGGTTGTGTATAGACTGATCTGAGTCTTTACTGTGTGCTATTCGGATGGTCATCCACACAAAGCGCCTTTATCCAGTCAGGGACGGTCATATTCTGGCTTAGGTTGTGTATAGACTGATCTGAGTCTTCGCTGTGTGCTATTCGGATGGCCATCCACACAAAGCGTGGACTTTTGAAAATTTTTTGAGGGTCACTGATGAGGCCTAATTGGTTGAAACTAGCTAGTCTGGCCCAGAAAACATGTACACTCCATATTTTAATTGTGGTGTATTTATTGCTTCCAATGGATAACCCTTTTATAGAACATATTTTATGCAGTCAGGGACGGTCGTATATTCTAGCTTAGTTTGTGTATTGACTGATATGAGTCTTCGATGTGCGCTATTCGGATTGCCATCCACCATAACGAAAACACGCCTATATAATTTTGACGCCCTCGAACCCCAGTTTTATATAATAAAACTGGGGTTTGCAGGGGTAAACCTTATTTTTTCATTTCTGCTCAAAATTGAGCAGAAATAAGAAAAAATATCAAAGTTTTTCATCTTAAAATTTTCATTTTTTCGGCGATAAATGTTACAATGTATTTGTATAGGCGTTTATCGTAATGCACAAAGCGTCTACATGCAGTCAGGGACGGTTGTATTCTGGCTTACGTTGTGTATAGACTGATATGAGTCTTCGATGTGCGCTATTCGGATGGCCATCCACACAAAGCGTCTTTATGCAGTCAGCAACGGTTGTATTCTGGCTAAGTTTTTGTATAGACTGATCTAAGTCTTCGATCTGCGCTATACGGATGGCCATCCACACAAAGCGTCTTTATGCAGTCAGGGATGTTTGTATTATGGCTAATTTTCTGTTTAGACTAATCTGAGTCTTCGATGGGCGCTATAAGGATGGTCATCCACACAAAGCGTCTTAGGCAGTCAGGGATGTTTGTATTATGGCTAATTTTGTGTATAGACTGATATGAGTCTTCGAGGTGCTCTATAAGATGGTCATCAACACAAAGCGTTTTAGGCATTGGCTAGAGTTGTGCATAGACTGTTCTGAGTCTTCGATGTGCAATATACGGATGGCCATCCACACAAAGCGTCTTTATGCAGTCAGAGATGTTTGTATTCTGGCTAAGTTTGTGTATAGACTGATCTTAGTGTTGATGTGCGCTATACGGATGGCCATCCACACAAAGCGTCTTTATGCAGTCAAGGATGTTTGTATTCTGGCTAAGTTTGTGTATAGACTGATCTTAGTCTTCGATGTGCGCTATACGGATAGCCATCCACACAAAGCGTCTTTATGCAGTCAGAGATGTTTGTATTCTGGTTAAGTTTGCACATAGACTGATCTGAGTCTTCGATGTGCGCTATACGGATGGTCATCCACACAATGTGTCTTAGGCAGTCAAGGACAGTTGTATTCTGGCTTAGTTGGTGTGTATAGACAGATCTGTGTCTTCGCTGTGCGCTATACGGATGGCCATCCATACAAAGCGTCTTTATGCAGCCAGGGATGGTTGTATTCTGGCTAAGTTTGTGTATAGACAGATCTAAGTCATCGATGCGCGCTATACGGATGGCCATCCACACACAGTGTCTTTATGCAGTCGGTGATGTTTGTATTCTGGCTAAGTTTGTGTGTAGACTGACCTAAGTCTTCAATTTGCGCTATTCGGATGGCCATCCACACAAAGCGTCTTTATGCAGTCAGGGACGATTGTATTCTAGTTTAGTTTGTGTATAGACTAATCTAAGTCTTCAATGTGCTCTATACGGACGACCATCCACACAAAGCGTCTTTATGCAGCCAGGGACTGGTGTATTCTGGCTAAGTTTGTGTATAGACTGATCTGAGCCTTCGATGTGCGCTAAACGGATGGTCATCCAGACAAAGCGTCTTCGTATTCTGGCTAAGTTTGTATATAGACTGATCTGAGTCTTTGGTTTGCGCGATCCGCCATCCACACAAAGCGTCTTTATGCGGTCAGGGACGGTTGTGCTCTGGCTTAGTTTATATGCAGACTAATTTGAGACTGTGCTGTTAGGACATGTTCGAATGTCCCTTTTCGCGGTCTACGCGTATTTTGGGTGGATCGTTTATGTCCAGAGCCCCAAAACTGGGACAGTGGTAAACAGTGAAGACATTGATCAGACGCCGCAGAAAGCGGCGTCTGATCAATGTCTTCACAGTTCACTAAAACTGCGGAATTTTTTGTAAAACTTACAATGAATCAAGCAAACCTGACAGCCAATATATTGCAACTGGGCCTCTCCAAAGCAAGTGGGTGTACGATTCTATTGGTCAATAAAGGGGTTAATACAAAACCTTTATCCTAATTCGCACGCGGTTTAATTTTTATTGGTCATTGATAACCACTTGGACAGTAGCGTATGTGTGTTTCAGTTTTACGTCTCACTAGCAACGATACTGCCCCGCCCATCGGGGCTTGAAGAAATAGATGGGCTGCAAGATGCTTCCACGCAGAGCTGAAACCGACCCGCACACGAGTACTGGTAATTCGCTTAGAAGATCTAAGCCTGCCGAGGCAAAGCGGTTCGAGTCGGACCGTCCATGCTTATAAACCCTATTGGTTTCATTGGGCGGCAGGGCTTGAGAAGTCATTTCATCTCAATGCTGGGTAAAAATCCCACAAAATTGGAAGCAACTTGTCCAAAGTGACCTTCACGGTGCTGACGGGGACGTTAAACCTCAAATCAAACAAAAAATAAAACAAACACTAGCAACAAAGGTCAAAATCTGACCTCGGTTTAAAGACTCATCCGGAAGGCTGGAGAAGCCCGGAATCGATCCCAGGACCCCTGGTTTGCGAGGCCAGTAGCTTATCCACTACACCACATAGACCGTTGTGACGTGGACAAGGACGGGGAAGTTTTTACAGTGTTATTAACTGTAGATCCCTAGATAAATAGAGGATCTTACATGAGTGCTCATAGCGTATTGAATGTTTTAAACGAGTTGAGGAAAAGGGATAAAATGCGAGGCTTTGCGTCGTAGTGCAACGTTATGGGACTGATCTTGCTAATTTGCATATTTTATTTAATTCAGTAGTGGATTACATTCTCAGACGCGACGTCGTATGACCAACACGTATATAAACTCAATGTTTGTAATTACTTGAATGCCTGGAAATTTAAAAATGTAGAGAATTCAAAGTCAGGCCCAATTTCCATATATGAACATTCACCACATTTTTTTATTTTTATTTTTTTTTTCAGATTTTTACGTGAACTTCAACGTGGTTTAAGGATCAGAAGAAAAGAATCAACTATGGTTTCAACTATTGATGGGATCGACAACTCCAAACTGAACAATTTCCCCTACTCCTCACTGAAACTGCTGGGCGGCCTACAGATAGGAGTCGGGGGAACGTGTATAATTCTGGGCATAATAGACTTATTTCTGTTTCTATATGTGTCAGCGGACTACGGTAGTGCTACATTGACTGCCCTCACGATCGCCAGTGTCCCGATCTGGTGTGGATTATGGGTAATTGTCATTTTTAACCATCAAAAATAGCTGTCGTCATTTGCAATGTATTTTTCTTGTTTTCAAAGAAATACGAGTGAGTGAGTGCTTGAGTTTTACGTCCCACCAACAGCTATGGTCATATGGAGACGGGACCTCGGTTTAAAGACTCATCCTAAAGTCTGGTGAAGCCCGGGATCGATCCTGCGATCCCTGGTTTACAAGTCGAGTAGCGTAACCACTACACCACGGAGGCTTCTAAAAAGAAATACGACTTGGTCACACATTGCTGACTGACTTCTGTAATACCAAGATACTTTTAAAATCCATTTTATTGCCAAACCCGTAATAGGGCTACATCCGTGCGACATATTGCATTCTGTCATACATCCAAAACAGTCATTTTTATGATAAAAATTGTAATATTTTTCTTATTTATCATCTAAATATTTTTATAATCGAAACATATGTTGTGGGCGCTCGTTAGAACGCCTCCATTGTGGCGGTTCTAAGAAGCATCCACAACCTATGTTAAGATTGTCTTGGATTGTCTTGGAGCAGGAATAAGAAAAAAATAATGTATACCCCGGCTTTAAACCCCAGTTTTCTCGAAGTTAGTGGGGTGTTCATTACACAGACATGTCAACGCGATACTCTCTGTTTATTAAACAGTACACAATAACTTTTACTTGCACGCGTTTTGATTCTATTTGTCAGATATATTCGCCAACAACAACGAAGGCATGCAGCCAGTTTGTTAATTTGGGGTCGACTGTCAAACCTTCGACCAAAAATGTAAAAATCACACTATGGTCCATGTGGTATTTCAAAATATATTTTTGAGCAAGACGAATTTCCTGCTCAGTTTGATGGAGCCAAAAACCCTATGTTTGCTTACTATTTATGAGCAAAGTATACAAACGTAACTGATCTGAGCATAAAGTGATTTCACTGGCTGCACCATTTTGCAACGTCGACAATCGAAGTGATTGAATTATTGAAAATCTATCTATCTATCTTCATATACTGAGTCGGTCAAACTTGGCCATTACCTCAGTTGGGTGGTGCGCTAAATTTAGAATTTAGCAAAAAAAAAAAAAAAAAAAAAACACACCCACTGGATGAGTTCTTAAAACTATTTACAATCTGCTTTCAGAGGTGTACTAAAACGCACACCTCTGGATCCCAATCTACACTATGCGGGCTTTGAACTCCTCTGCAGTTTTGGCATTTACCACAGAGGAGGGAAGACTATTCCACTGAGGAATAGTTCTAGGGAAGAAAGAATTCTTCAGGGCATCACTATAGGCCTGGTACCTACGATATCGACTGTTGTTTAGTTTTGATGCCCTTGTTTGAGTTGAAGTAGTCACAGGGGTCAAGTATTTATCTTTATTAAGAGACACTGTGTCAGAGTGAATCTTATAAAAGAAGGTTAAAGAGGACTGCTCGCGACGGGCCTCCAAGGATGGCCACTCCAGCTCATCGAGCATATCACCAACACTGCTTCTGTTCCGCCATCGCCTGCAGGTCCATCGGGCAGCCGCGCGAGTTGAGGAAAAGGGATAAAATGCGAGGCTTCGTCGAGCAATTTATCCCTTTTCCTCAAAGAGTTTAATAAATTCAATAATACATGAGCACGAATGCATGATTCTATTTATCATATGCATATGCAACTTAAAACGCATTTTATTCACGATTTTGTTATAAAAAGAAAAAAAAAGGCCAATATCCGTGACGTGCACGTGTAACCTTACTGGGTGTAATTACTAACTAATTTGCATAATTAATTCACTAGTAGATTACCGAATTTAATACACGACGTTATACATCCTCAGACACAACGTCATATAAACTGTATAAATACAGTTAGCTTACAAATCATTTATCCACACTTATTTTTTTAAATATATTTTCCAGTTCATTGTGTCCGGGTCTATGGGTTCATGTATGTCACTAAACCAAAAAACAACGCTCGCCTACTTCGTAAGTAATCTCTTAGTTATCATATGGGCCCCGTCAAGCGATTTTGGTACTTATCGCCTATGCGAGCAGCGAAGGTTCAGGCGAGCCTGCGCATCCGCGCAGTCTCGCCAGAACCTTCGCTGCTCGCTCATACAAGCAGTGAATCAAGAGGAACCATCAGACAGAAAGCCATATCCCTGGCCCCTCTGAATGGCCGGGCATGCGCAGTTAAAATTTGTCATGACGGAATGCTCGAAGACACAAATTCGCTTGGCGGGGCTCAATTTTTATCCCCACCCATCGGGGCTTGGAGAATAGATAGTGATGCATGGTGCTTCTGCGCAGAACTGAAACCGACCGAACTTGAGTACTGGTAAACCGCTTAGAAGGTGTAAGTCTGCTCAAGCAAAGTGATGCGAGTCGGACCATCCCTATTTATAAACTCTAGCGATTTGAGATGCCATTTCATTTCAATGTCAGGTAAAAGTCCCACAAAATCGGACCCAACGTCCCCAAAATGACCTAAATAGTGTTGACGGGGACGAAAAGCCTCAACTCAAACAAACAAACAAGCTATAAACATGATAAATATCGAATGATTAGAAAATCTGGGGAACAGTCGTGCTGATATCGAGCTTGATATTGCACGCCTACCCGTACGCCTTCGAAGTTTACCGTATCCCAATCACAACAACTGTCGTCTGATTTGTAGTCTGTTGGTAATTTTAAAAGCCAGCGTTGCAGGAGCACTCTGATCAGGGTCCTCATCGCTTGCCTGTGTGCAAAATATGCTTGAAACGTTTGCATGAAGAACCATCAGACGACATAAACAGACGACATTTGAGAGTTGAAGGAGTTGTCCACATAAAACAATCACATTTGTAAATGGAATTGCTAACACCATCATATAAAATCGCTTTTCATTGGTGAGCATTTGGATTTACACGGATGAATGTGCTTGCCATTTTATGCAGACTCATCAGTTCTAAAACCCAAGTGGGTGGGTGAGTTAAAGGTGATGTGTATTTTGCGTCACTGGGGCGTCCAACTGATTGAGCAAGGCCTTCTGCCCTTGCAGCAGGTAAGCGTAGAGGGAAAGTGCTGTTATTTCCCACAAGGTTTGATGCGTCGTAAACAATCAATCAGACAATCTTGCCTGAGGTGTCACCGTAGACCCAATGATTCCAAAATGACAAGGTCATCAAATGACAATTTTAAAGACAGTTAACGCCTACCTAAATGTGCAATGTGTGTACACGTGCGTGTACTCACGTACCAGAACCTGTCAGACAGCTTGGCTTGTCAGTCACCGGCTGATAAAAAAATAAATAATTGTTAATGCGCAGCCTTCTTTCTTTCCTAGTTTTTCTTCACCATGCCTTGCTCTTTCTTCTTTAATCAAACATTGAATTACCCATGAAAAATGTTTCCATAGTAGTATCAGTAATTAAATACTTCATTTAAGTGTGACTTTATTGCAGTTTATGTATCTGCTATTATAGCGTACCAATATACTGATATGTAAATGTTTGAGACATTGAAATTGAATAATTGTTTGAACCATTTTCCTGTTTCAGAAAGTGACATTCCTCGTGCTCAGTTTGATGTGTTGTATTTTATTTGGACCAGCGTTGTGTGCTGTTGAAATATACATGGTTGTCTTGGTAAGTTGCTGAGAAAACTTGAAATGTAGTTGAAAGCATAATCAGTTTGCTACGGAACCCTGGAAGGGACATGATTTTTTTTATTTTATAAGTTGTACGCACAAGATATTACGCACAAGATAATATCTTGTGCTGACAACATATTATCTTGTGCAGACAAGATACTATCTTGTCCGCTCAAGATATTAAGTTGTGCGAAAAAGATATTATCTTGTCCGCACAAGATAATATCTTGTCTACACCGTTGAACATAAATCTTGTGCGCACAAGATATTATCTTGTCCGCACAAGATAATATCTTGTGCGCACAAGATAATATGTTGTGCAAACAAGATAATATCTTTTCCGCACAAGATAATATCTTGTTCGCACATCTTCCCAAGATCTATGTTGTGCAAACAAGATAATATGTTGTGCGGGCAAGATAAATTATGTTGTCCGCACAAGATAATATGTTGTGTGGACAACATATTATCTTGTCCGCCACAAGATATTATCTTGTTCGCACAACATATTAAAAAAAAATATGTCCCTTCCCGGGTTCCGTGGTAATGTCCAAATTCCTTTCGTTTTAAATTTAATTTATCCTTTTTTTTACTCACATAGAATCTTCTTTATGATAAAACTAGAAGCCTCCGTGGTGTATTGGTTAAGCTACTCGCCTAGTAAACCAGGCGTCATGGGTCGATCCCGGGCTTCTCCAGATTTTTGGATGAGTCTTTAAACCGAGGTCCCGTCTCCGTATGACCTTAGCCGTTGGTAGGACATAAATCTCAAACACACATAAAATATTATAATAAACTGGATTCCTCGCATCTTACAATCCTATTACGCTGTGTATCACTTACCCATGCCTTCACTTTGTATATATTTTTGTATATTCGGGAACGGAATTCTGTTCACTCCAATCCCATAATTCTGATATTAATATTGTATTATATATATGACTGTTGCATGTCAAACTAAAACCATAAAAAAATATGTTTCCACCAAAGCACAAACCATTGAACCAGCTCATGAAAAAAATGATCATTATCGCATAGGCGAGCAGTTAAGGCTCAGAAGTACTCGCAGTCGTACATCTATCCCTATTAGTTGTCTGCGCGTGCTCGGATGAAATTTGTCTGGTCGATCATGTGATAAGTGTCTATTTCTCATGAGCTGTCTGGACAAATAGAGGGTTAATTGTCTTGGAAATACGGAGTGAGTTCCAGTCAAGTCTCTCTATAGACAACAGCATGCGAGTCTAGTGGAACTGTTTGCCTCTAGAGTAAACAGTAAGTGTCTTGGACAATCAGCGCTCATCAAGTTAAGCAATAGATCAGGCCCCGAGGTTATAAAACTTTTTTCATGCTCAACTCACTTGAGCATGAAATTTGTCCTGCTCACAAATTTTAAAATGCCAACAATTGTTGGCATTTTAAAATTTGTGAGCAGGACAAATAACGTTCTCTGCTATCTGAGAAAGAAAAATCGCTCACCTTCTTAGTATTTTAATTTTTATGGGCACCACAAGTTTCATGCTCAGCTGAGTTGAACATGAAAAAAGTTTTATAACCTCGAGGCCAGCTCTAGCAGTGATTTATTGAGTGATTAATCTCTGTTTGGAGGTCAATTGTTAAGCAGATCAAATCACGGGCGGCTACTGATCATTCACGACTGATCAAGACCGATCAGTCTGCGCGGATAATGTCAGATTATACCTTCTGGATAAGCCTTAAATAAAACACACCTTTGGTTTCTTGGCGAGCGTCAAATAAAAATAATTAAGGTTTTACACATGTGGAAATCAAATGAGTTCGCTAGAAAAGCAATGTCCCACAATTGGAGTCACTTATTTGCATTCAAGCGACATTTAAAACAAACCTTAAACTGTGGCAGCTAATATACTAGTTTCCATGCTGCAATCCGTGTCTCTTTTACAAGGTAGAATTTCGACATGTTCGTCTTTCAAACTTCAGTGGCTCGAGCACGGATGACTAGAAGACCGCGGTTATTTTGAACTCGCTCTAAAATTCTTCACATACATGTAGCTCCTGATATACATATATTGAGTATGACTGAACGAAGTTTTTCTTGTTTAATCTAGCAAGTTTTGTGTACAGTAAAATCCCTATATTAGGACCACCTTTGGTACTGTTCAAAAGTGGTCTTTAAGACCACTTTTGAACAGTCCCAAAGATGGTCCCGGACCAGAGGACATTGTGTGCGGAAAACACACAGAAAGAATAACTGCATCCTTCAAGATAAGTTTTTTTAAAGCAAAATTATTCTTAATTTTTCTATGTTAATATCAGAAATTCACTGCACTTACAACCGCATAAATAAGGCGATTCTAACGAGCACACACCGCATACATTTAGTTTGTAGATGATACACAGAGATTACCATATGGCTTAGTTCATAGCATCTCCCATATCAGCCCGAGACTCCCATATCAGCCCGAGGGCCGAAAGCCTGAGGGCCGATATGGCCCGAGGGCTGATATAATGTGCAAATGCCAATGCTATATCATAATATATTTATCATATATTTCCGAACCTTTGTCCGTTCTTTACTTTTATTTTTACTTATTTATTTTTTATTCTATTTATTTATTTATTTTTTGTTGTTGTTGTTTTGTTTTAACACAACGTCAAGTTTTAGGTGAATAGCAAAGCAAAAGTTGGCTTATCGATACGAAATTTCCATGTGCATACACATTAAATAAGAACCAGCTATGAACAAGGTTATTTATAAATTCCAAATAGAGAAAATACATTTAGATTCAAGATAGCTAATGATACTTTCCTATTTTCTTTATACCATGTTATATACGAAACCCCAACAGTGCTTTTCACTTTTTGCCAAAACTGCTGTGCCATGGGGAAAACGACCGCGTGTTCCGAAAATTGTTTCCTCAGAAGATATGGCTTGTGGTAAACATTTGTATCCAATATTCAAAAACAAATTATTTTATAGCAAATATATAGAGGATCTTACATGAGTGCTCATGTATTATTGAATACATGAGCACCAATGCAAGATTCTATTTATCATATCACATTTATAACGTATTTTATTCACGTTTGTTTACAAAAAATATCAATATTCCGCCACTAGTAAACACGACGTCGTTAAGGACGTCGTACATGTAACGTTACGGCACGCATCCACCTAATTTGCATATTTAATCCACTAGTGGATTATCGAAAATATTACATGGCGTTATTACGCTCTCAGACGCGACGTCATATGATAAAGGATGAATATTTATATTATCTCCATTATGACTCCTAATCTGGCGCCGATATGATTAAACCTCAGTGGTTCGAACTACTCTTATCTCAAGCATTTTAACTCAAATGTGTTCGAGCCATTGCAATATGACTATTATCTAATGTATAATACCTTGTATTTCAGCGAACAGAAGGATCAAGGAATGCCTATGAATGGCTGCTACCCCTGCTGATAGCCTTTTGTGCATTTATGGAGATCATCTTCGGAATAATTACCTCTAGTATATGTTGTTGCTGTTCTCCGTTGAGCCAGGCAAAGGTAAGTCACTGTTCCCTTCACGAATCATTTATCGGATTAATAATACTGCGTACGTACGTCTGCAAATGTCGTCTGCTTATGTCGTCTGCTGAGTTTTCTTGTAAACGTTTTAAAAATATTTTTGCATACTAGCAAGCAGTTTGGGCCCAGATCAGACTGAGGAGCAGTCTGATATGGGTCCAAACTGTTTGCAGAAATGATTTTAAGTAACCGACAGACGACAAAGCAGACGACAATTGTTGTTATTGGCATTACATGTCACGTGAATGGTCTAGTAGTCAGTCTGCAAGCATTGGCATCAAATACCAAGCCTTTCTTTCTTTAGGAAAAAAATTTAATAAAAAAATATTTGAAACTGCTTGCGTTTGGCAATTGCATTACGGTATGCTACTTTTGCATAAATTGGTCTGCTTCCCATAGCAGTGGTACCAAACTGTCATTAAATGGTGTTCCATATTCGGATACGAGAGAATCGCTTCCGTTTCTGATAGTAGGCTTCCTGTTAAAAAAATGGCTTATCGATTCAGTTATATTCAAGCATCAAAAAGTTTAAACCATCTATTGGAATTCTAAGAACATACTTAAGTGAATGTGTCCGATATTCTAACACCATGGGATCCAAGAATCAGCAATATGTTCTTTGAAACTTATATTTTCCAATTCGTTTTACTAAATATGTTATGAAAAAACAATGATAACCATAGTTAATTAATTTTTAAGAGAACTGGATACAAATTCAAGGGAGCCACTCTTTCAGAAAGAAGCAACACTTTCAGAGAAATTGTTTCTCATACCATTGTCTACCAAACAAGGAAAAAGTTTGTTCCTTAGCGGCTCCTCTCAAAGAGCAAATTATTTTCTTTTGGAGTAGATCCATTGGACCGTACAATCATATAAACCCTATTGGTTTGTTTGCGCGGTAGGGAGTGAGAGGTCATTTCATCTCAATGTCGGGTAAAAGTCCCACAAAATTGGAAGCAACGTCTCCAAAATGACCTACGAAATAGTTTTGACGGGGACGTAATGCATCAGTTCAAAGACAAAGATCCGTTTTAATTCCGTGATCTGGGTTAAATGGAAAGCATGACATGGTCCCTCTTCTAAAAATGGCGGAGACGTTTTCCAGCTATAGAGGACCCGCGTTATAAAGACAGTATTTGCTCCGTATTATTGTGCCGTTATAATGAATTTGCCGTTATAAAGAATCCCAGTTAAGATTAGGTTATAAAAGGTCTTTTCCACATCATAACCCCAGGAACCAAATGTTATAGACATTTGTCAGAACAAATATCTATAACATTTGTTTCTTGGAGTATTAAATTACAAGAATCGTTCATGACTATGAATTCGATTTGGATATTTTCAACACAAGGGAAGCCCAATCCGCTCGGAATCGTGGCTAAACCTTGAGCTAAGAATTTATTCCATTGAAATTGTCGTTATGAGTTTTGTAGTTAAAACGATGGCCGTAAAAACGCGGGTCCTCTGTAAAACCTTCTCTTTGAATTTCAGGTCCGTGTATTGTATTCTAACAAGATGGAAGAGTATCCTGCATCTGGAGAAAAAAGGAAATTAGAAACCCCAGAAATATTTTATGTAGAACCTTCTAGACATGCGAACAATCAGCGTCCACCTGTGAACCATGCACTCGCAATCGAAGATGTTTCTGCGCAAGACAAGAATCATGTGCGCGCAATCGAAAACGGCTCTGCGCAAGACAGAAAATGGGATGGTGGTACAAACTGGAAACAGCCGCGTGTTGTTTCTGCAGACAGCCCGCCTTTGAAGCACTACCCTAAGCCACCAACATATGATCCCAATAACCTTGATAATCAGTATGAGAGATTAAAAGCGCTTACTTTCCCTCGGTACTAGACTGGGGTTGTAAGAGTTCCTGTGAATATTGAAATAGAAACTAATGATGGGACGATCAGTGACTGCTCGTGATATAGCTGTCAGTTTGTTAATGATAGGCAAGGAGTAGGGTATATTTGCAACACACAACATGATGTCGCTCGTGGGAGCAGTCGTTCGCCGGAACAAAGTGTCCGTGGTGGGGACACTGGAAATTAGCAGTTGTAGATACAGAAAACCATAAAATTTGGGTTATCTTTGCATATTAATTTAAATGTATCGTGTTCTATTCTCTTCATTTGGGTCAAGCGAATAACAGTCGTCGTTTATTAAAAGTTATTTATTTATTTGACTAATGAAATTTGATAACGCCTCGCATTTTTGTTGAATAGTTGGCGTGTCATACTAAGTTATTTATAAGACTTTCAAGGGGCGTAACAAATCAAAACAAACAAAAAAAATCAACACTCTGCATATTTTGCAATAGTTTGGTAAATCACTTTAATTTTGATTAAAGGATTTCAATTAAAAAATACATAAAAATATGCCTAACACAAAGTTTTATGAATCTATTCCAGTTTGTATTGGTGACAAAATATTTGCTGGAAATAAACCTTTTCATAGTTGAAATTATTTTGATACTAATAGTAAGTTGCGGTCCTCTGCGAAAGAAGTCACCTAACTCCCAATCGGCTAGCTGATAACTGTCAAGCACACAGGAGTCAGCATATTGGCAGCCTAGGGAAAAGAGCAGTACCTACAACTAATCCCAGCTGGCGAACTAGGGGTAGCCCCTATCGCGCCCTTGGCGCCTGGTTACCTTAAAAACATCCGTAAGTTATCTATTTATTTTGCACCAGGACAAAGAAGAAGAACAACGTTGAATTCGAAGGGATGTTTTTTATTGTATCGTGATCCCAAATGAATATCAAAGGAGTCAGTAAAATGTCCATTTAAAGAAGCATTTAACCCAGCTAATTAAGAATCAATTAGTCCTTACAAAAGAAACATTCTGACTAAAAGACAAAACTTATTCTATTGTGGATATTGTCAACTTTCAACGTCATTTTCCACGTTTTACGCTGATACTCGTAACCGCTGATACTCGTTTTCAGCATTTCTTTTAGGGCTACTGATGAGGCCTTGATGGCCGAAACAAGCTTGTCTGGCCCAAACAACAAATGGATTCTGCTATTTTCGTTTTTGAATGCGTTCATGGTTCATGGTTCTCAAAGGGCATCCCTTTTAGCCTTATTTAATACACATGATTTAAAGCAAACTAGACATTTGAACAATTTCCTGCAATTGTTTTCATCAAGGACACTTTCTGTAGGTATGTTTTATAGACTGTTCCAAGCACAGACACTTCTGTAGGTATGTTTATAGACTGTTCCCAGCCCGGACAATTATATAGGTATGTTAAATAGACTGTTCCCACCAAGGACACTTTTCGTAGTTATGGTTAGTAGACATTTTCCAGCACGGACACTTTCTAAAAGCTATCATTAAAAGACTGGTCCCAGCATGGACACTTTCTGTAGGTATATTTAAACGACTGTTCCCACCACGGACACTTTCTGTAGTACGCTTCATAGTCTGTTCCCAGCACGGACACTTTCTGTAGCTATGTTTAATAGACTGTTCCCATCAAGGACACTTTCTGTAGGTATGTTTAATAGATTGTTCTGTAGATATGGTTAATAGACTGTTCACACCAAGGACACTTTCTGAAGGCATTTTAATAGATTGTTTGCAGCACGGATACTTCTGTTGGTATGTTTAATAGACTGTTTCCAACAAGGACACTTTCTATACGTATGTTTAATAAGAAGTTCCCACCGAGCACACTTTCTGTAGCTATGTTTAATAGACTGTTCCAAACATGGACACTTACTGTTGCTATGTTTAATAGACTATTCTCACCAAGGACACTTTCTGTAGCTATGTTTAATGGAATTCTCCCACCAAGGACACTTTCTGTAGCCATTTTTAACAGACTGTTCCCACCAAGGACACTTCATGTAGCTATGTTTAATAGACTATTCCCAGCATGGACACTTTTTGTAGCTATGTTTAATAGAATGTTCCCACCAAGGACACTTTCTGTAGCCATTTTTAACAGACTGTTCCCACCAAGGACACTTCATGTAGCTATGTTTAATAGACTGTTCCCAGCATGGACACCTTTTGTAGCTATGTTTAATAGGCTGTTTCCAGCACGGACACTTCTGTATATATGTTTAATAGACTGTTTCCAACAAGGACTCTTTCTATACGTATGTTTAATAAAAAGTTCCCACCAAGGACACTTTCTGTAGCTATGTGTAATAGAATGTCCCCACCAAGGACACTTTCTGTAGCCATGTTTAATAGACTGTTGGCACCAAGGACACTTTCTGTAATTATGTTTAATAGACTGTTCCCGACAAGGATACTTTCTGTAGCTATGAATATTAGTCTCTTCCCAGCACGGACACTTCTGAAGGTATGTTCAATAGACGGACGGACACTCCTGTAGGTATGTTTAATAGACTGTTCCCACCAAGGACACTGTCTGAACCTATGTCAATTAGACTGTTCCCATCACGGAAACTTTCTGGAGCTATGATTTATAGACTGTTCCCAGCACGTTCACTTCTGTAGGTATGTTTAATAGACTGTTCCCAGCACGGACAGTTTCTGAAGCTATGTTCAATACACTGTTCCCACCAAAGACACTTGTTTCATATGTCGGGGGCTGGCAAAACGTATATGTGACGGGACAACACGAGGGAACCTCGAATCTATGTCCACTTGTGGGGCATTAACGCAAAGGAAATTCTAAGATACTTAGAATCCTTTTCAATATTTATATGGAATAAGTCTAATATTTATAAACAACACTGGTTACATAATTTTACAAAGACAAACTTAAAGGGACAGTTGACTCGCAATCTATTCCACTTAGGTTAAGACAGAATGAAAATTAGTCTGGGTCCAATTAAATTTCTGTCTTAATACAAGTGGAGTACACTTGAATCACACTTGAATTACACATGAAGTACACACACTCATTCACACCCTCACATACTTAACATAATGTTCTTTCTCCCTTCCTGTTGATGATAAGGACCTGATGAGTGTTTATGGCACCATAATGTTTATATAAACTTTATATTAACCAGTATATTCACAGTAATGACTGTTTCACCAACCAGTTTTTGCCTCTGTGTTATACCGTGGCGATTACATCTATAGCTGCTCACCGCCGAATAAAATGTAGTAACAGGGGTGGGGGACACATAAACCCCTTTACATCATTCTATACTCATCATCCATATCATCACTGCCTCATATCACTGATGCCTCATATCACTGATGCCTCGTATCACCGTTGTCTTATATCAACGACGCCTCATATTAACGATGCCTTATATCAACAATGCCTCATATCAATGATTGACGTCAGGTGAGCGATTCAGGCTGCAATGTTGATATTCTATAAGTGTAACTGCAATGTCCCCAACACGGACAGTATGCGCCCACGAAGGACTGTTCCGGACAAGGTCATAGTGTTGCGTGTTGCAATTATATACTGTAGGAGTAGGGTATATTTCCACGAAGGACTGTTCCGGACAAGGTCATAGTGTTGCGTGTTGCAATTATATACTGTAGGAGGCAACGGCACTTTGGCCACGTCCATTGAATTATTTCATATCGCCCTAGCCCATCGGGGCTTGGAGAAATAGATTGGGCTGCATGGTGCTCACACGCAGAGCTGAAACCAACCGAACATGAGTACTGGTACCCGCTTAGAATGTCTAAGCCTGCCCAGGCAAAGTGTTTTGAGTCGGACCGTCCATGCATGTAAACCCTAGCGGTTTGTTTGTACGGTAGAGCTTGAGAAGTCATTTCATCTCAGTGCTGGGTAAAAGCCCCACAAAATTGGAAGCAACGTCTCCAAAATTATCTAAATAGTGTTGACAGGACGTAAAACCTTAAATCAAACAAAGAAAATTTCATAATGCTTCACGGCATGAACACATCATATATTAAATTTGAAAAACAAAAAAAATAAACATCCGTCCTTATACAGTGAAACTTCGAAAATTCGAATACGGATAAATCGTTTACCATGGCTAATTCGAACTTGTTCTAGAGTCCCTGGACAATCCTTCAAATACCTCCAGACATATACATATTTTGATATTATAGGGAGGTTTTCCTGATTTTGTCGGTAAAAGGTATGTTGTGTGTTCTCATTAGAATCGCCTCAATGAGGCGATTCTAATGAGTACACACAACATACTTTAATTTTATAGAAGGTCTTAAAGATATTAAGTGATTCCCAATACCCTTCATGACAAGAAACTATATGATTAACCCTTAGTAGTTCGAACTACTCCAATTTCGAACAAATTTGCATGGTCCCAACGGTGTTCGAGTTATCGAAGTTCGACTGTACATAAGTGGAATACATGTACAGTCGAACTTCAATGGCTCGAACACCTTTGGGACCATGAAAATGTGTTCGAGACAGGGGTAGTTCGAGCCACTGAGGGCTAATGCCAGGAGGCATAACGAGGTACTTTTTGATATATTTTCGGTGTCCTGTAATGAAAACGCATGCTGTGTGTACTCATTAGAATCGCCTCATCGAGGCGATTCTAATGAGTACACACAGCATACATTTGCAAGATAAAAGACGAAAACCTCCTAAATTATCTCGCACCATTTCTAATGTAGAGGACTTGCCTAGGGACTCAAGAAGGGGTTCGACTCAGCCATGGTAAACGAGCCATCGGTGTTCGAGCCATCGAAGTTCTACTGTACATATTTTGATATTTTAGGGAGGTTTTCCTGATTTGGTCGGTAAAAGGTATGTTGTGTGTTCTCATTAGAATCGCCTCAATGAGGCGATTCTAATGAGTACACACAACATACTTTAATTTTATAGAAGGTCTTAAAGATATTAAGTGATCCCAAATACCCTTCATGACCAGAAACTATATGATTAAACTTTAGTAGTTCGAACTGCTCCAATTTCGAACAAATTTGCATGGTCCCAACGGTGTTCGAGTTATCGAAGTTCGACTGTACATAAGAGGAATACATGTATGTGTGTGTGTGCATTCGGGTTTAACGTCGCTTTCAACAATTTTTCAGTCATATCACGACGGTGTCTGGTTGCGACAGGGAGCTCAATGCTCACGTTTATAGTGCTGCCTCACTGAAGTATCATGTCCCAGACACATTACATGATACCACACCCAGTCACATTATCCTGACACTGGATCGACCAGTCCTAGCTCTATCCCGTAAATCTGAGTGCCAAGCAAGGAGCAGCTAGTACCATTTTTTACGACTTTGGTATGTCGCGGCCCGGGATCGAACCCGAGACCTCCCGTTCCCCAGAGCGGACACTCTACCAACTGAGCTATCGGGGCCGGTTCATATGCAAGCAGATGGGACTAAGCCGAGCCTGCGTAGCTAACTCATCACGAAAACACGCCTATATAATTTTGATCCCCTTGAGCCCCACTTTTATATAGTAAAACTGGGGTTTCTGGGAGCATACCTTATTTTTCTTATTTCTGCTCTAATAGAGTTTGGGTACTCGTTAGAACCGCCTCGATGAGGCGGTTCTAGCGAGTGCCCACAACCTATATTTTGAGCAGAAATAAGAAAAATATAACAATTTTTCATCCTAAAGTTTTGATTTTTCGGCGATAAAGGTGGTGATGTATTTGTATAGGCGTGTTTGCGTAATGACATGTAATGGGGCAAGGAGCATGGAGCTACATCAAGGTCACCACTTCATGCACGTGCGCAACAACGCTCTGGCGAGCTAAAGCACAGGCTTGTCGAAGTCTTAAGCTGCTCGACTATGCTATTATTAGAGGATAACTGTATTCATAATTTCATTTGGGAGGTTAATCGACGGTTTAACGGTCGGACATTTCGTTTTACGGCGTTACGCAAGCGGAGCCGTAAAACGGAATTTGCAACCGTAAAACAGAATTGTCATTTGGGGAGGGAAATCGGGGGTTATACGGTCGGAAATTTGTTTTATGGCGACGCGTCAGCGGAGCCGTAAAACGGACACAGTAAGACAAAATTGTCATTTCGGGAGGTAAATAGGTGGCTTTTACAGCCGGATAATTCGTTTTACGGCGACGCGCCAGCGGAGTCGTAAAACGGAATCAGCGACCGTAGAACAAAATTGTCATTGTGGGCGGTAAATCGGCGTTTTTACGGTCGGAAATTTCGTTTTACGACGACTCGCCAGCGGAGCTGTAAAACGGAATTTGCGACCATAAAAGTTATAATTTACCTCCCCAATTGACAACTTTCAATACAGTTATCCCCATTCTAATGCACAAGTTGTTTTTTTTTTTTAAAAATGTACGAATTTGCTCGAAGCGGCAAGCCCG
This sequence comes from Lucinisca nassula, assembly GCA_963580285.1. Taxonomy (NCBI): domain Eukaryota; kingdom Metazoa; phylum Mollusca; class Bivalvia; order Lucinida; family Lucinidae; genus Lucinisca; species Lucinisca nassula. Next base: position 37,287,378 of record OY757019.1, read on the forward strand.
GTGAGCTGCGTAAAACCAAATGTCAGCCAATGAAAAGCGACGTTACGTGCCGACAGTATATAGCTGAATACACTGTCACATTTTTTTTTTACGTTATCCATTCAAATGTAACCTTACATATGTTAGTGTTTCATATTTTTGTCCTATTACTAGCTACTTTGTTGCGCGTCCCCGCCCATCGTGGCTTTGTGAAATGGATTGGGCAACGACCAATTGCTTTCGCACAGAGCCGAAACCGACCGAACTTTTGAGTACTGGTAAAGCGCTTAGAAGATCTGAGCCTGCCGGTAGGGCTTGAGGTGCCATTCCATCAGAATCATTACGATAACATACCCGTGTGACATAGTGTATTTTTTCACTTCTCCAAAACTGCTACATCATAGGTTGTGGGTGCTTGTTAGACCCCAGTTTCTCTATATAAAGTGGGGTCTAGTGGGGTGTTCATTTCACGGACTTGTTCGCCTGATGTGAACATATTTTATTGCAACTTTACATGAACATGTACATGTGTGCAATGGGGTTGGGCCACAATTCCCTACAGTTTATTACTCACATGCAATCTCGTGGCATTGACAAATATCTCAGAAAAGAAGCTGAAATATGATGTACTATTTAAATGGAAATCTATAGGTAAATAACTACATGTTATTAAATAAATGTCATTGCATCCCAGTGTTGGATAAAGAAAAAATCACACAAAATCGGAAGCAACGTCTCCAAAATGACCAAAATACTGCTGAAGTGGACGTAAAAACGTCAAAACAAGCAAACAAACAGTTCAGTTTATTGCAGATTTGGATACATTATACAAACACGTATAAGAGATTCGTTATTCAGTTCCGCAGTTTTAATGGGCGTCGACAATATGACTGTAACAAGTATACTCTTATAAAATAGGTCAAAATCAGGCATTACGAAAACACGCCTAAAAATACATTTGTAAATTTTACCGCCAAAAATACGACAATTATAAGATGAAAAATTCAGATATTTTTTGTTAATTCTGCTCAAAATATAGATTTTGGGTATTCGTACCAACAATCTATATTTTAGAGCAGAAATAAGAAAAATAAGGCTTGCCCTGCATCATAGTGTAGTTTATATTTTCTTGTCCTTTGTGATCATTGATTCCATTGTGGGATTTTGAAAATATTTCAGGGTCACGGATGAGGCCTAAATGGCCGAAACTAGCTAGTCTGGCCCAGAAAACATGTACACTCCATATTTTCCAGTTCTGTGGTGTATTTCTTGCTTCCAAAGGATAACCCTTTCTAGAACATATTTACCTCTCTAAACCCCAGTTTTACTATATAAAAGTGGGGTTCAAGGGGACCAGAATTATATAGGGGTGTTTTCGTGATGGTAGGTGACAAATAAGGAGTACCGGGAGAAAAAAATGACGTTCCGTAGCAAACCTTATTTTATCACAGCCAGGCTCATATCGTCAGCGGTCATTGAGCAGTATATTTTGCCAAGTATGAACTAATTCCAACGAAAGGTTTTGGAAAAAAAGCTTTAAAACATGTCCACCCTGCAAAGTAAGGGGACGCTGACGCCGATCCCGGTGCCAAAGTCAGCGTCTTATCTGAGGTAATAAAATCCAAGCTAGCACAGAATGTCAGGCCAACGCCGGGTCAACATCTATATGAGCCCCGCCAAGCGAATTTGTGTCTTCGAGCATTCCGTCATGACAAATTTTAACTGCGCATGCCCAGCCATTCAGAGGGGCCAGGGATATGGCTTTCTGTCTGAAGGTTCCTCTTGATTCACTGCTTGTATGAGCGAGCAGCGAAGGTTCTGGCGAGACTGCGCGGATGCGCAGGCACGCCTGAACCTTCGCTTCTCGCATATGCGATAAGTACCAAAATCGCTTGACGGGGCCCAATTATTATGTTATCGATGTTGGCCCGACATTGGCCCGCCATTTCGTACTGAATGGAAATATTTCATCCTGTGCATAAAACTGTTAATGGCAGAATTAGATTTATCCTCTGACAGTCGGTATGAGCCCCAGATCTTGTCCCAAACTGTAAAGAAATGTCCGTAGTTGTAGTTATAATATAAATGGTGTTCTGTATGGTGGGCGGATCCATTGACGAAATATTTTAACACACCGGGCATAGGAATATTTCCATCGTGGACAAAAACTGTCCAAATATTCACGAATACAAGCAAAAATAAGAAAACTCCTTTGTGAAGCGGAAACATAAATGGATACACATGATACGGCACCATCTGTAAAAATCCATCGAGGGGATGCACGGCGTGACCAGCAAATGGAGTAGGAGTTATCCATGAATGGTGGAGTTTGTGGATGAACTTATAAATGCACTTGTGGTGAAGTCCACGGTGGATCCAGTAGACGCAAATGTCTGTGAAAAGCAGGAAAGCAGCTGTTTCTATGAGAAGGCCAAGGGAACCTGAAAATAAATAAACACGTTATATGTAGTGAAGCGCCATCATTGACTCGACTCGATCTTGATTACCTAAAGAATTTTTCCCATAGCTCCAGGTATCCTTATACTTAGTACAAATGTTGGTAGTCTTAACGAATTTAATGTTTTTTAAGTTTTGTTGTGTACACTCATTAGAATCGCCTCTACCTTTATTTTATGAAAGATCACAAAGATACCCTTTAGGCATCCCCATTATGCCTCCTTTGATGTTTTATTACAAAGTTTTGTCATTTTGGAGACGCTACTTCTAATCTTGTGGGACTTTTGGCCAACACTGAGATGGAATGACATCTCAAGCCCTGTCGCTCAGTGAAATGAATTGGCCAAATATGAAAAGGCTAATATTAATTTCACTGGACAGGCTTAGACCCTTTAAGCGGTTTATCAGTACTCATGTGCGGTTGTTTCAGCTCTGCATGGAAGCATCATGCAGCCCAATCTGTTTCTTCAACACCCGACATGCCTCTTGGTTTGACGCTGTATAAAAGGGTTATTATACCCCCGGCATACGAAGTATGTCAGGGGGTATATAGTTTTCGTCTTTCCGTCCGTTCGTCCGTTCGTTGGTTCGTTCGTATGTTCGTTTGTTCGTTCGTTCGTTGGTTGGTTCGTTCGTTCGTTCGTTCGTTCGTACGTTCGTACGTTCGTTCGTCAACCTTTACGTCAAAGTTTTGCGTTAAACCTTTTTGATTGCTCATATCTCTGTAACCACAGGTTGGATTCTCTTCATATTTGGTACAGGATATCTCTATAGCATTACCTTTCATATGGAATATCTAAGCCCCTGGGTGGGTTGTCTGTCTGTCCGTCTGTCTGTTCATCTACTTTTACGTCAAAGTTTTGTGTTAAACCTTTTTCATTGCTGATATCTCTGTAACCACATGTTAGATTCTCTTCATATTTGGTATAGGATATCTCTATAGCATTACCTTTCATATGGAATATCTAAGCCCCTGGGTCAAGCCCCTGGGTGGGCTGTCTGTCTGTCTGTTCATCTAATTTTACGTCAAAGTTTTTTGTTAAACCTTTTTCATTGCTGATATCTCTGTAACCACATGTTAGATTCTCTTCATATTTGGTATAGGATATCTCTATAGCATTACCTTTCATATGGAATATCTAAGCCCCTGGGTCAAGCCCCTGGGTGGGCTGTCTGTCTGTCTGTTCATCTAATTTTACGTCAAAGTTTTGTGTTAAACCTTTTTCATTGCTGATATCTCTGTAACCACATGTTAGATTCTCTTCATGTTTGGTAAAGGATATCTCTATAGCATTACCTTTCATATGGAATATCTAAGCCTCTGGGTCAAGCCCCTGGGTGGGCTGTCTGTCCGTCTGTTCATCTACTTTTACGTCAAAGTTTTGTGTTAAACCTTTTTCATGGCTGATATCTCTGTAACCACATCTTAGATTCTCTTCATGTTTGATAAATGATTTCATGATGCATGTCCATTACCCCACCCATGGTGACCTTGACCTCAAGGTCATGGTGACCTTGACCTCAAGGTCACGGACTTAGAAATTTTACATTTGGTTAAAGTTTTATGTCAAAATTTATAGATGCCTGTGTGTTCTATTTGATGCCCTCACTCCCTTGGTCCATTTAGAAATTTTATGTTTGGTTTAGCTTTTACAAGCACATTTATAGATTCTTATAGCTTCTTGACTTCATTCATATTACATACAAGCTCGAAAGATATATCAGAGGGTGATGCTGGCCGGGGGTATACGTGACCCACTGGTCACTTTCTCTAGTTTTTTGGAAGCAAGGAATACACCGCAGAATTGAAAAGTATGCAGTGTACATGTTTCCTTATCCAGACTAGCCAGTTTCGACCAGTTAGACCTCATCAGTGACCCTCAAATTTTCAAACTTCCACAATTGAATCAATTATCCCAAAGGACAAGAGAATATGCCTCCTGGTTCGACGCCTATAATTAAATATACATGTACTGAAAACAACTTCCAACGCAAAACGAAATTCATTTTTTTTTTTGTTGTTGTTATATTCCATTTATTTTTGCTTAAATTGTAACCAAAGTTGGCATAAGCAAAGAATAAAATCATAACACCATACATTTCAGTGATGAAAGTGTTAGAAATAAAAATCTAAAATGAGTTCCTTTAAGAGCAATTAAAACATTCATAAGAAAGAAGATGGGTCATACTACGTAGTTTCGGCTAATAAAGCCTCATCAGTGACCCTGTAATGATCCGGCAACGAAAGCCAGAGGAAAAGTACTGCAAGTTTGCGAATTTCGAATAGGCAGTCGATTCAAAGACTGATATAAATCAAAATGGGGTCCAAATAATTAAAAACCTGTCTAGAATATGAGTCTAAACCAATAATTTATTTCTGATTTCTCAGAATATTTACGCTGATCTCAAAGGACCAAATATAAAATATAAACTGCACTATGGTTGATGTACGGGGAGACGTTTTACGGCCGCCACACGGCACAACACCAGCTGCAGTGAAGTCAAATGAAAATCTAAAATGAGTTCCTTTAAGAGCAATTAAAACATTCATAAGAAAGAAGATGTCTCATGTGGCATGCATGTAGCACACACAGCGTAAACACAAACGAGAGGTCAATTAAAAGATAAAGATAAAGAAGCTTTATTTAACGAAAACACAGCACATCCTGAAATAAAATTACGTCATATAGCTCGCTACTCACCAAGCTTCGTTTCTAATAAATCACTATAAAGATAACTATGACCTCTGACCTCCAGTAAAAACAACGGTGTCGACGGTAGCACAATTAATGAAAGTGACAAACAAGACTGTATAATCTGAGACTTTACTTCATCCTGAATAAAAAGAAATAATCAAGAGCATTACAAACACTGCATTAAAAGCTAATTTAGAAGGCTAATGTGACCAGTAAGGACTCTGATCAGTCTGCGCACAAGCGCAGGCTTATCTGAGTAATCGCTGGTCGCTCGTCACTCCAGATTCATTCACCTCTCTCTCTGTCTGTTGATGCTGTGGATAGCTCATGCCTGCATGGATGCGAAGGCTGATCTGAGTCAAAGCTGGTCACTCGTCAGCCTACACATGCATACAAGTTCCTCTCTCTCTCTCTCTCTCTCTCTCTCTCTCTCTCTCTCTCTCTCTCTCTCTCTCTCTATCTCTCTCTCTCTCGTGCGATCATCAGGCTGTTCGGATGCACAGGCTGATCTGAGTCACAATTGTCGCTGGTCAGCCTGCACATCCATACAAATCCTCTCTCTCTCTCTCTCACTCTCTCTCTCTCTCTCTACTTTATAATACAAAATTAAACACCTGCTTTTGAAAATGGTTATTTTCTAAAGTCTGTCCTCCACCACCACATCTTCATTTATGAAGTGGATTCTTCCGTCTTGTCGGTTCTATTAAATAAGGGATCTCAGCCGGGTTCACACCGTTTGCGCAGGCATCTGTAACGGTCTACAGGGTTGGCAGGGGTAAGCTGGTAAATTCGTCGTAAAGGAACCAATGCACGACAAAACCTACAATAAGACTTGTGCGACCAGCGAAGACTTAGATCAGCCTGCACTTCCCACCTGTCTGATGATCGCATGGACTTTCCACAGCATCTTAAGGTATATAGTAATCACACATCTAGACTGCAATGCAAAATAAACTAAGATTTTCCAAATTGTAACCCAGCACTGTGGGTTGCAATATAAGTTCAAAAAGCAAATACATTATGTAAAGCAAATTCAACAACTACAGTTTAAGACCAAATAATGGTCCTATAAGACCACTAGACGAAGATTTATTGTCCAAAATGAGGCAAAATCCCCTAAATTTTCAAACAAGGATACCGACAAGGCAGGAGCACTCACCCTTAAAATATTACCATTTTCAGTTGTTATGTACTCGCAAGTAGCAAAGACGAGGCATAATTTTCTTAATTTCTACATTTTTAAGCACTTTTGTGAAAATTTCATCGAATACCACATGGTAAATTTCATCGCCATCTTGGATTTCGACAAAATTCTTACCCTGAATTTAGTGAAAATCAAACCCCAAGTATTTCCCTGTCACTCGAGATCGGATGATGACAGTTACATCTTGCAATTGCTTAATCAATGGCTTTGCAGAATCATCAACCTGATCTTCATGTCATTTTACTTCAGTTGTTTTAAACGTCTTTCAAAATATTGACTTCGGTTTGTTTACAACAGAGTTTCTCTGTCACTTTCCTGACGACCTCATCACTGTTTGAGCTGATTTGTGTTATTGCGCATGTATTAAAAAACGGGATAAAACTTGATGAATATCATAAGATAATTACAATTTAATAAAGCTCTTTAAGTTCAGTTATAGCAAAATGATTTACGACCACATTTTTCGGCATTATGACTGGTTTTATGTTTTACTTTTTTGCGTATGTAACTTCCATTAAATGGTAATGCGGTTGTATCCGCTTTCTCTCGGACTGGTTTTCAGCACTAGAAAGCGTCATTGTCATAAAACGGGTCGAATCAAAGCACCCGGGATCCAGCAGAATATAAATGGCGAAAAAAACACACATGTAGCAGACAGAAGCAATAACGTTTTCTTCGTATTTGTAAGTGTTTTTGGCATCGATCATGAAATCAGTTTTGCGGTAATAGGGATATCATTTTAGTTTTTCGAATTCCACACCGGTAGCCATGTCACACACTATGGGTTTTGGAAATGAAGATGGAAACCGCGTATTTTAGCAGTGTAAACAGAAACTGAAGATTTGTTGTCACGTGACAAATTTTATGAAAATGAAAAGCAACATTAAAACAGATAAAAACAGCATTTATCGATATATTTTGTAGACCGGATATTTCTTTATTTTAACTGTTTCTGGAAAACTTCTTTTGAAAATTAGCCACGGTTCTTGAACAAGGAAATATATTATTATGTATGGTGGTTGCATTGTGTCATGGTAAACTGTTATTTTTCTACTGATAATGTGATCGGTCTGTCATCTTTGACCATTACTTGCAACAGATTTACATATACTCCAGGATTGCAGGATGAAAGCGTACACAGTCATGTAATTACAGTAGGGATTGTTTAACCTGCATGGGGGGTCTTGCATAGAGGGCTTCCAGTTAACATTCTGATCCGAAGGACAGTGCACTATGTGGCATTCGTCCCTGCTAATGATACCAGTGGAGCATGATCGGACACGAAAATTACCGCTTTTGGGGATCAAACCAGGGATGGGGGTTTCTTGCACCAGAGGCAACATCCTAATTCCTTCAGATGGGGGACGTTAACTTTTTCTGAGCTGGCTTGTACATAAGCTGTTAGTCAGTGCAAAGTAATTTTATGTAAGAAAATGGCAACTGCCCTTCTTGAATCGGATGAATTGATAGAATGAGAGTAGAAAAAATTTCACAGTCAGTCTCCATGAAAGTTTGTTTTTGATCCACAGGATAAAGTCAGTAACAGTGTGGAAACTCACATCACATAAAAGAAGGAGAGCATAATGCAGCATCTGATCAGGGCCTACACTGTTTGCATAAAGTTCAGCCATTTTTTAAATACATTTTGAAGAGAAACACAACCTGGCATTCCTAAATTTTAAAAAATAGACTTGATCTATTATATAAAGTGGAACACAGGCACTTGTTTCATAGAGGAAAAAAATCTACCCTCTACCGTGCCTGTGAAGTGGACGATTCGATTTTGTACACAATAGGTAAAGAATGAAAACAGTACATTTTTTACTCACCAGAGGTTAGGACCCCGACGATCGGGGCTTGGAGTAATACATCAGGCTGCATGGTGCTTCCACGCAGAGCTGATGCTGACCACACATTGTACGATTACTGGTATACCACTTAGAAGAACAAAGCCTGCACAGGCAAAGTGGTGTCAGTCAAACCCTCCAATGAATAGAACATTTTGGTTTCATTGGGTGGCAGGGCTTGAGATGTCATTTCATCTCAAATGTCGGGTAAACTCCCACAAAATTGGAAGCATCATCGCCGGAATAACCTCAATAGTGCGGATGGGGCATTAAACTTCAGTTCAAACAAACTCTCAAGAGGTTATGACCAATTCAGACCACAGTAAATAGAAGGAACTACTTTCTTTTTGTTTACATGTTTTCACCATGTGCTCAAGAGCAGCCATGTTTCTTCAACTTCAAGTGCATGGAGGTGGCAAGATGAAAATTTGGTCAATTTTGTAATGGGAAATAATTTTTGAAAATCATTGGTAGGTTTTGTTAGGAGAGGTTATACAAAGGACTGATTTGTGCTGAAAAGAAACATTGGATGAAATGACAGCTCTGCAGTGACGTTTGAAATTTGACAATTTTCATCCTTATTGTTTTTGCCTTTTGAAAACTAAATGTTAGTAGCAATAGAGCTACATAAAGCCAAAATGTTATGCTTTCATGGAATTAATCACCAAAAAACTCATATTAGTCATAATTTCTTTGTAAAACAATTTTCATCTTCACACTTGTCAAATTTTCAATACAGGTTGTCAGCCATTTTGTATAGTCCTTAACTAGTCTGATGAGACCTTCTCGTTTGGATTTACACTGTTTGAAAAGGTATAATGAGTGTTTTGGGTTTTATCTCCAACCAACAGCTAAGGTCATAGGGGGACGGGACCATGGTTTAAAGACTCATCCAAAAGTCTAGAGAAGCCCGGGATCGAACCAATGACCCTTGGTTTATGAGGCGGGTAGTAGCAGATAAAATTGACTAGGCGGAGCCCTATTTAAAAAAAAAAGGTGACACTCATTCTCACCTTTAAAAAGTCAAATTATAAAGTTACTTAAATTCAGTCACCGATATGTTCACAATAAAGTATTAACATGCACCTATACTCAGTTAAAATTCCTTGATCAAGAAATGAAAGGTTATTTCACCCCAACAGTTAGAAATATGTCGGTTTTCTGATAAATTTTGATTGTGAGAAATGAACGCTACAATCTATTTGTTCGTTACCCACTTCTTTAACATCACAAAAACCAAGAGACCGCAGCTCGCAATGACAGAAACTTACGACCGGGTTATTAAGCGGGGACAAAATTGAACGTATGGTCATATATAAGGTAAAGAAAGGAATAACCATTTTGAATAAAATTCAGGGTTGGTTAGAGAATACAGAAAAAGAAATAGTCTTCTGAAAACATACAACTTTCGTTTTGTTTTAAGAGAAGCACATAATAGCTAGATCACATACGACTTTTGCATTTGAACAGGTATTGAGTGGTAAATAAGGAACACACGTAATATTACTTTAGATAAAAGATCAACATATGCAATACGTTTATATGAATTATATGTAAAAAGTCGCGGACATTAGTGATTTTGTTTCTATAAGTCAAGTAGTCTACTATCTTGATTAACTGACAATATAGCTGTTAGTTTCATTTTCGTTCAATTTTTGGATCTAACTAATGTAATAGTACATGTTCAGTTATATGCTTTTAAAACATGGTGTCACTATTACGCAAAAAGCCTCGGTATATACTTTTATGTATAAAAAATGCTCTCCTGACAGATAAACTGCGTTCTGAAGGCAGCCGAAACATTAAAAGACATACTCTCATATATAAACACACAACAATCGCATGGCCTTGTGTTCTCAACAATCCAGTATGTAAAATTAATGATACAACTGCGAGAATTCAGTATCGAACATTACAGTGCATTCCAGAGCAATATTTTTCTATACAAAAGTCTTCAAAATGTAACCAATTTTGTCTACCAGCTTGAAGAAAGTAGCACGCTTTGTAGAGTTTGTAAAAAAAGGTTCTAAGAAATGTAAACATATGCATGTCTGTAAATGGCAGCTATGATGGTCTCGGACATTACCATACACGGTAAAGGGACATCCTATTCAACGTTACCATTTCTACATGTAAAATTGAAAAGGAATCTGATATTATATTTGTTGTATCTAGCTAACATAATCAAGAGTAAACCAGCATAACCTCAAATAAACATTTATTTTAGGTTTGGGTGTTCGATACAATTTGTAATGTTCGATACCATTATTTTAGTAACATAAACTGCACTTACAATGTTTTTATAACATTCAAAGTATGCAGTTTGAAGTACAAATTGGAGAGTTGAAGTGCCTTCTTAACATTGCACAATTCATATTGAAATATTCATTCTGGCAAATAATATTTGGGAAAAGATTATAAGCTATGGGACTCAAATCCAAAATAGAAAATAAGTAATAAATTTTGAATCAACATTGTTACTGTTTGCAGCTATTGGTAGAAATGTAGCAAACATGTATATCACTAAACGTGTTCATTTTACACAAATAAGGTTGCACAATTCAAAGAAGTTAATTAATTTGCAGTCATTATCCCTGGACGGTCAACATAGCAAACCTGTCATGTTCGATACCAAATGTAGCGGACATTTCATCGTATACATCCACTGCTTATTGCAATAGAATAATGATCTTGCTAGCGTGCAAATGTTGTTCATTAATAATGATTTTTGGTTGCACCAAATTAATTGAACAATATTAATTGTGGCAAATAATATTGGAAAAATATAAAAAGTTTCTATTCAGATATTTAAAAACAAAATATGACTTCTATTTTCCCTTAACTGTGGTATTGTCTGCCGACTTCCCCATACATCAAACACCGGAAAAGGCAACCATGTCGTCTGCAGACACTTTCTACTACGTAATCGGGTAATGGAAAACCGTGCCACGTGAGAGCAATGTGATCAAGCTGTTAGACTAACAATTTTCGGTATTGAACATTACCGGTCTCGAACATTACCAAACACTGGAAATGAGGGAATTTCAACATCAAAATATTATTTTCGTTCCAGATTATGTATTTGTGTTAGTCACACATTGCGGGAGTTTAATTCAATCTAGCATTTTTTGTCGATACACACGTACTAAGCCTGGTATAATGATCACGAACATTACATGCATTTATGCAACAAATCCATGCACATTTTTGTATGGCAAGTATTTTTAATTTCCTATTGTACAGGTAACATTAAACGACCTTATATGTTTATTATACTTTAGAATCTCCAATTGGTCATGTTTCTGTGTATAAAAACCTGAACGTTGTTTTGAAATATCAAGAAGAAAAACGTCGTCTCGTACATTACAATGCTTAATTAAATTTCGGCGACAGACATAATCGGGGAAAAATACTTAGTAAGACTCCATGTGGTCCTACTAATGGTAGTTATTTCCCTACCCAGAATATGTCAATTTTATGGAAACCACCTCACACTTTCCTGTCTAGTGGAATTGCAAATATGTAAGTGTGCAAACAAAGAGAATTCGAAAAGCGACAGTCTCGAACATTACAAAACCAGGCTTTCCCGTGGCTCATTTTCCCTGAAAAGGTACTTTTCTACAGGAGGTTTATCATGATATCTTTGGAACCTGTTGGTCTGTCATATAAACGTATGCTTTGGGTAAAAATGACTGATTGGTTTCAGAAAATACATGGCGACTGCAATATCCCAATTCATTTGAGAATGAGTGTAAACTGGAACAAACAAAGCTGTGCTTTTGCTCTTCTTGTTTCTTCAATGTTCAGGAATCAATAAACCTAGACAGGTAATGACATTCCAGAAGTTGTGTTTGCTTGTGACTCAAACTTGGAAACCGCTCCAGTTAGTCGTCCAATCAAAACCTTCCAAGTTCCCGAAGGTGTTGTCTGGACTGAAGAAACGAAAGTGCAGATCGCTAGAAAACGTCTAAAGTTCTACACAATTAGAGGAAATCTGGAATATGGATTAGCACAAAGAAAACCTAGAATGTATGAGGAATAGACAGAGGTAGACATCATAAAAGAGCATAATCAATTTTGTCAGTAATCGGCGAGAGAACTCGGTCGGGATAGCATCCGTTGTAATACTTGGCCACTCATACACTGAGGCACGTCTTATTTATTCTAGGAGAGCAATGTCCCTATGGTTAAAATTACCTCAACTGAAGACGGGTGTTTCGTGGATATTTGTTCAAAAATCAGGAAATAACTGGTGGTTGTGAAGACGAAATAAATCAGATATCCCATGACGAGGATTGTGATGTACAAACTAATCGCCTGTCGAAAGGCATTATCTACTGTCCATGAGGCGGGGTAAACGTAGGGTGTGAAGACGTATCTGTCAGCTATGCCCAAAACGACGTCCATCTTTGCGTGAGCAGCTGAAAAAACAGAAAGAACTGTCACAGGTGATTAACCCTTACCCCGCTGAATAATTAATTTAGCCACGCCCATTTTTGACCGAACCTAGCCACGCCCATTTCTGACTGAACCAATTAGATTACTTGATGAAGTTTATTCCTACAAATTCACACCTGAGTGTCAAACAGCGTAGATACTGATCAGATGGCTGAAACCGACCCGCACACGAGTACTGGTAAACCGCTTAGAGAATCTAAGCCTGCCCAGGCAAAACGGGGCGAGTCAGCCCGTCCATGCTTATAAACCCTATTGGTTTCATTGGGCGGCAGGGCTTGAGGTGTCATTTCATCCCAATGTCGGGTAAAAGTCCCACAAATTGGAAGCGACGTCTCCAAAATGACCTTTACAGTGTTGACGGGGACGTTAAACCTCAAATCAAACAAACAAAGGTAGTGGCTGTTGTGTTCAGCGGGATAAGGATTAAACGTGAAAATCATGCCAACTTAGCGGTCGCAGCCATTTTGAAACTTGGCTCCACTTTGCTATTACAATTTTCATCCGACAATTTACGAGGTAAGCAAGATGGAGTTGTTTGTGTGGGTGGGTATCAAATGCAGTATATGCACCATACCCTTGGCTAAGTAATTGTTGATATTTTTTCTTATTTTTCCAAGAAAATACGACATTCTCGTGTCCCTGTTCCCCCAAGGGGGAAATGGCAGTTCAGGGCATTATGTGAATAAAACAAATTGATTTATAAGTTTCTCGAAACTGTCAAAATGGATGATAGAACCACATAGCATTCAGGCGACAATGTGGTGTTCGACCTTCATATGATAGCAGGCGATAACTTTGACTCCTTGAAGGGGAAATACTGGCCCCGCTACCATGGTAATGCCGAAGTACAATTTAAATAGTAGTGGTAGGTGTTGTTGATCAATAACAACGATGATATTGATATTAATGATAATGATAGTACTAGCTGATGTTGCTTTATGTTTTTTTTTGTTTGTTTGTTTGTTTGTTTTGTTTTGTTTATTAATCCTTATCCTGCAGTTTGCAAACTGAAGCTCCGGATCGGATGGCTTCTGATCAGGATCTACACTGTTTTTCATTCAGTTAGCAAATTGAAATGATAACATATCAAGTAATTTGATTGGTTAATAGTCAGAATTAGGTGTGGTAAAATTAAATATTAACCCATTTATACCGGAAACCCCAAAACGGGTACGCTGGCAAACAGTGCAGGCCCAGATCAGACGCCGCAGAACGCGGCGTCTGATCAGGGCCAACACTGTTTGCAAAAAGTTCAGCTATTTTCCAAATAAATTTTGAAGAAAACACAACCTGAAATCCCTAAATCTCGAAATGGACTCCTGCCATATATAAGGATGAAGATTCGATTTGGTACAAAAAGGGTAAAGCAGAATAATTCATTGCCGGTCTAACATCCATAGGATACTGAGATGTTTCTTCTCTCTTCAATAGGCTTATAAAGCACGGTACATGTATGCAGACAGTGGCACACAATGATAATAATAATAAGAAGAATAAAAGTAGTAGACTTTTCCCGTTTACCAAGGCTTTCCGCCTTACCGCTGTTAAATTCCAATTCAGATAATGGTTACGGTAGTAGTAGTAGTAGTAGTAGTAGTAGTAGTAGTAGTAGTAGTGGTTGTTGTAATCATAAAAAAATCATAACAGCAACAATCATGGTAATAGAGGTAGTTGCAACTGTCGAACATCCATCATTTGCAGGAATATAGTCTTTGGAACATACCTCTGCAGTATTTATAGATATGGTAGTGGAAGTTGTTGTTTGTCTTAACAAAAAAAACAATAATGATAATAATATTAATGATAATAATCGTGACAGCGGATGTTACTCCATATCGATCGTAATTCAAGATCTTGAAACATTGCAAATACATGTATGTGTTGACTATTGTGGTTGAATAACATCGATGGTAATGATAGTAACGGTGATGATAGTGGTAGCTGATGTTGCTTCAGATCTTAGTTCACGATCTTGAAACAGTGCAAATATAAGTGGTAGTTGTAATTCATTTATACCGATGGTAATTATAGTAATGCTAATGATAATGGTAGTTGGTGTTGCTTTTTTACGGTCCTTTCAAGATTATTTCACTCATGTCGAGCCGATCGTTAATCAGAGGTGGGCGAAAACCGGAGTACTCGGAGAAAAACCACCTGACCTTCCGTTGCAGAACTTGGCGTCTCACATGTGACCCGAGCGAGGCTCGACCCCATAGCGGTGAGAGACCTAATGTTTAAGAGTCAGCGCCCACGGAGGTCCGTAGTTGATGTTGCTTCAAATCGATCTTTGTTCAGGATCTTTAACCCTATCTTTCTCCTTGTATATAGCAGGAGTCCATTTCAAAATTTAACGGTGTCAGATTGTGGTTTTCTTCAAAATTTGTTAGAAAATCGGCCGAACTTTTTGCAAATAGTGTAGGCCCTGATCAGAAGCCGCGTTCTGTGGCGTCTGATCTGGGCCTGCACTGTTTGCCAGGGTACCCGTTTTGGGGTTTCTGGTACTAAATGGGTTAAACATTGCAAATAGTAGTGGTAGCTGTTGTTGATCAATAAAAACGAAGATAATGATATTGATGATAATGTTAGCGGTAGCTGATGTTGCTTCAGATCTATCTTAGTTCAAGATCAACATTGCAAATAGTTGCTGGTCAGTAGCAACGATGATAATGATAGTAATGATGATAGCTGATTTTGTTTCAAATCGATCTTAGTTCAAGATCTTGAAACATTGTAATTAGTGGTGGTAGTAATAATAATAATAATAATAATAATAATAATAAGAAGAAGAAGAAGAAGAAGAAGAAGAAGAAGAAGAAGAAGAAGAAGAAAAAAGATTTTGTTCCGCATTTTTAGGTCATCAATTTTCTTCTTTTCAATTGTATCGACAAAATCAGTCATTTAAACAAAGTTCATTCATGAGGTAAATCGAAAAAGATCAAAACGCAAAAATACATGAAAAATAAAGAAGAATGTAATTTTTTTTTTTTTTTGTATATTTACCTGAAACATTAATTTCCTGTTTATTTTCCAGATCCTTGTTACATTCGTATCTGTAGCTGAAGAAATGGTGTGCCCATGGGTTTATATTGGTATCCTCGCTTCAGGGGTGACAGTTGCTCGCCCGAGAGCATATCATACCATAAATTCTCAAGCCAACACTCATTTGATCGCGTGAATGCCATCGCGCAAACACTGTCACCCTCAGCTTGTTGTCACTCATTTTCTGTGAGTGACGCTAAGCCATTAATTAGGGGATAACTGTATTCAAAAATTGTCACCTGGGGTGTGTGGGTGTGGGTGTGTGTGTGTGTGGGGGGGAGTAAATCGGCGGTTTCACTGTCGGAAATTTCGTTTTACGGCGACGCGCCAGCATCGCCGTAAAACGGTATTTGCGACCGTAAAACAGGCGATTTACCTCCCCAAATAAATGACGATTTTGCAATACAGTTATCCCCTTTCTAATGTACTTTTTCGGTTGGTTTTATCAAAAACAGCATTATTTTGCACAAACGGTAACCGTTGTGAACTGCGTAAAACCAATTGCCAGCCAATGAAAAGCGACGTCACGTGATCGACAGTATATCGCAGGAAACATCGCCTTACATATGAAAGTGCATCGGAATCGAAATTCTAATGCACCTGCATATGTACAAGACGTCTGATTGGACAACGTCAAAATTTGCGACGGTATCTGTCGGAAACCCGAATTCGTGTAACGTTTTACATAGCCCGAGCAAAATAGGACACTTTTTTTTAAAGAAAACATCCGAATAAGTGCATCAGATTGTGGATAACTGCATTGAAAATTGTCATTTGAGGAAGTAAATCGTCGGTTTAAAAGTCGCAAATTCCGTTTTATGGCTCCGCTGATGCGTTGCCGTAAAACTAGAACCGCCCAATACATCCCCGAAAAAACAATACCCCCTAACTGGCTTCTAGCCGCGATTTGGACGGCGTCTTAGACCTGGCCCCGAGGTTATAAAACTTTTTTCATGCTCAACTCAGCTGAGCATGTTATTTAAAATGCTCATAAATATTAAAATACAAACAAAACAGGCAATAATTTCCCTGCTCAGATCAGCACAGAATGTCACTTATCCTGCTGATAAATTAAAAAAAAGCATTGGCATTGTAAAGGTGCATTATTGAGCTATCGGTAAAAAATGCTTCCAAAAATAAAATACATATAGCCGGTATTTTTCTTTAAAACAATACAAATGAATGCATTTTATGCAAAAATGCGAACAATTATGATGACAGGTAAACAAGTTTGAGAGGGATTCCCTAACTAGGTTTCGAACACTAGTTAGATCTATTTTTAGTTCGTGACAAAAATAGAATCCCCATATATGACGTTATGCGACGTTCATTTTAGCTTTATTTGCTGGCCATGCCTGAATCGGAAAAATATGACGCTGAATACCATGCCATAAGTAACGACACACAGAGACGATACTGTCGCCATGCATGTGTAAAGTGACAGATTTATTTTCAGAACAGAAATTCCGAACACATGTTCTGAGCGAAGGGTAAAAACCATTTTCACAAGGTTCTGAAGCTGTATTTGGCTCCAAAAGTGTACACATGACAAAGGAGTATGAATTGAAGATAAAAAACAGAAAAAAATTGAGACCCGGTAGCTCAATAATGCACCTTTAAAATTTATGAACAGGATAAATTTAATGCCCAAGTGAGTTGATCATGAAAAAAGTTTTATAACCTCTGGGCCTGGATTCCAAAATATGAATTTTTAAAAGCTAGTACACATTTATTTATTTTTGTAACAGAATTTAAAATAGCTAAAAAAATAGTGACCATGTTAAGAAACTCAGAAAAGATATCAAATTCATTATACTTTTGGCAATGGTAAGCGTTTAGATTATACTCTATTTCAGTTAACCACTGTTTTAACCCTTTTTGTACCAAATGGAATCTTCCTCTTTATATATAGCAGGAGTCCACTTCAAAGTTTAGGAGTGTCAGGTTGTGTTTTCTTCAAAATTGATTTGGAAAATGGCTGAACTTTTAGCAAACAGTGGCCCTGATCAAACGCCGCGTTCTGTGGCATCTGATCTGGGCCTGTACTGTTTGCCAGGGTTTTGGGGTTTCTGGTACTAAATGGGTTAAACCCTATTTCGATTCCCCCAAAGTTGATTGTATTATTCTGTTTCACCCTACCCAATAATAATAATAATAATAATAATAATAATAATAATAATAATAATAATAATAATAATACATGAAATACATGAAATTGCTTGAAAGTTCGCATCAATATGTGCAAAAGTGTTTCTCAAAATAAACATTATTTCAGGAAATCTGTGGTTTTAGCCTGGTACAGAAATTCTGTTCTTACCCTGATGTCCTAACCCAGGCAAACTATGTCAGTAAAGTCCGCTAAAAATAAAACGTAAAATACATTTTGGGTGGTGTTGTGCAAGAAAAAGAATCTGATATGGGGTTCTGTTATGGATGACCGTTTCCAACCCTCGGGATGACCGAGCTGAGCGGAACCTCGGCATAGCCTCGGTTCCGCTCGCTCGGCCATCCCTCGGGTTGGAAACGCCCGTCTATAACAGAACCCAGGCTATATCAGATTCTTATAATCCTTATAATGACCCTTTGTGGATCGGTTTCGTACATTCGACATAATTTCAGGCTATTACGAGCTCTATAAAAGTCTACTTTGGTAATCACAGGCAATATATTCAATCAAAAGGCAAGGTATACACCCCACAACTTCAAATTGTCGAGTGCACATGTTCTTCCGGACTAGACAAGTTGTGTTAAACAAGTGTTTCACATCGCATCCATGGAAACACCCATGCTAGAAAAAAAACAAACAAAAAAAAAAAAAAAAAAAAAAAACAGGCAAAGTGGTGTGAGTCAGGCTGTCCAACGTATATAAGCCTTTTAGTTTCATTGGGCATGCAGCAGGGCTTGAGAAGTCATTTCATCTCCATGTTGAATTGGAAGCAACGTCTTGAAGAAAATGACCTCAATAGTGTTGACGGGGAGGTTCAACCACCATTCAAACAACAAAACTATTCCAACTAATATTAAGGCACGGACAAACGTTCAGGGAAAGTAACTCTTTCAACAATAGTTTTGTCTCTCCTACAACAGATCCCTACATCACGGAGTACCCGGATAAAAACCACCTGACCTTCCCGTCTCACATGTGACCCGAGCCAGGCGGAAATAGTCCTAATGATTAAGAGTCCGCGCTCTTATCCACTAGGCCAGGGTGGTTCGTATCAATAGGGGTTACTCGGAAAGGTTTCTTTTAAGAGCAGATCCTTTTATTTCAGAAGGATCCAGTTCATAAGAAAGCAAAAATGTACAGTTTCAAAAGCTGCCGCCCTTTTAAAATGGCGACCATGATACCTGCTCATCACGATAACACCTCCGTGAGATCTCAAAAATGTTTTTTTTGTTGTTGTTGTTTTTTTTTTGTTTTTTTTTTTTCTGACGAAAATTTGTGATATTTTCCTTGTTTATACTTCAAACTTAGGTTGCAGGTGCTCGTTAGAACCGCCTCGTTGAGGCGGTTCAAACGAGTACCGCAACCTGTGTCTTGGAGATAGTGCATGTATACTCCTGTAAACGCCAGTTTTCGCTATATAAAATGGATTTAGAGAGGGGTTCATTCCACGGTCTTTCATTGCACGCACAGAAGGGAGACAGACTCTATGGGTGCATGCGTGCGTGAGAGAGAGAGAGAGAGAGAGAGAGAGAGAGAGAGAGAGGGAGAGAGAGAGAGAGAGAGAGAGAGACTCACCGATTTTACCAACAAGTCCATGTGAACTGATCCATCTACGGGATATAGTGATATTTAATATATCGCGCAGGTCATTCTTTCCGAGTAATGAACCATAGAGTAAAAAAAAAAAAAAAAAAAAAAAAAACAGTTTACTGCCGTTTAATAGCAATTCACCTTTTTCAGTGAACATCAGGCTTGACATTTCACGTGAACCACCTTTCAGCAGATGATTCGCATGAAATGGCAAGTCTGATTTTATTCTGAAAAATATGGAAAATGAATGTCATTTGCTATACCATTTGTCCTTGTGCTGTAAGGATTGTCTACATAATGTACGGGGGCGGTTGGGTGAGGCTCTTGGTACAATTCATATTGGATGCAGAAGGACGGGTAGGGGGTCATGTTATTTCTTCTGTTTCTTCACTTCGATTTATATACATGTATTCCCCTTACTCCGGCCCCCGCCCATAGGGGCTTGAAGAATTATATGGGCTGCATGATGCTTCCACACAGAGCTAAATCCGACCCGCACACGAGTACTGGTAAACCGCTTAGAGGATCTAAGCCTGCCCAGGCAAAGCGGTGCGAGTCGGACCGCCCATGCTTATAAACCCTATTGTTTTCATTGGGCAACAGGGCTTGAGATGTCATTTCATCTGAATGTCGGGTAAAAGTCCCAAAAATTGGAAGCAACCTTATCCAAAATGACCTGTACAGTGTTGACGGGGACGTTAAACCTGAAGTCAAACAAACAAAACAAACAAACAAATGAATATAATTTGCTATACAACTTTTGAGGGCCACAAGGGAGATTAGTTTTGTACTAATTGTGTGTTACTCTCTTGAAATAAAAACTTTATTATTATTATCATTATCATTATTATTATTATTTTACTTGTCCTGTAAGGATTATTTAATTTACATACGGGGATGGTTGGGTGAGGCTCTTGCGTTACTTGGGCGTCCAATTGATAGTGGCTGCAGCAGGACGGGTAGGGGGTGGGGGTAATGTACAGTGAAATTCCGCTATTAAGAACACCTAAAATTAAGACAACGTTTGCTTTTAAACGCATATTTAGAAGTTTTCAGACCATTGTCTTTGTATTTGTAACATCCAGTGTGCTGTAGCGGTAGACCACATTTTGAACTGTTCAAAAGTGGTCTTAAAGACCACTTTTGAACAGTTCCAAAGGTGGTCTTAATATAGGAACTTTACCGTATTCCTCTTAATCCCCATGTCCCTCACTTTCTCTACTATCTCTCCTATCTCTTTTCTCCTTTTCTCTGGGAGACGACTAAAAATTGCAACAAGGACTGACGTGTCGTTAAACCCCAAACAACATTAATAAGCCAGCGCACAACAAAACCTACAATAAGGCATGTGCGCCTATCGAAGACACAGATCAGCCTGCGCATCCATATAGTATAGCCAGAGACCTCTTGCTGCATGAAGGAGCATTGGGCCCTTAGCTAGCCCTAGAGCGCACAAAGAATACTCTGATCAGATTGCACAGATTGCGGATGCGCAGGCTGATCTGAGTCTTCGTTGGGCGCACATGCCTAATTGTAGTTTTTGTCTTGGGCTGGCTTATTTGATATTAATTTTTAAGTTTTATTTGAATTTAGAAACACCTGAAACGATACTAGCCTGCAAAAATAAAAAAAAACAGGGCTAAAATTTCATTATGATAAAATATTCATATGAGCTATCTTTCGGGACCATTAACTGATGTTGTGGTTCGATCGTTTATCAATCGACCCAAAGTTACTAACTGCATAAGCTTCCCGCTTGTTTTTGTCCACGTGACTATTGATGACCTTGTACAAAATCCAGATCAGCTAGCGCTAGTCTTCTACTTGTGACGTCGGAATGCTGTGTAAAAATTGAGCTCGTGCCCTGGGTAATTGGCAACAGTGCAGATCCAAATCAGTCGCCACATAACGCGGCGTCTGATCAGGATCTACACTGTTTGCCTAAAGTAATGAAATTAAGCGTGAAACGAAACAGTTTAAGTCTAAGTTCAGGACTATTTTCCCAACCTACACTCAGAGACAATCGACCCACCATTACACTCAGTGCTTTAATTTGATTGTGAAATTGTGATACTTTCCTGATCTGGTCTCCAAATGTATCGGTCCCCATGACTCAGTTGGATGCCCCTACCACCTTGACCAGGAGGTCGTGGGTTCGATCCCAGCCAGGTACGGCATGGATCTTTAGTGGAGATTGATCATGAAATATTTTCTACGTAAATTCTCTCCCATGCGGCTGATTCAAGAAGCGCAGCGGTCATTTGTTCTCTGAAACCAGTAAGGTTAGAACCGGTTCGATATGACCTTAATAGTGCTGACCTCCATATAAAGTGATTTATGACTCTAGAATGGCAAAGTTAGGTCAACAGAGGAGCTGGTCGGAAATCAGAGCGCCGACTTTAGGGCTTAATCCAGAGCTCTGAATTCAGCCCAACAGTCTGGCCCCGAGGTTATAAAAATAATTCATGCTCAACTTAACTGAGCATGCAATTTGTCCTGCTCATAAATTTGAAAATGCCTGCTGGCATTTTCAAATTTATGCGCAGAACAATTAGCATTATGTGCTGATCTGAGAATAAAAATTGCCTCTTTCATTTGTATTTTAATACATGTATTTATTAGCATAATACATTTCATGCTCATCTAAGTTGAGCATGAAAATAAGTTTTTTAACCTTGAACCCTGGATTCAAATGCCGAATTCGGAGCTGAACCAAGACCTGACCCCGAGGTTATAAAACATTTTTCATGCTCAACTCAGCTGAGCATGAAATTTGTAATGCTCATAAATATTAAATTACAAATGAAAGAGGCATTTTTATTCTCAGATCAGCACAGATTGGTATTTGTCCTGCTCATAAATTTGTTGCATATTCAAATTTATAAGCAGGACAAATTATTACATGCTCAGTTGAGTTGAGCATGAAAAATTTTATAACCTCGGGCTCTGCTGGATTCTGAGCTTTGGATTGAAATGCCGAATTCAGAGCTGAACCCAGAGCTGGACTGAATTCAAATGCCGAATTCAGAGTTGAACACAACTCGAGACCGAGGGTTACTAAGGCTATGAAACTGTGTTCGAGATAGGTATAATTCGAGAAAACGAGGGTTATTAAGGCCATGAAACTGTGTTCGTCTGTTTGACACAGGGGTAATTCGAGATACCAAGTGTTACTAAGGCCATGAAACTGTGTTCGAGATAGCGGTAGTTCGAGACACATAGGGTTACTAAGGCCATGAAACTGTTCAAGACAGGGTAATTCGAGACACCGAGGGTTACTCAGGCCATGAACTATGTTCGAGACAGGGATAATTCGAGACACCAAGTGTTATCTAGGCCATGAAACTATGTTCGAGACAGGGATAATTCGAGCCACCGAGGGTTACTAAGGCCATGAAACTGTGTTTGAGACAGAGTCACCGAAGGTTAATAAGGCTGTGAGACCGTTCGAGACAGGGATAGTTCGAGTCACCGATGGTAGATAAGGCTATCATGATTAAGCAAGAAGTCCAAATTGGCAAATAGTGTAGACCCTGATTAGGAGCAGTCTGATATGGGTCTGCAGTATTTGCTTAGGCCTATCTGTCCCAATACTTAGTACCATTACTGTAAGGACTTATGGAGACAGAACGTCAATATTAAGACTCGCCCAAACGTTTGGAAGCCCGAAATCGAAACCACGACCACGAACCCTTGTTTATGAGGCGAGTAGCTTTACCCCAACACCACTGAGCCTTCTAGATGCATACGATGGTCGGATGGTGTGAAAACATGGGTTTACATAAATAAAGCAACACATATGAAAATGAAAAATCATTTTTTTATTATTATTATTTCATTCAATAACAGATACACGTAACACTGTCCAGTGGACCCTATATTCTTAAATGAGAATCATCAGCCTCGCTGGCTCAGTCAGATACGCATCTGATTAATGATCAGGCGGTCAAGGGTTCAATACCCGTCAGATCCGACAAGACTTATCATTATTTCGCTTTAGCTGATTCAAGAATGTCAGCGAAAGAATGGGCTCTGTACTAGTCAAGCCTGCACAGGAAACTATGGTTAAATAAACCAGCCGAGTCGGCATGACCTAAATTGTATTGTCAAGGCCGTTTAACCTTAAACTAAACCAAAAAAATGAGCCGCGCCATGGAAAAAAAGTCTTCGAGCACGCCGCAGTGCGCCCAGCGAAGACTCAGGTCAGCCTGCGCATGCGCGCTGGCTGACCTGAGACTTCGATGGGCGCTTTATAGATGGACATAAACCCAAAGTCTCTGTATACACAGTTTATAGCATGTGTTCTGACGGTGAAAGTGAGCAGGCTGGTCTGATCCGTTGATGAGCATACGCGCCGGAAGACACCTTCTACCCTTGCCGCGGCCCCAATATTGTGATTAGCTACAAGTTTTCATATCGGTTTTACTATCCACAACACTTGCAGAAAACGAATAAATAAACGATAAATAAAATGTTGTTCCAAAACGGCTCTCTCTCTCTCTCTTGGCCCAGATAACACTAGGCATAGGTCAAGTCTCTCTCTCTCTCTCTCTCTCTCTCTCTCTCTCTCTCTCTCTCTCTCTCTCTCTCTCTCTCTCTCTGTTTCGTTTGGTCTGGAATTTATGGCCCAGACAACACTAGATATAGGTCAAGTCGAAAAGCAATATATATAGACTAAAGTATGATTTTAATGATGAAAAAAAAAATTACCTGCAATTTCAAAAATGATATGCAACAATATAACAATTAAAAATATGCATTGTATATGTTTGGGTAGAATCATCAGAATTAACAAAAGACCTGGTCAAAACATAATGAATATAAAAAATAACGATGATATAGAGGATCTTACATGAGTGTTCATGTATTATTGAATTTATGAAATGAGTCGAGGAAAAGGGATAAATGCGAGAAAGCCGATCATTTTATCCCTTTTTCTCAACAAGTTTAATGAACTCAATTATACATGAGCACGAATGCAAGATTCTATTTATCACATGACATTAAAAACGCATTTTATTCACGAATTGTTTACAAAAATGTCAATATTCCGCCATTAGAAAACGCGATATCGTTAAGAGCGTCGTACATGTAACATTACGGGGCGTATCTAACAAATTTGCACATTTAATTCACTAGTGGATTATCAAATTTATTACATGGCGTTATTACACTCTCAGACGCGACGTCATATGATAAAATAATAATAATAACGGTATATGTAAATTAATACCAATTACTTATATAAAGTTTTGTTTGTTTGTTTGATTTGAGGTTTAACGTCCCCGTCAACACCGTAAAGTACATACATCTAGTGAAGTCTCTATTCTGATACCATTTTAACATTATACATAAACCGCTTTATAACATGGTTTGGTATATAACACGATCTGGGATATAACACGGTTTGGGATTTAACACGGTTAAAAGCCGTATCGCAAAACTGTACATTCCGCTTTTACGACTACTTAAAATTAAAACAAATTATGCTTTTACAAGCATATTTAGAAGGTTTTAGTTATATTTTCTTTGTGTTTTCTACATCCAGTATACTCTAGTAGAAGACCACCTTTTGGACTGTTCAAAAGTGATCTAAAAGACCACCTTTGGGACTGTTCAAAAATGGTCTAAAGACCATTTTTGAACAGTCCCAAAGGTGGTCTTAATAAAGGAATTATACTACATATCGAAAAAATAACAATAAATTGTCATTATCTATATACCTAGATTATACACATTTTGTTTTGATATAACACAGGTGTTTAATTAACACGGTTACTGCTATGGACCCAAACAATAGTGTGATAAATAGGTGGTCGTATAATTTTTAGAGCATTTATATGGATTAAACAGGATCTAACCGATCAATAATCTACATGTATTGTCTCTGTCAAAAACTCATAGGCTATTTTATTTTATACTTAGCAGTGAAATAGAGGAGCTTACATGAGTTCTCATGTATTATTCAATTTATTAAACGAGTTGAGGAAAAGAGATAAAATGCGAGGCTTTGTCGAGCATTGTATCTCTTTTCTTCAACGAGTTTGATAAATTCAATAATACATTAGCACGAATTCAAAGATTCTATTTATCATATGACATTTAAAACGCATTTTATTCACGATTGTTTACAAAAATGTCAATATTCCGCCGTTAGTAAATGCGACGTCGTTAAGGACGCCGTACATGTAACCTTACGGGACGTATCTAGCTAATTTGCATATTTAATCCACTATAGTGGATTAACGAAAATATTACATGGCGTTATTACACTCTCAGACGCGACGTCATATGATAAATCAATGCACATCTGGAACCAATAAATAAGATATGTTCACACTATGAAAAGATATTGTGAAAAATAACATGGCCATGTTTTTTTTGTTTTTTTTTTGTTTTTTCACAGAAGCAGCCCGAATATTCTTTTTTTTGGTACAAAATAAAAAGAAAATTTACTAAAGATACTTTGTTTTCGATACATACCAAAACATGTGTCGTCTCGTGTGTTGAAAACATCAGAATTTTCACTCGTGCTCTGCATTCAATAGAATTCTGGTGTTTTCAACACGCTCGATTAAATATTTTTGGGATTCATCACAAAAAATAAATATCTTCTATTTATTGCACTGCCTTCATCATGAAAACAATCCTATATAATTTTGATCCCCTTATAATGTAAAACTTGGGTTTACAGGGTAAACCTTATTTTTATACTTCTGCTCTAAAATGTAGAGTGTAGGTACTCGTTTTTGTTTGTTTGATTTGAGGTTTAATGTCACCGTCAACACTGTAAAGGTCATTTTGGAGACGTTGCTTCCAATTTTGTGGGACTTTTACCCGACAAATTTAGATGAAATGACATCTCAAGCCCTGCCGTCCAATGAAACCAATAGGGTTTATAAGCATGGACGGGCCGACTCGCACTGCTTTGCGGCCTGGGCAGGCTTAGATACTCTAAGCGGTTTACCAGTACTCGTTTGTGGGTCGGTTTCAGCTCTAGACGGAAGCATCATGCAGCCCATATATTTCTTCAAGCCCCGATGGGCGGGGGCCAGGGTACTCGTTAGAACCGCCTCGAGAGGCGGTTCTAACGAGTACCCACGATATGTATTTTGAGCAGAAATAAGAAAAATGGAAGAGTCTATTTGCAGTCAACTGCAAATAGCCAAAAAACGTTAAAATGGCTATTTGCAGTCAACTGCAAATAGCCAAAAAACGTCAAAATGGCTATTTGCAGTCAACTGCAAATAGCCAGAAAACGTTAAAATGGCTATTTGCAGTCAACTGCAGATAGCCAAAAAACGTTAAAATGGCTATTTGCAGTCAACTGCAAATAGCCAAAAAACGTTAAAATGGCTATTTGCAGTCATTTTATATTCCTGCCATTTACACGTGCGCCCATCGAAATTCAGATCAGTCTGCGCATCCGCGCTGTCTATTCATAGTCTTCGTTGTGTGCTCTTCGCATCAGGTTAACAAGTCCATGAAATTATGGCTCCTCTAAGCCCAACTTTATATAGAGAAAAGCGGGGTTTAAGGGGTAATTATTACCATTCCTTATTTTGGTGCAAACACATAGATTGTGGGTACACGATAGAACCGCCTCATTGAGTCTGTTCTAACGAGCACATTCAATCTATGTTTAGACTAGAAATAAGGAAAATATACATCATTTTTGGCTGACAGTGGCCCAAGGAACATTTCTGTGAAATTATATCAAAATCTATCTAGCTATTTAGGAACTTATGTCATTTTAAGGGTTATATATTTTTTCTGGATTGGAAAATTGTCAGAGTGGCACTCATGGAAATTCCTTCAAAATCGTTTTTCTTGGGGGGGGGGGGGGGGGGGGGGTGGGGGGGGGGGGGGAAGAAGTCAGCGCTGACTTGTATGTCACTATCTGGGCACCTGTCAGGACCTAGTGCACCAGACGGAAATGAATAGGCTCATTTTAACTAACTAACACTAATTCATGGTGACAAGGAGGGGGGCGGTATCCATCCATTTGACAATACAGAGCTGACTTGTATGTCACTATCTGGGCGCCTTGTGGACATTGAGGGTCAGGTCCTAGTGCACCAGACGGAGATGAACAGGCTCAGTCTAACTAACAATGCCTCATGCTGAAGGTGAAAGCGGGGTGGGGGTGGATCCCTTTGACGATACAGAGCTGACTTTGTATGTCACTATCTGGGTATCTTGTGGACACATTGAGGGTCAGGTCCTAGTTACAGGCTCAGTCTAACAAACAATTACTCTTGATGTGTTTGTGGGGGGAGGGGGGGGGAGTGGGGTGGATCACTTTGACAATACAGAGCTTACTTGTATGTCACCATCAGGGTACCTTGTGACATTGAGGGTCAGGTCCTACTGCACCAGACAGAGATGAACGGGCTCAGTCTTACTAACAATGACGCATGGTGTGTGGGGTGGGGGTGGGTGGAACCCTTTGACGATAAAGAGCTGGCCTGTATGATAATTGGACCAAAACTGTGGCCTCTAGAGTGTTAACAATGTTTTGTTTTGATTTGATCTGCTGACCTACTTTTTGACCCAACAGTACCCATATTCGAACCTAACCTAGATATTGTTATGATGATCATTCTGAACAAGTTGATGATTGGACCAAAACTGTGGCCTCTAGAGTGTTAACGAGATTTTTTCTTCGATTTTACCTACT
Organism: Lucinisca nassula; assembly: GCA_963580285.1. Lineage (NCBI taxonomy): Eukaryota > Metazoa > Mollusca > Bivalvia > Lucinida > Lucinidae > Lucinisca > Lucinisca nassula. The sequence continues at coordinate 37,315,495 of OY757019.1, forward strand.
GACCTACGTTTTGACCCGACATAACCCATATTCGAACTTGACCTAGATATTATTATGATGATCATTCTGGGCAAGTCGAATGATATTTGGACCAAAACTGTGGCCTCTAGAGTATTAACAAAGTTTTTCTATGATTTGATCTGATGGCCTACTCTTTGACCCAACAGGACCCATATTCGAACCTAACCTAGATATTGTTATGATGATCATTCTGAGCAAGACTGATGATGATTGGACCAAAACTGTGGCCTCTAGAGTGTTAACAAGGTTTTTCTATGATTTGACCTTCTAACCGACTTTTAAGCCTGACATAACCCATTTTCGAACTTGACGTAGGTTTTGTCGAGATGATCATTCTGAGCATGTTTGGTGAGGATTGGACTCAAATTGTGGCCTCTAGAGTGTTAACAGGGGTTTTCTATCATTTGACGTTTTGACCTACTTTTTGACCCGACATGACCCATAGTCAAACCCTACCGAGATATTGTCATGATAATCATTCTGATCATGATTGGACTAAACCTGTGGCCTCTAGAGTGTTAACAGGCCCCCGCACACAGGGGCTTGAAGAAATATATGGGCTGCATGATGCTTCCATGCGGAGCTGAATCCGGCCCGCACACTAGTACTGGTAAACCGTTTAGAGGGTCTAAGCCTGTCCAGGGACCGCGGTGCGAGGCGGACCGCCCATGCTAATAAACCCTATTGGCTTCATTGGGCGACAGGGCTTGAGATGTCAATTCATCTCAATGTCGGGTAAAGGTCCCTCAAAATTGGAAGCAACGTCTCCAAAATGACCTTTACAGTGTTGATGGGGACGTTAAATCTAAAATCAAACAAACAGAAATCTAGAGTGTTAACAAGAAAAGTTTACGGACGACGGACGACGGACGACGACGCCGGACATCTCAGTCACAAAAGCTCACCATGACCATGACCTTCGGTCAGGTGAGCTAAAAATCTAAGCTCTCGGCCTTATGGTTTCCGAGAAGAAGATTTTTTAGTTTTTTTCCAGTATAAGTCAATAGGAGCCAATGAGCCCTGAGGCGTGTCCAATTTTGTCCCAAAGGGCATGTTTGGCAGGATTTATGTAGGCGACCATTTTATGTTGCTGTATACAGTAGAACTTCGATGGCTCGAACACCGAAGGCTCGTTTACCATGGATGTGTCGAACCCATTCTTGAGCCCCTAGCGAAATCCTCTACATAAGAAATAGTGGGGGACAATTAAGGAGATTTTAGTCTTTTATCTTGCAAATGTATGCTGTGTGTACTCATTAGAATCTCCTCGATGAGGCGATTCTAATGAGTACACACAGCATGCATTTTCATTATAGAACACCGAAAAGATGTCTAAAAGTATCTGGTTATGCCTCCTGACAGTAACCCTCAGTGGCTCGAACTACCGCTGTCTCGAACAGATTTTTGAGGTCTCAAAGGTGTTCGAGCCGTACTAAATATCTGAGGTCTGTACTTCATGGTTTCAGAGAAGAAGATTTTGAAGCTTTTTTCCATTATAAGTTTATTGGGAACAAGGGGCCACAGGATTTGGCCACTTTTGATCCAAGGGGCATGATTGGCAGGATTCATGTAGGCGACTACTCGACTTTGCTACATACTAAATACCTAAGCTCTGGGCCTTATGGTTTCAGGGAAGAAGATTTCTGATTTATTTTTTTCAATTTTAAGTTGTTTTTTAAGTTGTTTAGTGTATGGTAGCTACTAGGCCCTTGGGCGTAGCCAATTTTGACCCAAGGGGCACTGGCAACGCTGTATCATTTCGCTATCGTACAAGCCCATACAGTAGCAGAATTTATTTTCTTTCAGTGTAATTTGTTTCTTTTTCTTCCAGTTTGTATTGATACAATATTTATCTTACTTCTAGTCAAAACATATATTGTGGGTCCTTATTAGAGCCGCCTCGCCGAGGCGGTTCTAACGAGTTCCTAGAATTTTATGTTTTGAGCAGGAGTATGAAAGATATCAAAATTTAGTACATGTATCTGAAAACTTCCACTTTTTGGTGGTAAAAGTTTCACTATATGTGTGATATAAACGTGCATGTCAAAATTCAAATTCTGTAAATAATAATAAGCCAGTCCATGTTGTATGATAAATCTTTTCTTTCGGTGTTTTTTATGGGTCACATAGGAAAATAGAAAACTCTTTATGCATAATCAGTACATGGTATTTGAGCAGGTCTTCGCAAAGACAGTTTTTCTCATGGTGTGGTTCATTATACAATTGTGTTTGTATAAAGGCGTGTGGAGACCCCCGGGGGCTGTAATGTTGACCGCATATCTATTGTAATCCTATTGAAAGATATTATATCCTATTGATGACATTTATTAATTCAACCCTTGAGGTGCTAAGAAAAACTGCATCTGAAAATGTCGTCTGCGTATCTCATCTATTCCACATGTTTGCTGTCCAAAAGAATATTTAGGCATACAAGCGAACAGTGTGGACCCCGATCAGATTGTTCCCAGCAGTTTGATCTGGATCCACACTGTTTTCAACAATAACTTATTAATGTAATCAGCACACAGCAACTCAGATGACAATTGTTGTGATTGGCATCTTAAGGGGTTAAAACAGTCGAGAAAAATATAATGACACAACGAGTGAATATTGCCCCTACAAATTAAAACAAAGACTTTAAATTTTCAGTGACAACTGATATCATTCAGTATATGCAACCCATACATTATTTTTTTTAAAAAAAGGGTTTTCTGCATTCTATTCACAAATTCATAACAAACACTGCAGATCCTGATCAGATGACTTCCTGATCTGAATCGACATTGTTTGCAAAGGAAGCGTTTGTCTTAAAAAGCATTATAAGTGTTAAATACCACAACAATTACAATTATTTTAGCCACGCCCATTGCGAATATCAAAGAATGACATTACTCCATTTACTGTATTTATTCAGTTCACTTCTTCATGACAAACACTGTAGATCCTGATCAGATGGCTTCCTGATCTGAATATATATTGTTTGCAAAGGTAGAGCTGACTTGTCCAGCATGGTAATGGTTAAATACCACACCACGCCCGTTCATTTTATAGTGAGTGTTTGCCACTACGTTGCATCGACGTTACTAAGACGTTACCGGCACATTGAGTGCCTGGTGTACGCCATGCAGCGCATTCTATTTCTCCAAGCCCCGATTGGGCGGGGGCGGATCATTTGTTTGTTTGAATTGAGGTTTAACGTCCCCATCAACACCATTTAGGTCATTTTGGAGGCGTTGCTTCCAATTTTGTGGGACTTTTACCCGGCGACATTGAAATGAAATGACAACTCAAGTCCTGCCGACCAATGAAACCAAAAGGCTTATATGCATTGGACGGTCTCATTCAGTGAGTAATTTTGTGTCCTGTCCCTAAGAAAGGGAGGAAAGGGATAGAAGAGATAGCAGAGATGAAAATGAGAGACGGGTGAGTAAGAGGAAAACGAATGGAAGTGTACAAACAGAAGAAATAACATCATCAGAAGAAATAACATCACCCCCTCTCTACCATTATCTTAACCAACTGTAAGCCAATATCAGATGGACGCCCAGCTGAGTGACGCAAAACACACGTCACCTTTGCACCCCCCCCCCCCCCCGATCCCCCACTCCCCAGCAACCTCTCATGGGCTTTACAAATTAGATATTTCATTAAATAAGCAGAGAACATTGCTAAACAGTGAAAAGAAAAAGTAAACAATATGTGATTTAAAACTATAGGTGTCATGTGTTCACACAAAATATAGACTCTATATAGCCATTTTATAGTCCCCGGCCATCGGGGCTTGGAGAAATAGATTGGCTGCATAATGCTTCCATCCAGAGCAGAAACTGCCTGCACATGAGTACTGGTAAACCGTTTAGAAGAGCTAAGCCTGCTAAGGCCAAGTGGTGCGAGTCGGTGCGTCCTAGGCACAATAGGTGTCATAGGCTTGAGATGTCTTTACGTCTCAATCTGTGGATAAAGTCGCACAAAAATGGAAGTGACGTCTCTAAAATGTCCTAAATAATGTTGCAGAGCACGTAAAACATCAAATCAAACAAACATAACCATTAATGATTAAGAGTCAGAGCTCTAATAAACTAACGAAGCCGCAGAGGCCCGTTCCATTTTAAAATATTTTGAACATCTCCAGGTGACCTTTCTAACGTTAATAGAATGACTGCAAATAGCCATTTTAACGTTTTCTGGCTATTTGCAGTTGACTGCAAATAGCCATTTTAACGTTTTTTGGCTATCTGCAGTTGACTGCAAATAGCCATTTTAACGTTTTCTGGCTATTTGCAGTTGACTGCAAATAGCCATTTTAACGTTTTTTGGCTATTTGCAGTTGACTATTTTTTCATCTTAAAAATTTCGTTTTTTTCGGCGGTAAAATTACAATGCATTTGTATAGGCGTATTTTCGTAATGGGATGGTGCCTCAGCTGTTACATACTGGTATATGAACTTTCTAAGAGTATTAATATGTTTCTGGGAAAGTCTTAAGTTCTCCAAATATTGCAGAAAATATGATATAGTATTAAGCATTGGAATCTACAGCACATGTGTTCAGAAACAGTAAGCTTAACCCAAAACATGTCATCTTGGCCCCCGCCTATCGGGGCTTGAAGAAATAGATAGGCTGCATGATGCTTCCACGCAGAGCTGAAACCGACTGCACACGAGTACTGGTAAACAGCTTAGAGGATCTAAGCCTGCCCAGGCATAGCGGTGCGAGTCGGCCCGTCCATGCTTATAAACCCTATTGGTTTGATTGGGCGACAGGGCTTGAGATGTCATTTCATCTCAAAGTCGAGTAAAAGTCCCACAAAATTAGAAGCAACGTCTCTAAAATGACCTTTACAGTGTTGACGGTGACGTTAAACCTCAAACCATAGAAACAAAACAATAAGAACTTTCTAAGAGTATTAAGAATTTTCTGGAAAAGTCTTAAGTTCTCCAGTTATTGCAGAAAAATGATATAGTATTAAGCTTTGAATCTTCAGCACATGTGTTCAGAAACAGTAAGCTTAAACCTAAAGATCCTTAAATCCTAGCAGTTTCTGTCAGCGGCAGGGCTTGAGATTTCATTTCATCTCAATGTAGAGTAAACGAGTAAAAGTCCCACAACGTTAGAAGCAACGTCTCCAAAACGACCTAGATAGTGTTGGCGGGGACGTAAAACCTCGATTAAAAAAAAACAAAGACGTCAAATGAAACTGCATCTTAAAATCCCATCTGTTCATGCTGCATCTTCTTGCATTTTTCAAACATACTATGGCATACAAGAAAACATTGTGGATCCTGATCAGACTGCTGATCTTGGTCCACACTGTTTGCAACAACAGATGTTGTTGTTTTTTTTTTTTTTTTGTAAAATTCCTAAATAAATAAAGTAACCAACAGACGACAAAGCAGACGACAATTTTTACGATGGTTTAGCACGTGACCAGACACAGTAAGGTTAAGGTAATAAAAAAGGCCAGGGCATTCACAGGTCCTGGTACACTAGACATTCTGGGAACAGTTGTCAAGGGGTAAATATACACCTTCAGGAGAAGCAACTCTTTCAAACATAATTTTGCGCCCCTTATCAACTGGGGTCGAGTCTTAAAAGAAAGAATTTTCTCCTCAGGAGGGGTCTACTCTTAAAGGAAAGAATTTGCTCCTCAGGAGCCTATTCTTTTCTTTAAGAGTAGACCCCTTTTTTCTGTGTGACTCACTTTTTAGGACTGCGACTGATAGGATGAGCTTAAAGTTGTCTCCCTTTGAAAAAAGATGCCAAATATGACATGTGTAATGATATTGAAGGCAATCTTTTGTGTTCTATGAATTAATTTAATGTGACAATGACTCTAATATTTTTGCTTAAAAATACATCACGAAAACACGCCTATATAATTATGACCCCCTTGAACCCCACACACAAGTTTATATGGTAAAACTGGGGTTTCCGGGGTTTACCTTATTTTTCTTATTTCTGCTCTAAGATATAGATTGTGGGTACTCGTTAGAACCGCCTCGATGAGGCGGTTCTAACAAGTGCCGACAATCTATATTTTGAGCAGAAAAAAGAAAAATATCACAATTTTTCATCATAAAATTTTCATCTTTTCGGCGATAAAGGTGGCAATGTATTTGTATAGGCGCGTTTGCGTAATGAAGAACAGCTTTTGCACTGCAATTTTTTTTTCAGCAAAAATTTTAAGTGCATCAGATATTGTACTAGCTAGAATATTTAACGTTTCAGCACTAAATTAGTTTGTTAAGAACAACTGGGATACGTTTCTCTTTCTGATGGTCATGTGGTCATTTTTGGGTCGACTTTTTTGTCAATTGACCCAAAGTTACCTGGCACAAGTAGCTCTTCGGTGCTGCTGTCCACGTGACAATCGCTGATTTATATGAAATCCATGTACCAATTATTTATAGAAAATAGCTACGCTATTCTTATCGCTGAGGTCATATTGCTGCGTGAGAGGGTTATAAATAGAATCTGGACTGGAATCATGCGTTGGGTTTGGCAAACAGTGTAGGCCTAGATTACGGTGACACTGCTGGGTTGCAGTACAGGAATATTAATTACGGGTTAAACGAAACAGTCTAAGTCCAAGTTCAAGACCATTTTTGAAGCCTACACCCAGAGAAAATCGACCTACCAATGCTGTCAGTGCTTTGGTAGTGGGTCCGTTTAACCCTTATATCGCAATGTAATATTCCATCTAATGAGTTTGGAGAGGTTCATTTCCAATTATAGGCCGGGTGCCAGATTTGTCTTGTTAGCGGTAAGTTTTCCAAAAATGAATTCACTTTCAGCAAACAGTGTAGATCCAGATCATACACTGCGTTCTGTGGCGTCTGATCTGGGTCTACACTGTTTGCCAATGTCCACAAAATGGCCATTATGCATATATGGGCGAATGCTTTCAAATGCTTTTTTTCATGAATAACAATATTTAGAGGTAAATGTTAATATTATCAAATTATTAGATACATTAACAGAGACAGTAAAACTGCATTACAAAGCCAGGAAATAAACAATTTTCTTGGGGAGGGTCAGGGGCTCAGTGTTTTGAGTTTTTGGCCCAGAATTATTTCAGCAAAACGCTTGTTAAAAATATGGCAGCATTGAGAGACACAAACATGAAATATGCATTGGTTAATCCATAAATACAAACCAACATTAAAAAATACATATCAAAGAATAGCAATCAAATAAACACATATGTATGCCTATCGCTGAATAAATTAATATACAATTAACATAAAATCACGTTGCATTGATACATTGATATAGGAGAAATTTAAAAATAAATTAAGTTAGTATATTTTTATCTTTACATTAATATGCCTATGCAAAAATAATTTTCTTATTGCCAACATAATGTAGGCTTTCCAGATGTATATAAAAATAGAATATTAACCCATTTTGTACCAAATGGAATCTACCACCTTAAATATAGCATAAGTCCATTTCAAAATTTAGGGGTGTCAGGTTGTGTTTCCTTCAAAATGTATTTGGAGAATGGTTGAACTTTTTGCAAACAGGCCCTGATCAGACATTACCCATTTTAGGGTTGCCAGTACAAAATGGGTTAATGTAAGATAATTTTGCAAATTTTTTTTTTTTTTCAAAACAAGAATATATAAATAAAACAATAATTATTGTACAGAGGCATATAAATATATTAATCGCATGTACAAGGAAATACATCTACCAATACAACAAATACATGTACAAGCAAATATGGTCTGGTTTGCTCAGTAAAATACAATAAAAACAGGTTTGAATCACTTCAAACCACAAACCAAAATCTTTCTTCTATCTTGATAATCCCAATGGAACTAAACCCAGTATACGTGAGGGCGTCTTCCGAAGTATTCCAATTGTTCTTCAGCCTCCCTAAGACACCGAACATAAGAAAAATAAGGAAATCTACATCAAACGGATGGGTGGCCAGCCAACAACAAGGGGTGATGTGCATTCCGAAAAGTGCGCATTCGCGCAGCCTGATCGGTGTCATCAATGTATATTATAACCATGCCTTTTTATCGAGTTATCAAGTTTATTTCACTTACATCGAAGTAACCGTTAATCAGAGGGGATCAAAACCTGGACCACCTGGAGGGAGTCAAAAACTGGACCACCCGGAGAAAAAAAGAAAAACTGACCTTTCGCCATCGAATGTGACCCGAGCGAGGACCCGAGCTAGGCTCGAATCCACATTGGTGAGGAACCTAACGGTAAAGAGACAACAGCAATCTTCACAACTAACAACGGCACATGTATTAAGATGCCAGAATCTAGGGCAGTCTCCCTTCAAAACAAAATGGTGTTAATTTACTTGAGCGTACCTATACACTTCTCGACCCCCCCCCCCCTCATCTGGGCTTGAAGAAATAGATGGGCCGCATGATGCTTCCACGCAGAGCTGATACCGACCGCATATGAATACTGGTAAATCGCTTAGAGGATCTAAGCCTGCCCATGCACGTGGTGCGAGTCGGACCATCCATGCTTATAAACCCTATTGGTTTCATTGGGCGACAGGGCTTGAGATGTCATTTCATCTCAATGTCGGGTAAAAGTCACACAACATTGGAAGCAACGTCTCCAAAATGACCTTTACAGTGTTGACGGGGACGTTAAACATTAAACAAAAACAAAACAATGTATTTGTATAGGCGTGTTTTTGTAATGGTTAAGGAGACAACAACAATCTTCACCACTCAGATGCCAGAAATGTCTAAGGCTGACACAATTAATCGTACAACCGATTAATCGATCGATAAATTCCACAAAAATGATTATCATTTCTGATTTGCTTTAAATCGATTAGTTGATAGGTACAATTTACTACCCAAAGTTATGCCTAAAATAGTTGGATGAGTGGCAAACAGTGCAGACCCTGATGAGACGCCGCATTCTGCGGCCTCTCATCTGGGTCTACACTGTTTGCTCAGGCCTGTCTGTTCAAATATACATATGGTTAAGTGCAACATATGGTAAGAGTCACGCTCAGATAGAAAGCCAGACAGGTAAAATTATAATAAAAACCTTAGCGATTACTAATCGATTATCGATCGCAATGACATGACTGATAATCGATTATCTTTTCAGCTCCGATTAGCCAGCCCTAGAAATGTCAGTCTTGATTCGAGGGTAGTTTCCCTTTAAAACAAAATGGTATTAATTTACTTGTGCGTACCTCAAAGAACATCAAAAAAGAAAATCAGAATCTTTCAAGCATTTTTCTTCCTTATTTCTTCTCTTGAACAATCGTGAGCATACATGCACAGGTCCCAACGGGCACACATTGTTGAATCAACGTCGATGCGGCGTCATCACGTCGCATCGACGGTGATACGACTAAGTGTGTCTGTTTGGGTTTTTTTCAAAAGAATATTGCGACACGAATCTAGCGGTTACAGACATGTGCCAATGTTAAGAAACATGAAATTAAATTATTCCCTTACTGATAGTAAAGCGGGAATCAAAAAAAATATTGTTGCGATGGTATTGTTTATCAGTTTTTTGTTGCGGTTTAACTACATTTTCCTTGCAAGCTAAAAATATATATATAGAAGTAACTGATTCTTTGAAAAGCTTAATGAGATTAAGTGAATTGTTTTGTTGATGTCCTTGTTTAACCAACGCTGTATTAACGTCGATGCAATGTTGATACGACGTTGTCTACACGCTCTATTGCAAACACGTGCATTATGCAACTACAGTATGCGCTCAAATTTTAGTCGGTTTTATCTGTATCCTCTCTCTCCAAATCATCCGTACTTAAACCATACTTTTTACGCCTCTGTATTTCTTTAATAACCTCAATTGGACCCTCTCCCACAAAGCTACTCGGGGTTCTGAATGAACTTCCAATTCTGTCCCACAGCGTGAAGAACTGTCCGTAATTGTAGTTGTAGAAAAGATGGTGGTCCATATGATGAGCGGAACCATTTACAAAAGGTTTTAGAACGTCTGGTACCCGGTAGTCGCCATCATGTATAGATACCGTCCAAATGTTAACAAACACAAATAAAGCTAGGTATGTAACTTTATGCAATGGGAACAGGAACGGGTAAATGTGGTAGGGACAGCTTTGTAGGAACCCGTCCATGGGATGGAAGGCGTGGCTAGCAAATGGGGTTGGCACTTTCCATTTATGGTGGTCCTTGTGGAAGGTTTTGTAGACACTCCTGTGGTGCAAAAAGCGGTGGATCCAGTAAATACAGCCATCTGTGAAGGCAATAAATGTCACAATCTGTATCACGATTCCCGTGTAACCTGAAAATAAACAAACGATAATCAGTTCGCCCGTGGTGTTTCACTGATAAGAAAGTCAAACTTAGTTTATACATCCAAAATCAAGCATGGGGGAGGCTAGTCAAGAGGTAATTTCTAACACACACCCTATATAGGAATGAAAAAAAAAATGTGATTTATTCTGCAATAAATCACAGGGAAGGAGAGCGCGATGTGAGTAGCCGCCGCTTTATGAGGTCACTCCTTCACTTTTTGACGTTAGACGGTGTAACCTCATTTTCTCGCATCGAAAACGTTAGAAAAGGACATAGATGTATGTGAGAGTCAATAATTTTGGTGCGATTTCTTCTAGCATTGGAGAAAGGTTGAGAACAATTTAAGGATTGAACAATTATTTTTGGGCGATTGTTATTAACAATTGTCCCAAAGTGATCAGTTGAGTCTGGAAACTGTTTAATTACTGCCAAGAGACATCCGTGAGAAAATATTGTTCCATATTCAAAACTGTTTCAAAATTTCTCACATCTAAAAATAAAACTGCCGATGGAACTAAAATATTTTAACTTGTATGGTATATCAATTTATTTCATGAACACACATGTCCTCCTGCATGATTACTTTTCAAATATCATAAATTTTACACAGGAATTCATTTATTAATGAATACATAGTAGATTAGTTCGTCATAGGGTCATGTACTGACGCTAGTGTCTATTAATAGCACACGGATAATACTCATCGTTCGATTAAGTTCGCCCTCATAAAGAAAACATTGTTTGTTTGAAATGAGGTTTAACGTCCCCGTCAACACTCTTTAATGTCATTTCTGAGACGTCGCTTCCAATTTTGCGGGACTTTTACCCGAGCAGATTAAAAATTAGCTAGGCGCTGTCCAAAGTTCTCAAGCAATCGCCCCAACAGCACTCTCAGTGCTTTGATTTTATGCTGTGACTACGACAGTTATAGTTGTTAGCCTGTTACCGTACTCACCTTACAGGGTTGCGTAAACTGTGTAGACACAGGTAAGACGCCACACTTAGCGGTGTCTCATCAAGGACTACACCGATGGCCATCCACCCAGCCAGTTTTAGATACAACATCAGTTAGTAAAATTTAAGGGGAATGGGAACACCTGGCTGATTTTTTCCGCCATTTTTGAAAGGGCGACAACTTTCGGGACTTCCTGATCACCTTTCTATAAGCCCTGTCCCATGAAAAAAGGGGTCTACTCTTAAAGAAAAGAATTTGTGCCTCAGGAGCAAATTCTTTCCTTTAAGAGTTGACCCCTATTGACATGGGAGACAAAAATACTTTTGCAGGAGTTGCCTCCCCTGAAGGTGTTCCCATTCCCCTTAACTTGTTTAAATTTTAAAAAGTACAGTTGTGGTGTCAGAATACTTTGGGTAAATACGGTGTATACAGGACACACAAATCTAGCATATTCATATATACTATGCATTGCGAAGGACTTACATCCCAACTTTTAATTCCAACCAGTGTTTCAGCTGAAGTGCACGACCCGCCGGATGCTTTTAGCTTTATGAGTGTTACCATATATGGGTATGACGGCCATTTTGGTCATGTGACTTGGACCTTAAACGGTCCCCCCAATCAATGCGCCTTATCGTAAGGAGCAAAAATATATCTTATACTTTAGTACTGTATTCTGAATCGTTTGCAGGATAAAATTCATTCTCACTTTTCCAATACAAAAGCATATGTGTCGAAGTTTGACCTAGGCACAAAGAAGGTCAAGGTCAACCCAGGGTCACCATTTTAGCAATTTATGATGGGCCTACGTCCCAGATGCTATTTATCAAGTTTCCTGGAAATCTGCCCAGTGGTTTTGGAGAAGACTATTTTTGAAGGGTTTTTACCATATATGGCTTGGCGGCCATTTTGGTCATGTGACCTGGACCCCATGAGCAAATTTTGGTTTCCCCCCGTCCCATAGAGGCTCCATATGAAATTTGACTTCAATCGGCCCAACGGTTTCCGAGGAGAAGCAGTTCGAAAATTTTCACATTTTTCGCCTCGGCGAGGCTATACTAAATGGAATGTAATATTTCTCAAGTTCATTGGTTAGATCTCATTGATATCTATCGGTATGCCAAAAATTGTATAAATATTCACTATCACCAATTTTCACAAACGGGTTACGGACGGAGAGACAGACAGACCATATATGGCTTGGCGGCCATTTTGGTCATGTGACCTGGACCCCATGAGCAAATTTTGGTTTCCCCCATCCCATAGAGGCTCCATATGAAATTTGACTTCAATCGGCCCAACGGTTTCCGAGGAGAAGCAGTTCGAAAATTTTCACATTTTTCGCCTCGGCGAGGCTATACTAAATGGAATGTAATATTTCGCAAGCTCATTGGTTAGATCTCATTGATATCTATCAGTATGCCAAAAATTATTTAAATATTCCAAGCGGTTAAGTCACTATCACCAATTTTCACAAACGGGTTACGGACGACAGACAGACTGACAGACTGACAGAATGACACGGTGCTTAGAAAATCAATCGACTTCAGTCGGTCGCTTTTTCTGCGGGTCGTGCAATAACACTGATTAACACCAATTTATTGATCACATTGTATAATTGTGTCGACTAAACGAATTTACCGAACTTTTGTTTTTAACGTTCCCGTCAACACTGTTTAGGTCATTTTGGAGACGTTGCTTCCAATTTTGTGGGACTTTTACCCGACATTGAGCCCAATGACACTAATAGGGTTTATAGGCACGGCCGGTCCGACTCGCCCCGCTTTTCCTGGGCAGGCTTAGATCCTCTAAGCGGTTTACCAGTACTCGTGTGCGGTCGGTTTCAGCTCTGCGTGGAAGCACCATGCAGTCCATCTACTTCTTCAAGCCCCCATTGGGGGGGGGGGGGGGGGGGGGGGGGGCAGAGCACAAGTATGGTAAGGAGCTGAGGTGGCCAAATATTTTGGGTAACACAAACTTCAAGGACAGGTCACACAAAATCAAACATATTCATAATATACAAAGCGTTGAGAATGCTTTAATACCAAGTGGACCCCGTCAAGCGATTTTGGTACTTATCGCCTATGCGAGCAGAGAAGGTTCAGGCGAGCCTGCGCATCCGCGCAGTCTCGCCAGAACCTTCGCTGCTCGCTCATACAAGCAGTGAATCAAGAGGAACATCCAGACAGAAAGCCATATCCCTGGCCCCTCTGAATGGCTGGGCATGCGCAGTTAAAATTTGTCGTGACGGAATGCTCGAAGACACAAATTCGCTTGGCGGGGCTCAAATAACTGCTTAACCACTTTGTTACAATGTATAGGTCGACAGAATACAGTCAAACTTCACTAGCTCGACTACCTTTTGAACCCTGAAAAAGTGTTCGAGATAGGAGTAGTTCGAAATACTTAGGGATAATGATAGCTTAAGGTCACGAAGAATAATGGGGACTTAAGGTTAAGACTATGAAATAAATGTATGTTGTGTATACTCATTATGTGTGGATAGGTAAACCGACCGGCTCAAAATGACCTAAAATAGTGTTGACTGGGCCGTTAAACTGTAAAGCAAACAAACAAAAGAAACCTTTTCAAGATTAAATCAAACAAAATCTCAATTAATTATCCTATATATAGAGAATACCAGGTGAGTGTCTTTTGATATCAGAACGCTTGTAGAATCGCGAGGCTTGCCGAGCGATTCTACATGCGTTCTCGAAACCGAGCCTGATAAACTTGATATCAAATGATACGAATCTCGTATTCTATTTATCTGTTTAACCCCTTGTACACTCTTAAATCAGCAATTTACGATCAGTTATTGATAGTCCTCAGTGCGTCCCAGCATTCTGGCAGTCGATATATTTAGTAGCAGCTGACCATATTTTTCCTATGATGTTTTTTTTTTTTTCATGTAATTTTCCATTTATCTCAGTAGCAATAACATTTTTGTCATTTTTTCAGTGGTCCGGTTCATTCATTAAAGTGCAATGTCATGTTGACGTGATAAACTCACTTGACCTGAGATAGCATATCTTTATCAGGTCAGTGCGTTGCAATGCAATATATATAGGGAGTAACTGATGAATATGGATATCTGGAGCTCTGGGAAGAATTCTCCAAGGACTCAAGAGAGGGTTCGAATTAGCCATGGTAAACGAAACATCCGTGTTCGAGCTATCGAAGGTTCACTGTACACGAATCGAGAGCTGACGAGACTCAAAAGTTATAGACCTGAAACCATATGCAGTGGCCATGAGACCATATCTCCTGATTAGGGGTAGTAACGATTTTCGTTTGCTTGTTCTGGGCATTAACGACCCAGTAAACATTATATAGGTCACATTGAGACGAGCAGTTTACATAACCACCTATACACACGCGGTTAACCAGTGCCACTTTCGCCAGAAACTGACACCTGTCCTTCCATTAATCTGCACAAGGGAGAGAATGAAGGGAGAGAATGACTGTAGAAAAAATAATATGATCAATCTTCACGAGAGAATGTTGCCAACACCAGCAGATATCGAACGTGTGACCCCGTGATCACCAGTCAGAAGAACAACCGACTGAGCTATCGAGGCCGGTGGGTAGTAACGAGGATTATTAATGGATTTTTTTTTCTAATTTCTTCATAAAGAGCTATGTTAAGGGTACTTGACAGAATAGCCTCAGTGAAACATTCTAACAAGTACCCAGAACCCAGGTTTCTGAAGAGACACTCAGAAAAATATCCTCGTTATTGAGTATGCACGAGACCAACGGTATGTATGGGGTGCCGTGTTACTGTTTAATCCATAATTAGAGATATCCATAATTTAATTTATGGCTTACCAAAATTCGAATTAGTGATATCCATAAATCAGCCGAATAATGGATATCCATAATTCGAATTATAAATATCCATAAATCAAATTATGGATATCTATTAATCTGGCTGAATTAATGATATCCACAATTCGATATGGAGATGCATACTTCACCACAAAAGCCTTTTGCTTCAGTCATTTTTTATTTGCAAAGACAAATTATTTATATCCATAATTCGAATAAGTGATATCCATAAATGAGCCGAATGAATGATATCCATAATTCGAATTAATGATATCCATAATTCGAATATGGATATCCATAAATCGATCTGAATTTGATATCCATAAATCGAATTACGGATATCTTTATTTCTATTTATGAATATATCTATAAATCGAATAGTGGATATCGATTATTCGATGTATGGATAGTATTAATTCAGACTGATTTATTTCTATCCACAATTCTAATATTAGTTATCATTAAATCTAACAATGGATAGCCATAAATAATTATTGATATCCATAAAAAATTATGGATATCCATAACTCGAAATTAAGCCTTAAGATGGATGAAATACACTGGTCATGAGATTGAGGAGTAAACACTAACCATGAGCTCGATTAGTAGATCTAATACTCTGGCCATACGATTAGTCAAAAGATTGATGAGCATATACTTGCCAGCTTGCACTGACCATGAGACCGATGAATATGAAGAGGTCATGAGACTGGCGAGTATGCACTGGCCATGCGACCAGTAAGTATGCATTGACCATCATGAGACCGATGAGCATACACTGATCATGAAATCGATTAGTAAGCACTAGCCATAAGATCAACACGTATACACATACCATAAGACGGGCGAGTATGCACAGACCAAAAACCCGATGAATATACGCTGACCATCAGACCAATTTGTATGGGTTTCCAGTCATTTCGTACCCAAGTCATTTCGTACCATTTTGGTCATTTCGTACCCGTTTTATTTTTCATTTTGGTCATTTCGTACCCATTTTGGTCATTTCGTACCCACTTTGGTCACTTCGTACCCACTTTCATTTTTTCTGGGAATCGATTTTGGTCATTTCGTACCCAGTTCTTCAAAAATAGGTACGAATTGACTTTGGTGAGCTGAATTGTTTTAAAGCTGATTTTACAAGTAACGGTTAACTTTGGTGCGTACACTGTAATGGCTTGGTTTAGTGTAAAAAGGCTCTAGTTAAAAAGAAGAAAAAATTATCAATTTATCTATAACATAATATTGAACGTACTGAAACCGTGTAACAATACAAACAGATTTTACAGTATCATACAATCCATTTTACAAGTCACCGGGGTTTTAGCTGGCCTCGTTAGCTCAGTCGGATGCATGTCTGACTGGTGATCAGGAGGATGAGGGTTCGATACCTGTCGGGGTCAGCAACATTCTTTCGTGGAGATTGATCGTGAACTCTTTTCTATGGTCATTCTCTCCCTTCCGTTGATTCAAGAAGGGAAGTTGTCAGTTTCTGGCGAAAGAATGTGCACAGGTTTCGTATAGCTTGGATAGATAAACTGACTGGCTCAGTATGACCTAAAATAATGTTGACCGGGCCGCCAAAAACCAATACAGACAACTATAGTTTGTGACACAGCGAGTATGTGAGTATCCCCCCCAAAAAAGCACCCTACTTCATAATGCGTTCTGTTAATTCCTATACTGCTGTCAAACAAAGGTTTTGAGTACCGTTTGAAACTGTTTCATAGAGTATTTCCACTAACTTTGTTTTGACCTCAACACAGTACACAATTTATACCCATATTAATTCAAACATAGGTTATGACTATAGACTATACGAAAGAGTTCCCAAAACACATGTTCTGACGCAATTAAACACAAAGTATACTTATGGAAATTTCACATTTCTGTATGTTTAGTGAGGTTTACATTAAGTGAGGTTTACATGTGGTTATCACATGGACTCATTAAGTTAACAGATGCATATCACCACCATTGTTCGAGCACACGCTAAACATGAAAACAACTACTCGACAACATCCCCTTTTGAGTTCGTCGGAACAAGACTTCAGAAGCTGTGATGTGGTCATGCCTAAGATCTATGCGTCGATCGCTCTCCATCCATCCATCAATCCATCTGACCGCCAAAATAAAAAAAGGCTTTGAAAATTGTCGACCTATTGTGTGACAAATTAGCAGTTTAGTTATCATAATTAAAGACGCGAAAAATTAACAAAACCATTTGATTGCAGGCATTTTTGACAATTATCCAGTTTTACAGAACCGCTGTAATGCGTCCGTCTGTTTATCTATCCATAATGGTCCGGATAATGGAATTTATTAAATCAAAACTTTGCGATAGCAAGCTCGTTCTTAACTTTCCTACTCAAAGTAGTAGCCCCGCCCGGTTTCTGTGTCAGGTCAGGTCCATTGCTTCTACTGGTAACATGTAAGCCAGTTCAACCGGTTGCATGCTGGCAGATTGGACCCGACACCTTGTGTGTGTGTGGGGGGGGGGTGCAACCTATCATGGAGTAGCTAGATCTCTAAACAAAACTAGCGTGTGTAGGTTGCATCCGTGCATCCGTAGCCTTGGTTGGCAAACCACCTAGGGGTTTTAGGTCTCTAAACAAAAACTAGCCAGTGGCATTGGGGCTAACTTTTCTCTTAATTGAATACTGACTCCCCGTATTGGGCAGACTGGCCTCGCGTTACTTTGTGCACAGCTGTGGTAGTCCATCGAAACCCTGTATTGGTGCTTGATCATTCTGACTGTGCACATGGAAGACATGGAAGACATGGAACCCATGGTGGTTTCTCTGCCACTGCAAGGGGTAGATTCCTGGCCGGCAATCCAACTAGGAGAAGGCAACTCCAAGCAAAACCTACATACAATGTATCTTGATTTTCCTATTCCAGCTATGTAAAGTCTGCTTCGGCAGCTGGGGGGAGGAAAGCTCTGGTTCAACGGTCTAAACGGCGATGCAGCAACGTGTCGTGAAGAGCATGACAATCACTTAAGAAGTCATGGTTATCCACTGCATCCGGGCTTAGCTCCAGATGTCTCGGCACTGTCTTGCCTCATCTAGGTCAGGACGAGGAGTGAGGTTGACTTTGCTTGCCTCTCCCTCACTATAATCCAATTCACATCGCTCAGTGTCGTCATAAT
Source organism: Lucinisca nassula (assembly GCA_963580285.1). NCBI lineage: Eukaryota > Metazoa > Mollusca > Bivalvia > Lucinida > Lucinidae > Lucinisca > Lucinisca nassula. Next base: position 37,333,736 of record OY757019.1, read on the forward strand.
CATATACACACATTCACTGCAGGCACACATATGCATGAAACTCAAAAAGCCCTGTGGCGATGGGCGAAGAAGCAGCCAGTAACATTTCTCAAATATGATTAAGATTGGTCATTGTCAGTAATGACAGACGAACTGTTATTAGCCCCGTCCAACCCTCGGTCTTTCCGTTCAAAACAACACAGTGTGGACAAGGTACAATATTACCAAATGACTTGGGTACGACTTGACTATGCTAAAGTCATTTCGTACCCATTATGGTCAATTCGAACCCGGGTACGAAATGACCAAAACGGTTACGAAATGACTTGGGTACGAAATGGTTGCTAGTGGGTACAAAATGACCAAAAAGCAGGTACGAAATGACCAAAATGGTACGAAATGACTAGGGTACGAAATGACTTGGGTACGAAATGACCGGTTACCTTTGCACTGGCTAGGAGATTGATGAGGATGGCAAATGAGTATGCACTTGCCCTGACATCGATCAATATGCACTAGCTTGAAACAATGGAGTATGCATTGAACATGAAACCGTTGCCGAGTATTCCCTGGCCATGAGATTGGTATATGCTGGCCATGAGGTCCGTGAGTATGCACTGATGATGAAACTGGAGTGTATGAACCGACCATGAGTATGCGCTTGCTATGAGATCAAGGAGTTTGTACTGGTCATGATGTCGAGTGATATACACTGGCCACGAGATCGAGGTTGAGAGCGATGCGTATACACTGGTCGTGAGATTGATGGGTATGCACCGACTATGAAACTGAGTATGAACTGACAATGTGTCCGATAAGTATGCACCGACCTTATGATCAATAAGTACGCACTGGCCATGAGCTCGAGGTTTTTACTCTTGAGATCGACGTGTATTTATTTTCAATCAGACAGAAGAGTATGCACTGGCCATTAGATCGATGAGTATGCACTGGCCATGAGATCAAGATGTATACACAACCATAAGATCGAGAACAAGACCAATGAGTAAGCACTGACCATGAAATCGATGAGTGTGCACTGGTCTTGAAATCGAGGAGTATATGAGGTCGATGTTTATACACTGACCAAGAGATCAAAGGGTATAAACTGATCGATGAATATGCCATAAAATCGTGGTGTATACACTGGCCATGATATCGAGCTATATACACTGGCCATGAGATCGAGGTGTATACACTGGCCATGATATCGAGCTATATACACTGGCCATGAGATCGAGCTATATACACTCACCATGCGATTAAAAAGTATGCACTGGCCATGAAATCGAGAAGTATGTACTGGTCGTGTGATCGAGGTGTAAACACTGGCCAAGTGATTGAACTGCATGAGATCAATGAGTAAACACTGGCCATGAGAACCAAGGAGTTCAGCGTTGTTTCATACAACCCTTGCCTTGAGGTCAAGGTCGCGGACTTAGAAACACACGGTGTCCAACAGGTAAAAGCTAGCATTTATAACAAGGTGGCAATGTGTTGGGTTGTTGAGTGGTCCGGGTTCGATCCCTGGTCGGGTAAAAAGGTGATAAGCATATTTCACCTGTTACATAGGAATGAGAACGATATAATTATGTAAATCACTTTTTCTCACCAAATTTTGTTGTTTTGATATCATCATATAGATTGCTGTAACCTCTGACCTCCAAGAAGAAGAGGATTATAGTGGGTATGGCCATGCGCGGGACTGTCCAGCAAGTGTACTGAATCTCTAATTTTATTTGGTCCTGAAATAAGCACATAATAGGTATAAGTACAGTAAAATTCTGTTATTAAGACCAAATTTGGGACTGTTCAAAAACGGTCTTAAGAAAGAATAACTAGAATCTTCTCAATAAGCTTTTAAAAGCAGATTTAGACTTAATTTTAGGTGGTTTTAATGGCGGATTTTTACTGTATTTAATCAAAGCACTGACAGCACTGGTGGGTCGTTTGTCTCGGAGTGTAGGCTGAGAAAATGGCCCTGAACGGTGACTTAGACTGTGTCCCTTAACCCTCAAATTGCTGTGGGGCTACACTCAGCCTTACAATACCCCAGCTCACTAGCGCAGCTCAGGTTCATTACGAAATATTTACATTTCCAGTGTAAAGTCTAATGTAAACCTATAGAAAACAATTGCGTTCATACGTCAATGAACGCATCGAATCACATGATTTTCAGTGACGTTAAATGACGTCATTCTAAACCATTGTTCTCTACGGGCGTTGATGACGTCAACGCTGCTCCGCTCTTTGTAGAAAAACAGTGTGTAAATGTTTTTCAGCTTTAAAAGTTTGCCCTTCAAGCATTTTTTCGCCCAGTGATGAGGGGCAAATAATGTAAATATAAAAAATAAACTTAATTTTTCTGCTTTTCATGAAAGTATGAACGACAGTGGGTCGCTAGCAAAGTTTACATGAACCCCTTCGGGGTTCATTTACTCTGCACGCGACCCACTGCGTTCATACTTCCATGAACTGCAGAAAAATAAATTTCATTTCTTAAATCACGCCTGTTCAAATATATATTGACAATTTTACCACCAAGAAAATGAAAAATTTCAGATAAAAATTCTGATAGTTTTCTTCATTGTGCTCTAAACATCGATTGTGGGTACTCCTTAGGACCGCCTCGACGAGGCGGTTCTAACGAGTATCCACAATCTATGTTTTTGAGCAGAAATAAGAAAAATAATACAGGGCAGTCCGTTTATAACGCTGTGTTTGGGAAGCATAGAACAGGACCGTGTTATAAGTAAACCGTGTTAAAAGGGATATTTTACCTAGAAATTATAGTAAAATGACAATTTTGGAGGCAAGACCTGTCCTTGTTATAACCAAAACCATGTTATAATGAGTAGAGTACTAAACGGACTAAAGTGTATATACCCCTGTAACCCTGGTTTTACTATATGGAGTTTAAGTGGGTCCAAATTATACTCGTATATGCGTGTTTTCGTGATTTCATCAAATAACCGTTCTATGCAGCAGTTCTGACATCACAACAACAAGAAAAGCGCGGCTATAGATACAAGAGGGTTTAACCTTATCCCGCTGAATAATTAATTTAGCCACACCCATTTCTGACTTTGAACCAATCAAATGACTTGATCTTATATACTGCTACAAATTTACAAACTGAATGTCAAACAATGTAGATTCTGATCAGAAAGAAGCCATCTGATCAGGATCTACACTGTTTGCAAAAGTAGGGGTTGTCGTAAACAGCTGGATAAGGGTTAATTTAAATGGACACATAGACTATTACAAGAAAAATTCTATCACTTATTAACTTTGGATTTGCAGATAAACAATGACCCAAAAACACTGATGTGTGAATGACATTATAATTAATGTTCCTTTTACAATTAACCTACATGCATGCATGAGGCGACGCAAGAAAACATTGGGTTCGTAGAATGATTAACATTGAGCAGCAACTGCCAGCAAGATGTATGACTTCTCAGCAAGGTTTACACTATATGTCTGCGATCCGCAGAGGCTCGGACGAGACTGCGCTAATGCGCAGGCTCGCCAGAGTCTCTCCTGATCGCGTATGCGACAAGATTTTTTATCATGAGCTGACATACTTATCTACGATTATTTTTATCTTTCAGTTTATCATAACAATTCAGCTGGGGAAAAGAAAAGCCTATAAAAGTATCTGGTTGATATATAAAGTTTAACGGCCTAGTGGACACTAATAAGGTCATATCGAGGCGGTCAGTTTACCTCATCAAACTTTTCCTAGACAGGCTCACCCAGAACAATGCAAATCCTATGTATTAATAACTGATGCATTCTCTAATTTCAGTGACTCGGCAGAAATATGCTGTATGTGACATTCGGCCCATAGGTTCAGTGACCCACATTTAACCAGGAAGATGTCTCGCCCTGTTATTATTTATTTCGGCTTGACTTGGTGTGTGTGTGTGTGTGTGTGTGTGTGTGTGTGTGTGTGTGTGTGTGTGTGTGTGTGTGTGTGTGTGTGTGTGTGTGTGTGTCGGGGTGGGTCTGGGAGGGGGTGGGGATCGGCCCTTTCAAGATAATTTCAGTAGTTATTCTTGATAAAATGGTTAAAAATGGATTCGCAGCTTAAGAAGTTCAAACAGAAATGACAAAAAATCGATTGTGAAAAAAAAAACAACAACAAAAAACATCATATTTTGAACAGCTTTCATCCCGAAATGTCACTACAGTAGAACTTCGATGGCTCGAACACTGATGGCTCGTTTGCCATGGCTGAGTCGAACCAGTTCTTGAGTCCCTAGCGAAATCCTCTACATAAGAAATAGTGGGGGATAATTAAGGAGGTTTTAGTCTTTTATCTTGCAAATGTATGCTGGGTGTACTCATTAGAATCGCCTCATCGAGGCGATTCTAATGAGTACACCCAGCATACATTTTCATTATAGAACGCCGGAAAGATGTCTAAAAGTATCTCGTTATGCCTCCTGACAGTTAGCTCGGTGGCTCGAACTACCCCTGTCTCGAACAGATTTTCAAGGTCCCACAGGTGTTCGAGCCATTGAAGTTCGACTGTATTTGAACTGGGATTTACTAGATTTATTTGTTTCAATTGAGGTTTAACGTCCCTTTCAACACTTTTTAGGTAATTTCGGAGACGTTGCTTCCTATTCTGTGGGACTTTTACCCGACATTGAGATGAAATGATATTTCAAGTCCTGCAGCCCAATGAAGCCAATAGAGTTTACTTGCATCACTTTGACTGGCCAGGCTTAGACTTTCTAAGCGGTTTCAGCTCAGCGTGGAAGCTTTATCCAGTCCAATCTATTTCTCCGAGTCCCGATGGGCGGGAGCCATGGGATTTACTGGGTATAAATAACTGCTATTGTCTGAGGTGAAAACAAACCGTAAAATATGCAATTTGATTTCATATGGAATGAACTGGGGTTGTAATCTGGATCAGTGTTGTGTGCAATGAAACCCCCAGAAGAAACGGAAACGCTCTAAAGTATCGCTTTCAAAACGGAGATCTCTTTTGGGTTTTCTGGTACTAAATAAGTTAATTTTGACTGAAGCATAGGTTGTGGGTACTCAATGAGGCGATTCCTTTGAGTACCCATAATTTATGTTTTCATTTTTGGATAAAGGCCTGGATTTTATGCAAACAGTGTACAGGATACAAGGTCATGAATACAAAATGATAAACTGTAGATCAGACATGGATCACAGAAAACAATTATTTTGTAGGAAATGTAAGGTAGAACAGGTTTTGTTTGTTTGAATTCGTGTTTAACATTCCCATCACCACTATTTAGGGCATTTTGGAGATGCTGCTTCCAATTTTGTGGGACTTCTACCCGACATTGAGATGAATGCCACCCAATGAAACCAATGGCACCAAACTCAGGAAAATAGCCTTCAAAGTCTTTATTTTCATCCAAAGACATAATGAAGCATGTTTGTTAGATCCTGAACTGATAACCTATTTAAGGATTTTTGAGAATGCAACCTGATTAGAGAGCCTAATTACTTCTTTAATAGCTGCATAGAGAGACATGGAGCTTCTACGGTCTCCATGAGATCAGGATTTTAGCAAGCGTGTTGAACCCTGGGAAACATTTGGATTACCTTGGGGAAAATATGGCCGCTGCCAGGAGGCTTCAGTGAAAACATTAAATGTTGATTTAATTACCTTAGCAGATATCAATTGGTAATAATAAACAGAGATTATTCATTACAGTAACTTTTTTTTGCAAATGAAGTAATTATATTTTAAAGGTGGTCATTCACTTTAAGGAAAGTGGTGTTTTAAGAGTGGTCCCTATGATGAGGGAGTGGAAATATGTATAAAGTGATCCTCTTTCATGCTTTTTGTTTGATTTGGGGTTTAACGTCCCCGTCAACACTTTAAAGGTCATTTTGGAGACGTTTCTTCCAATTTTGTGGGACTTTTACCCGACATTGAGATGAAATGACATCTCAAGCCCTGTCGCCCAATGAAACCAATATGATTTAAAAGCATGGACGTTCCTACTCGTGCGCACCGCTTTGCCTGGGCAGGCTTAGATCCTCTAAGCTGTTTACCAGTACTCGTGTGCAGGTCGAATTCCACTCTGTGTGGAAGCATCATGCAGCCCATATATTTCTTCAAGCCTCGATGGGCGAGGGCCGCCTCTTTCATGCAATGCGGATAATAAATTAATAATTGCTTTGTACAAGTGACACATCAAACATAAGCAAATAGGGTTGCCTCCCCATCCCCCCACCCCCACCCCCCCCCCCCCCCCCCCCGTGATACTGTACGGATGACAACGTTGGGTGACCTCCCTTTCTACCCTATCCTTTCTATCCTCCCATTAGGCACATGCCATGGTGGCCCTTTTGAGACACCATGATCTAAACCTTAGCTCGCATGAATGTGCGTTCCATTAATTTCGAACACTTGCATATTCTCACAAGCGCGGCAAGGTATACACATGAGCGATATGCGTAATTTGCTGCACACATATGGCTTACCTTCAGGAAATGCGGGTGCTGCATAAGGCGTTTGTCAAAGATGAAATAGTAGCTGAAGGTGGTTGTTGCAAAGTACAGGACATAGGCCCCTGCCACCGTGATCAAATACAGGCTTATAAACTGTCTTAAGGGGTTGTCTTCTTTCCAACTAGTGGGATAGACGTAAGGTGTGAAGACGTAGTGGTCCGTAATGCCCAATACAAGATCCATGGTTTCACAGCTGAAATATAACAGTAAGGTGTGAAGAAATAGTGGACCGTAATGCTAAACACAATATACATGATTTCACAGCTGAAATATATCAGTATGGTCTGAGGAAATAGTGGTCCCGCTCCGTAATGCCCAACAAAAGACCAACGGTTTCACGGCAGTAATTTAACAGTAAGGTGTGAAGTAGTGGTCCGTAATGCCCTACACAAGATCCGCGTTTTCACAGCTGAAATATAAAAGTAGTGAGTGAAGAATGGTCCATAATGCCTAACTGAAAACCCATGATTTCACAGCTGAAATATAATAGTTGGGTGTGAAGAAACTGTCCATAATTCCGAACACTAGATCAATGGTTTCGCAGCTGAGGAAATAGTAGTCCATAATGCCCAACGGGCCAACACAATATCCATGGTTCTACGATAAGATACATGTTTCATAGCTTAAACATAACCGTAAGGTGTGAAGAAATAGTAGTTCGCTATGCCTTCCACAAGATCCATGATTTCACAGCTGAAATATAACAGTAAGACACTGTGAGAAGAAATAGTGGCCCGTCAATACCTACCCCAATCTCCATGATCTCAGAAGATCAATATAGCAAGAAGGTATAGTTGGCCAACAAATAGCTAGCAGTTACGTAGCTGACTATTTGAGCTATTTTACCGTTAGCCCCATAAGCTTTGCATTGTTCAGAACAAAAACAAGTCGTGACGTCACTGTCAACTATTCCTCGACGAACAGTATTGAAGAAGTTTTGGTATGTAATACCAAACACAAACGCTGAAATATAACCATAAGGTGTGAAGACATATTGATCCATAATGCTAAAACACAAGATCTATGATTTCGTAATTGAAATATAACAGTAAAGTGTGAAGAAATAACGATGCGTCATGCCTAACACATGATTTCGCTGCTGAAATATTACCGGAAGGTGTTACCGCCTACGTATAACGGTAATTTTTGAAGAAGTATACATAGAGGTCCGTTATGACCTCAACTTTGACCCAACGTTGACTGAGTCTACCGAGATGGTCTCATGGCTGAAAAAAATATTTATTTGGCGATCCTCGCAAATTAAGGTGCATTACAATGCGTTTTAAGGTGAATGGGAGTTTGCAATTCCCTATTTCATTTCTTGATGGAATAGGGATCTGCTCGAATAGAAATAGAAGGAAATTCTTTTCATTTAGAGTAGACCTTTTCGCTTTATTTTATTTTTTTTTTTTTTCATTAAATGAGCGGCCCTCTAAATATATAGACAAAACTGGGGTTTCATAAAGGGGTAAACATTATTTTTCTTATACCTGCTCCAAGATATAGGTTGTGGGTAATCATTAGAACCGCCTCAATGAGGTGGTTCTAACGAGCAGCCACAACCCATATATGGAATAAAACATCACGTGAACAAGTCCGTGAAATAAAGATCCCCCCCCCCCCCCCTAAACCCCACTTTATATAGAGCAAACTGGGGTTTACGGGGGTAAACATTATTATCCTTATTTCTGCGCCAAGACATAAGTTGTGGGTGCTCGTTAGAACCGCCTCATTGAGGCGGTTCTAACGAGCACCCAAAACCTATGTTTGTTGTATATAAATAAGAAAAATATTACAAACTTTCAACACAAAAAGTGAAAGATTCTCATCCGCTAGCGTACGTGCGTGTAATCGTGTGTGAGAGTGATAAATATCATAAAGCACGTCTACTTCTAAGTAATCCATTTAAAATATCGAAGCACACAAAAACTGATAAAATAGGTGACACATTAACCTTATTATACGTATCCTTAATTAAGTTCAGTGGCCTCGACAATATTTTAGCATTAATATTAATAAAAAATAAACAAAAATTATATAAATACAAACATACCTTATTTAAGTCACTAGCATATAAACATATCTACACAGAAAACCAAATCGATATAAACAAATCTTAGTCAATATGCCTAGTCGACCATGTTGCTATAGAGGTTGAATAAGGTTAGTCAAATCTTTCGCAGTGACCTCCCTTTCGAAAAACAGTTGATGACACACGCATAATTAACAATCACGACAATTGTCGTTGCTGATAATTTTTGCAAACAGTGTGGATGCAGATCAGACTGCTCCTCTATTGGGTCCAAACTGTTTTCCCGTATTCAAAAATATTAAAACAAAAATGCAATACATAAACAGACGACATTTTCTGATTGATTTTTTTATGGGTTAGGCTACAGTAAAATTCCTATATTAAGACCACCTTTGGGACTGTTCAAAAGTGGTCTTTACCTGACCAGAGGACATTGTGAGCAGAAATGCACCGTCTTTGACAAGCTTTTTAAAGGAGGGTTAGTCTTCATTTTAGGTGGTCTTAATAGCGGAATTTCACTGTATTTACTGACAGAATAATCCGCCCCCTCCCATCCGGACTTGAAGAAATAGATGGGCTGCATGACGCTTTCACGCAGAGCTGAAACCAATGGTAAACCACTTATAGGATCTAAACATGCCCAGGTTTGTTTGTTTGATTTGAAGGTTAACGTCCCCTCCAACACTATATAGGTCATTTTGAAGACGTTGCTTCCAATTTTGTGGGACTTTTAGGCCTACACGACATTGAGATGGCATGACATCTCAAGCCCTGCCGCCCAATGAAACCAATAGGATGTATAGGCATGGACAAGCCGACAGCCATGCCCAGGTAAAGTGGTGCGAGTTGGACCGCCCATGCATATAAACCCTATTAATTTCATTTGGCTTGAGATATCATTTCATCTCAATGCGGGTAAAAGTCCCACAGAATTAGAAGCCACATCTCCAAATGACCTATACAGTGTTGGCGGGACATTTAACCTCAAATCAAACAAACAAACTGACAGCATAAGTAATGGAGGGTAGATTGTCTCCGAGTGAGGGCTGGAAAAGTGGTCCTGTTTAGGTACTTATATAGACTGTTTTGTTCAACACTTAAATGCATGTACTATAAGCAAACAGTGTAGATCCTGATCAGACACCGCGTCCCGTGGCGTCTGGTCTGGGTCGACACTGTTTGTCAATGCCTAGTCCAGATTTTTACTTTGAAGAGTAGCGCAGCTAGCCTGCCCAGGCAAAGCGGTGTGAGTCGGACCGTCCATGCTTATAAACCCCATTGGTTTAATTGGGCGACAGGGCTTGAGATGGCATTTCATCTCAGTCCCACAACATTGGAAGCAACGTCTCCAAAATGACCTATATAGCGTTGACGGTGACGTTAAACCCCAAATCAAACAAACAAACAAAGCAGCGCAGCTATAAATAACCGTTTTACAGCCCTGTCAAGATTATTTCCTTTATTTCGAGCCGATCGTAAATCAGAGGTGGGCGAATACCGGAGTATCCGGAGCAAAACCGCCTGACCCTCCGTTGTATAACATGGCGTCTCACATGTGACCCGAGCGAAACGAAACACAGCGATGAGAGACCTAATATTTCACCCTTATCTTGCTGAATATTCATTTAAGCCGCACCCATTTCTGTCTATCAACCAATCAAATTACTTGATGTAATTTATTGCTACAAATTCATAAACTGAATGCCAAACAGTGTAGATCCTGATCAGATGGCTTCTTCAGAAGCCAGCTGATCAGGATCTTCACTGTTCGCAAAGATAGGGGTTGTCGTGAACAGCAAGATAAGGGTTAAGAGTCAGCAATCTTACCCACCAGGCCGGTTGTG